>BOPP01000082.1:5402442-5430558 GCA_017312745.1 Gryllus bimaculatus
CCCATCAGGTCACATAACAAAAAGGGAAGAGCAGAAGGAAAAGTACTACTTATTCACTACACGGAACATCGAAAACACAAAAATTATTGTTTCGCGTCATTCAGTACTCGCTAATGTTAAAAGTGGATGTGCACATTCTGGAAGAATACAAGCAATATTCTCTGCCAATACAAACATATTTTGAAAAATGCAATTGAAATATTTTATATTTACTAAGATCAGTATTGTGATGGATTACCCTGGGTTGTGTGAAAAAATCACAAAATATTATTAGAAACATATGTAAAAGCAACAAAAAGGTCCAGATAGTCGTTAAAATGAAATTATGAATAATGAGAGTAGGAAGTGGCCGGCTTACGAAAACTGTGCAAAATAAACTGTTCAAGTTTATTTTTCGATACGTGATAAATTTCCATTATTAATAACATAAATAATCAATATAAAAAGGGCTGATGACAAGGAGTAAATAACGTGATATGTGAACGAAGTAATAACCAGTAGGAAGGAACGTGAATACGAGACAATTCAAGGGGATGCGCTGTGGTTAGCAAGAAGAAAAAGAATAACAACGCTATCAGCCAGGAAGAAGACAATTGAAAGGCGGCCATGATGATTTTCGGAGCCGTGAGAGAATACAGATTTTTAGCCGGCAGCACAGTTCGTGTTTCATAATAATTTGTAGTAATGATAATTCAATGTTACAAAAGGAATCTGAAAATTCTAAGCATGTACGCGAGGAGTTAATTAATTGTGGGACGGATTTTTAAGCAAGGCAAATTCGGGTTTTCCTAGAATTTGGACTGGAATTGGAAATCGGAACGGATTTGAGCAACAATGTGGCATGAAGGGATGAAAGTGATTATCACATATTCATCTGACGAACATCAACAATGTCATATCCAAAAGGAGAAAAAAATTAAAACATGAGAAGTGTGCCTAGGTATGAGCGTTTCCCCTACTTGTTGTCGTGGTATGGATTGTTGTTTAGAGCCCAAAACTGCAATAGACTTCTTAATCCACTGCGGTTTGAGCCGGCGAACGATGGAGGTCGGTAAATAAATCCAGCCGCTCCGCGAACATCCAAACATGATACACGGTAGAATAATAACACTCATTAGTGTTTATTTATTCTTAAATTACAACGTATGTAGTATTGCTGCATTTGTGTTCTCTAGACCTATGTAATCACGTAAAGAAATGTACAGTTTTATATTAAAGAAATATTTTAGTTCAATAACTTTAAAATAAAAAATGATATAAAAAATTTAACAACTTTAACTAATGTGCCTTTATACGTGAATTGTTTCATGAAAATTTCATTTAGTTTCACTCTTATTTGACGTAAAGTTCATTTTGGTGTTTTATTTTGTTTTCTCAAAAATTACATAAATGTAATTTTTTGAATCATCTCTCACGCCGGTAATATGCACATTTATAGCAACCTATAAGGACGATTGTATTTGTGAGTTAAATTCCTTCAATAAACGTTTAATGAAGTTTTTCGAAAACTCAAAAAAATTCTGTGAAAAGGTGCTTTAAATTTCGAATTTACAGTAGCGCTTAAACGTCAGTTTTGCAAAAACGGCTCCAAATTTTTGGAAGAAAATTGTCATGTAGGACTAGGATATTCTGTTCTTTAATATTCTTAAAATAATAGTTTCGTTCTAGTATTAGGAAACCGAAAAATTAATATAATTTCAAAAATATGTACGTTTGGGTGGTGATGGGGGGTAGCTGGCAAGAGTATGCGGCACGTCCTAGTAGCTAGCAAGAAAGCACGGGAAAGTCTGTGCCATCCTGTAGCAACACTATTTATTACTTAAGATGTTTGCTATACGCTTTTAAAAAGGGACCCGGATAAAACTTTTGCGAGCGGTCCCGCACTCGTTTTACGCCACTGCTTGAAGTATTGAAGTTCCAAGTAATTTGGGGTGTATTTTCCCAACTGATTGAATCACCACTATTTATAGACGTCTCATAACATTTGTGTAACCGCTCTGAGTAATGATGGTATTAATTCTCAAGCTTATTTGCAATTATTTTTTCCGAGTTGCGAAACTGCTGCGTATACAGTGGGAAAGCGCCATATTTACTTTAAACTGCCCGCATTTCGAATTCTAAGGAGTTTCTGCAGGAGACAGTGAGAGAGATTACACAAATAGCAAAGGGTGGAAGCGCGCATTCTCAGCGTTCTTTGCCGGAATATTGACGCGATAGACGTTCATTTCAAGTGGGGCTTCGATGTGAACTAACAAAGAGTGCAGAAGTGTAGAATAAATGTAGTGAAAAACCTTTTCTACCATCGCTATATTACATAGTCTATATACGAGTGATATAATTATAACATCTAGTTCCAGGGATTTATTTAATGGTAATTATTATTATTATTACATTATAAGAAATACTTTATGAAATAGTTTAATGAAATAAAGCTTTTCGAACCGTGGTTGACATGTATGACAAATTACGTGCTCAACGGAAGTGCGTGTAATATGAAGATTTACTTCAGCATTTTCTTCTTTCCAGCCTTGTTTTAAAATGTATATTTGCTTTTGATGTGAACATCTCCTTCACAAATTTATTTAAATTTATATACATCGCACTTTCACCCGAAATTTGCCAGCGTGCAGCACGGCAGAGGGATAGCTACTCATTATTCAGAGCTATCTGAAACCCAACCGAAGTTTCTACAAAGCGTTTGGGTTTGAGCAACGTTGGAGTGCACTACAAAGCAGCAGCGTGTCTGGATACTACGTGGAAGGCACTGACCAGCATGATGCACAAGAAGAAGGATTTGCCGTGCAGTCGAGGGTCGCTTGCATTAACCTTCGTTACAAGTAAGACTGTGGTTTTCTGTTGTATGGTACTGTTGTATTAAATATCTCGACCAGCCGGTAGAAACTGACAAGTGCATTCGATGTAGTTTAATCAATTCAAGATAGGTTTTAACACGCCGTGCGCGAGACGCGGTTTCTCGTGCACGTTTTCCCTGTGCGGGATAGCTAATTTTTTCACAGTGAGCAAACATCGCGAAGCGTGTGCGAAACATATGTAATGATTCGCAACTGTCTTTCGTCTTGACGGCGTCTTTGTTTATTATTTACAAACAATAGTGTTACGACACTGACTGGAATTCATTTACATTTGTACAAGTAAGGTATTTATAGTTACTTGATATTTAATTTATATTCCTTTACTTGAAACATTGTGTTTCGCTCATGGCATGTTAAAAAAAGTATACGTAACACGGGCGCGAGGTGATTCCCGCACTCGGCTCTTTGTCCTTGCAAAGCGACAAAATCGACTTGTACGTGAATGACCTGTTTTGCGGCCTTGTTACGTGAACTACTATTTTAGGGCAAATGATATTTGATTATTATGCTTAGGGAGCAGGTTCCTATGCTTTTGCATATTTTTGTCTGTTGGATCCTGGCATAGCTAATTGAACATTGGTGACATTTCGGGAGTATTGAAGGCTATGTAGACTAACTCGTTAATGTCTGTTTTTCATATTTAGTTCATTTTTGCTATTGGTGCATGTTCGTGTAATTATAGGCGCATACTTTGCACATTTCATTAAAATAGAGCCTTATCTCTAAAACGTTCCATCTTTTTATAGACTATTTATTTGTGACCGTTCATTGATTAGAATGACCACCCCAAAACTTCTAGACGGTTCAGGATATTGAAATGTTTTCGCTGGACAATGGGAAATCATGGGGCAAGTATCATGCCGTAGATAAATTGTTTATAATATTTTTAGTTTTTGACAAATTGAATTATCTTTGATTTTGTAAATGGGACTCTATATTTTTCACCAGCAGTGGATAGATTATAAAAAGAGGAATAGAATGATATTTCATGTGTTAGTATTTTGATTGTAATTTAAGTATATAATGAAACTTTCTGACATGTGATTTTGAATTAAACATACTTGCAACTCTCTCGTCGGGGGAAGGTGACCGTCGCGGATTCAGGAATGTTGCGTGGGAGGGAAGACCGAGAGGTGAGGGATAAGAGAGATAGCTACAGCAATCCATTGTCTTGGCACTTAGGTCACAATTTTAACGATCAGAATGAGATATTTTTTCTATTGATTCATCTGAATTTATCTTAGCTTCCATTGAAATTCCAAAAATCGATCATTTCAAAGAACGATATAAAAGTTGGTAGCATTATGACGCTAATAATAATATTTTCATACTGTTACCGTTCCGCCGTGCCTCTATCTGTATTAGGATAATTTCCTAACATCTATTACGTATTTACCTGAGAAACACACTCTGCTTAACAAATTTTACAATAATAATATTTTCGGTACGAGCGGTGTTGCCACTGGAAAATGTATATTGGGTCGTGGGACAAGTTCCCTTTTGTACAAGATAGGGAAAAACTATATTCTCAACTTATAAAATACATAATAAAAAGAGACTTAGACATTATTCAACTATGTATTCAGTACCGTGCTCAGTGGAACTGTTTATTTATTCGGCGGCGTTGATCTTTGCCGTCGCCACTTCCCGCTGTGACGCTGCCGATAAAACCATTACACAAAAGCAACAAAATACACACCTTCGACACAATAACGCAAGAAGCTAAATCTAACACTCTCACTTAATGACAAAAATATTTACACTATTCATACTCATACTGTGCACATTCTAATTTTGATAGCCATGTACATTGTCCGGCTTTGCTAAAATTACATTACATTACTTGGCCATTTTATAAATGTATTCCATACGCGCGGGTAATGTCTGTGGAATGTTCACTTCCCTGAACGTGATAGTGTTGCCGTCGACTCGCGTATCCGTCCCATCCACTATTTCACCATAAAAGTATCATCTGCTGGACTCACCATACCATATTTCCACATATCCACGTTTCCAATGCATCTTCTCTCTGATAATAGTTCACTCTCCCAAAAACACAATAACTTCCCGGAACATGATAGCACATGTTGTCGTTTCGGAATGTATCCTTCCTGGACATCCATCTGGGTTCTTTTTTGCAAGTCCAGTCTTTCGATTGTTTTTCAACAATAAAAAACGCTCGCTTTCCTCTGTCGCCGAGACCTTTTTGAAGCATTACATATTTTCGTTACCTCTATTCTGTATTGGAACTTTATAAGAGGTTCCAACTTTTGCATTTTAATTTGCCGTGTTCTCCAAAGTTCATTGCCCTCTGGTTCACCTACTTTTCCGAAATTTCAACTTCAATAGCTACTTACATCAGTTGCCAATATTCAATTGTCCTTTGGTGTAAGTATCTTTTTGCCTCTCTAAGTTTTTCTTCTAAATTTTTGTACGCCGTTCTTGAAATGCTTCCGGATGATTCTCAAAATTGATTACTTTCTTAACACTTGTTTTCTATCTCGAAAGTTCCCCTGTTATTTAACGAGAATATAAAATTACGTTCCGCTTTCACGTTTTCACTTGTTTCTTCTTTTGCCGACATATATACTAAACAATTATTTTTCAAAACAACAATATTTATTTTTGGCAGTTTGTTGGACTAGAATCCTGCAATACGATTACAATACTTGACAAGAATCCAACCACCTTTGTTCGTAAATTTCACTTCTAATTAAGGTGATCACACCTCCAGTTCGCAACAATACGACTACTGCTGTTCATAAATTGAAACGAAAACTGTAGGTTTCCGTCTTCTCTCACAAATTTTCAAGTTTGTGGCACTACGTGGCGCAATGAAATGAAAAACTGTCCAATTAGTACTAGCAGTTGTGATTGCAGATGCGCATTTTGGTTAAAGTTTAGTAAATTTATACTGATTGCACTAACAATAGTATTTCAAAATTGGTATTACTTTGTACTTTTGGTACGTATTTAATTAAGAAGTGTAATAACGGTAAATAATATCTACCTATTATTTAATGAATTAATTGAGATATTACAATGAAAATCTTCACTAAGGTGAATATCTACTTCAATATTTTCTCCCGCGAAGTATAACAGATTGTATTAGGTTTGCACATAAATACATCTTTTCATTCCAAGCATACCTCTCCTGAATTTTGTCAAGAAAACTGTTACACCAGTATACGCTTGCTCTTTTTTTGTATATCGCTCAAGAATTTGACAGGGTGTGGCACTCGAGATTATTATTTAAAATTCACCAGCTAGGTATACCAGAATAATGCAACAATGCCTCCAAATTTTCGTTTGGTAAGACAGGTCCTTACAAGTTAAAATGCACTCTGAATTATCACCATTACATTCAATAAAAGCAGGGGTTCCTCAAGATTCCTGTTTATCTCCCTTATGGTTCCCTATATTTATGGTGGATATTCCTTCTCCGATAGACTCAGATTGCTTTCTGTGCGGACGACACGGCCCTTTTCGTAGCTAACGTAGACATTACCAAAGCTTATGATTATAAGTCGATATAGAAAAATTCACAAATTGGACCAATCCTGGACAATAAATATCAACCCATAAAAGTCTCAATTTAAAATGTTTACTCTTTGCAGACCACCTGCACCTCCAGAATTAAAAATAGAAAATACCAATATCCCATGGCTCCCTTTCGGAACATCAGTAAACTCCCTTAGATAAAAAACTAACATGAAAATCCTATTTACTCAATCAAATAAAGGTTACGCTAAAATGAGTAAACGAAGCCCTCAAATCAACCATAAATCACAACTCAGTAACAAAAATGGTTTATTATTATTTACATCAATAATTCGTCCTACACTAACATATGCACACTCTGTATGGCACAACTCCGCACGGAGTCACATCATTTTTTTCGGTTCAAACCAATTTTTGCGAAAAATCATTAAAGAGCCTTGGTTTAGGACTAATAGCCAAATAATTCATGAATTTTCATTTGTTCCAACCTCTGAATTTCTGTCAAAAATAAATGAAACATTTATTCCAAACTACAGTTCATAACTTTCCTCCCAACCAATTTTCTTGGCAAATACACAAATTCAAAATCAGAATCTGTTCCCGCTTCCCTAACGACTATTTTCGACCACCATAGACATTATTACTCAGTTATATGAACAAAAAACAAAACATGAATGTATTCAAAGCCGTTTAAAACAAAATCCAAAATAACATTCAGAATAATTAAAAAACATGTACACTATGAGATCAAAAGTGTCCGGACACGTGGCTGAAAATATCTTACCAGTTCGTGGCACCCTTCATCGGCAATGCTGTAATTCAAATATCCCATCCTTAGCCTTGATGATAGCTTCCGCTCTTGCAGGCATACTTTCAATCAGTTGCTGGAAAGTTTCTTGGGGAATGGCAGTTTATTCATCACGGAGTGTTGCACTGAGGAGAGGTATCGATGTAGGTCGGAGAGGCCTGGCACAAATTCGGCGTTCCAAAACATATCAAAGGTGTTCGATAGGATTCACGTCAGACCTCTGTGTAGTCCATTACAGGATGTCATTGTCATGTAACCACTCCACCACAGGCCGTGCGGTATAAACAGGTGCTCGATAGTGTTGAAAGATACAATCGCCATCCCCCAATTGCTTTTCGACAGTGGGAAGCAAGAAGTTGTTTAAAACATCAACGTACGCCTGTGATGTGATAATACCACATAAAATAACAAGGGGTGCAAGCCTCCTCCACGAAAAACTTGTCTACACCATAACATTATCGATATGTCCGGATACTTTTGATCACATAGTGTATAACCACAATCAGGCAAAGTTTACAGTCATCTAAAATATAAATAGCATAAATTATGCTACAATTACAAAATGTTATTAAGATGTAGCCGCTCAACTCCCTGAAAAGTATGACCTGAGGAACAGAAGAGAAATAAAGAAATTAACAATAATAAAAATGCTGGAAAGACAGGGGGACACTGTTATCCAATCGGAAGCTATGTTAGGACTTTCATTTTTGGTGTTCCCGGAGCTCCCTATTGGATAAGAATGACCTCTCTCTCCTTTCAGCTCGTGACCTTCAAGTGCAGCTATGTTTAAATCTGATTAAAGGTTAATCAATTCAATATAATTTGTTTAGTGCAAATGAGATTTGATTACAACACCAAAACAGTTGAGAGGGACAATAGAGTCCGCACAAACACGCATCTGTTCACTAGACGACTTCAAATCCGAGTGAGATAGATAAGAATGAACATTCAGCGCTTACGCAGTTAAGTTTGCTTGGTAGATAATTTGTTGCATTGATTTTCTCCACGAAATGTAAATGCATATTTTTTTGATGAGTATGTCCGCCGAAAAGCTAGGAATTCAATGTTTTTGAGACGGCATTCAGCGTATTTGTATTTGTGTGACATCCATCGTGTGCACAGATTTATCAGACGCGTGTGCACATAAATGATTTTTACACGCTAAATGATTTTTACAATGATTGATATACGTTATATTATTTTTGAGGTGAGTAATCGTATCAAATACGTTGTTAATTGTGCATTCGATAGACTCAAGGATGTTTTATGTTCGCGAGGGTCGAAGTTTCGAGCCTCGTCCTCAACCTTGACTCGCATAGCGAAGCGCCACACTTCCAAGGGAAAACTTGTGAATGAAATGGTTTTCAAATTGCGATTCCTTTTAAATTTAAAGTGCTAAATTTTACCATGACTGTCTATGAGTTTCGACCCCACGACGGGGGTTGTCGCGTCTCGTACGCGTTCTCGCCGGACCTCAAGGCATTTAGTGAGTTCCGGTCGGTCCGGTTTGGCTGCTCAAATTCGAATGATGGATTAGTGATTCCGGAAGAGCCAACGGATTAGTCTATAAGTCCCGTAAGTGTAGTGCATGCATTGTGGTGGGAGGAGGCGGTGATATTCCCCATCTCGATGCCGAGATACGACGCCGACCTATCTGTTAGCCTGCGATATTTCCCTCAACCAGGTATCTCCCACCAGCGAGGCCCTGGGACAAGCACTAAGCTCCCGATCGGTCTCCCGACATGTGTGGTAGTGAAGTGCTTGTTATTGTACGTGTGTGTAAGTAAGGGGGTGAGGATAAGTAAGGGTCGTTTGTTAACGTATTGTTCCGGCATTTGCCTGGTGTTGATCGGAGAAACCATTGAAAAATATACAGAGAGGCCGCTCGCTAGAATCCTCCTTCGGGCAGCGGTTGAAGTCGATCTAGCTGTGTAGGGTCGAAAATCCTGCCACTGTCGCGACTCAAAGCCTGGAACTCCCCTTCAGAAGCACTGTAGTGGCAGCAATGACTCCGTGGGTCTCCTGCTCGTCTCCGAGCAACCGGTACCGAGGGCATGGACGGTACGATACGCACTAGAGGTTTTAAAGGCGTTGCCCTGACGTTGTTGGTAATACACGAACAGCACGATATGACGTCTTTGGAACTACTAAACACTACCTTGTACGATCTCTCCCCTTGCACTGTGTAGTGCGGGGCGTATAGGTTAATGTAATAATAGTAAATAAATTAGCATTTATGTTATTACAAAACATGTAACGTAGTATGAGGTGTAGTTGAACAAAAGCTTCATACTTAGAAAGTTTAAATCTCACACTATAAGATATCAACTTTATATATTACACAGCACAGCCAAGATGACTTTTCTTATTCTGATTACATTAGAGTTATCAACATTAAATTATAGTGTTATTAGAAACATGTATCATAGTATGAGGTATAGTTGAAGAAAAGCTTCATACTTAGAAAGTTTAAATCTCACACTATAAGATGACAACTTTATATTACACAAAACTGAAATACCGAAAAGCCTGTTTCGATGCATTGGCACTATCAAAAGTAGCTGATGAATTATTAGGATGGACCGTACGGGATGTCAAAAAATCTTTCTCTGTCTTTTACAAACTGCAGAATAGATCGTTCCGTGCCGCCCCTGGCGGCCTAGTGCACGCTATCAGTAGAAATATAGGTACAAATAAACTTTTAAACTATCCTACCCGTACCGTTACGATCTCCCACAAGTTAGGTTTAAAAGTTATTCTGCTAAAGTAAATCTTAAGTAAAATCGTTTCGAAGGAAAGTCTTTCAGCAGTATCCCCTTCCTGTCGAAGTGCTTGCAGAAGAAATTGTGTTGGTAGCTCGAGCTGCAGCTTGAAAACGTAAATTGCGTATCCACCACAACCATAGCTGGAAGTGTTATTCCCTTCACTTGTTTCCCAGTGATCAGGTTGCTACCAACATAAATACAATATTTAATAGGAAGCTCTGCTTCGGCTCGGCGCGGATAGACTTTCCTGTCGCTCTCTTTTTCTTCTTCTCCTCCTCCTTCTTCTTCTTCTTCTTCTTCTTCTTCTTCTCCTCCTTCTTCTCCTCCTCCTTCTCCTCCTCCTCCTTCTTATCCTCCTCCTCCTTTTTCTTCTTCTCCTTCTTTTTCTTCTTCTTCTTGTTCTCCTCCTCCTCCTCCTTCTTCTTCTTCTTCTCCTCTTCCTCCTTCTCCTCCTCCTCCTTCTTCTTCTTCTCTTTCAGGCACTGCCTGTTCCAGCATCTGTGTACCACGTCTCTTCTTCGGACGGACTGGATTTTTTCGTCCTTGTGCGCAGTATTACAGAATTATTTTCGGCAGGCCGTTGTGTTGCGTCTTTTCAATGTACTGCATCCAGGAATTCCGGTAGTAATTAATTTTCTCTTGAAGATTACAAACGCATACTTCTTTACAAATTCCTTTTTTGTCTAACAGTTTATAACAATCTTCCTTTCTCAGAAATATTTTTTCAGCACTTTGTAGTCTTGTACTATCATTTTCGGTTATCGTCCAATTTTCACTTCCATATAAACATGTTTGGATACTGAATATCTTATATTTAATCATAGCTTTCTTTATGACTTTCTTGTTCAGGGTTCTCAGGATTGTTCTGGTCATACGATTTCGTCTTTCCGTTTTTCAGTTACCCTTTGTAATTCAAACAGTGATTTCTGGAGGATATATTTATCATTTGCTACTGTAAGTGGTTCATCCACGGATAGTGTGGTCATTTGGTTTATTTCTTCTCCCATGTCATAACTATATTTTAAACGGGTTTTTCACATATTAAAAGCTTCATCTAAATATAAAATAAAAAAGAGGAAAGCCTACATCCTTGTCTCACTCATTTGTTTATTATATTTCTTATTCATTTGGCCCTTGATACAAAATTTTGAGTTAAGCTCTTCACTAAAGACAAAACAACGTCCGTATTATTTGCCCTTCCTTCGACCTGGTATGAACGATACACACGTTTAAGTTCTTTGCTCGTCCTTGGAATGTAGCGGTGGCGCCAACGACCCTAGCGCCGCCCTTCCCTTTAATCCGCGCCGAAGGCAACGGCTGCTAAGCGCACCTCCCGCCGGCGAAATTAATAGAGCACTTGGGCTCATGAAGAGGACGCCGCGCCGCGCCGCACCATGCGGCGCCTCGTCTCCGGAAAATAGAGGCCCTTGGCAGGCACGAGCGGGCCCCCTGGGTGGCAGGTTCATCAAGCTGGTGTTGCCGCCAGTATTGCAGAATGAAATGAGACCAGTAGCACGTTTTTTTAAGTGAACTAAATAGCACAAAATCATTTTTTGCAGTTTATCGTTTTGCTTAAAAACTGTTACGCTATCTCATACCAAACTGTTACAGCTTACAGCACTTAATCAAATAAAATTGGAGATATCGTATTTATTTAATTATTAATTAAATTCGGAAAAATAAGTTTTATATCCTTATTTCTTATAAAAAAAGAGGGAGAGAACAATTTGTCAGTTATCAGTTGTGCCTTTAGAATCTAATTGAACTAAAAACAAAGAGAAGCGTTTTGAATGAAGAAGTAGCAACATCGCTTAGGCAGTAGTGCCATAGTGATCTCGGACCGAAGGATCGCGGGTTCGAGTCCCACTTCGGGCATGGTTGTATTCTGATCGTCCTTTCACCCCCCATCATCATCATCATATCGTGTCATCCTCACAGTTACCATACCGTTATAAGCAATAGTGTTCACTAATGACCTAGAAGTTGAAGCTACCTAAAATAACAAAAAAATGATCCTTTGGTGGTTAAGCTCATTAAATATTGGATATTCAATATTGAAATAATTCAGCATTCAGATGTTGTTCTTGTTAGAAAAATGAAGTCATTAATTAGATTTGAAAATATAATTGTTAATTGTTGATTCCAAATCTCGATGATCTCAAAACATTCCTTTCTAAAAATTTTAAATTGGCAACACAGACTCATCATGTTAGATTTTTTCCTAAGTGCATTGTAAATTAAGGGGGGTTTGCTTTGTATAAAGCTATGTCTTAGCTGTGTTTTACACGTGTTGCATTTTTATAATGGATAGAGCAACTTTTTTGGCATGCATTAAACCAGTGGACGCAGAGGACTCTCTGGGGCCTGGGAGGGGAAGCATAGTTAAAAAGGCGTTCAAGTGCCGCATATTCATTTTTCTACTCCCATTGTTATATTTTATCATTGATGACTGCAACCTGTTGCATAATGGTACTCATAACTGTACAGATTTTATTATGATACGGGTTCTTCACCAATCACAGTGAATTTTACAAATCGAGTATTGACAATTAGTCATTGAGAATAGTTGTAGTAAAAGTTTCGATCGATAGTGTGCATTCAAATTGAATTTAGTATTATATTTACTTGTAAGTTTTAATTTATTTTAATATTAACATTTTTACGTGGAATATTATTTAAAATAAATTGGATAGTAATTTCACATTGATCCAATTTGACTAGCGCACTGGTAAATACTGTTAGCACTGTTAAACTGAAGCGACCTGTGTCAGGCAGATTAGCTGGTTGTCTGCTAAATGGCCTTGGCTGCACCCTGCATGTCAACTGCCACGAAACGATTCAATGTAAAAGTTCAACTTACAAAAGTTCTTATAAGTCGTTGAGAAAGTACCGTATAAAACTAAATATACTTTGTATAAAAACACTCGTGTAAAGTTTACGATACTCACTCGTATCGTAATGTCACACTCGTGAAATAATACACATCATTATATCATCGTTTCATAATATACTCTTTTGTTTGACGTACATGAAACTGCAGTACACAAAATGTCTTGCACTGAGAACACGCTCCAGAAAGAACCGACCCATTATTCTCGTACTCAGAACCCTTGTTGGAATCACTTTTACTTATAAAACTTTCCAAGGTAAGAACACTATTGTTCGCGACCTGTCGTATCAGATATCAACAATCGGATCATATTAACCTGCGTTTGTCGGTCTTCCCTGAACTCAGTACGACGGGCCTGTTCCTGCGAGTCACGTTTGGCCTTACGTCCAGGCATCGAGTTCTTCGGAATAGCTGACGTTAACCAACTAGCTTTCCTTACCTGCTCATGACAAAAAGAATCTCAACGCTCCCTTTCAACTTTGAATTGGCAGGTCGCCCTTGACATTCCGTTTCCCTTCTTGGATCACCGACACCGGCCTATTATCACCGGTGAGATTTCAAAGAGGAGCACTCATTTCATTGCTCAATGGCTCATCACTAAGAAATTAGCCGTCACTACCTCCTCGGTCAGTACGTCCGACGTGCTCAATCTTCATTGCCTCGGTAGAGAATGTTAAGCGGTTATCGTCGGTGTGGTAGTTGATGTTTCAAACATTGAATGTTTATCCCCATGGCTTTTATCCAGCCAAGAACCAGGTTACGCTTTACCTCCCGTTGGAACGCATTTTTGGCCATACACTAGACAACAACACACTTGCGGGCTCCTCTGTTCTAAGGATCAACAGAACGCAAGGCCCGCCACACAACACATACGTGGGACACAAGAGATAAAAGACCATGGCTAAGGTGGGACTCGAACCCGCGACCCGACTAAGAGAGGGTCGGTACTCGCTCCGGCCACCGCGGCCATCCAAGTTGGCCAAACGTTGATTTTGACGGAATTAAATGAAAACCCCAGGAAGCGAATTCCAAATCATTGTAATCGGATGAAAATTGTACATTTTGTCATGTTCCACAATAGAAAAAAATGACATTCTTCCCCAAGAATTCAACACAACACATTAAGAAATAAAATCTTTCGACCAATCGTGAATGAAAATTGATAAGGGCTTAGGAAGGGTATGTGATATAATCTTTTTTTTTGCAAAACTACAGATCAGTGGGACACACAATGGGACGAGAAAACTCTACACTAATAAAGGTTAATTCAAAAATATATAAGCGATATCGATATCGATACTACAAAAAGAAGCGATAAGAAATTTTTACAGGCTCTTCAAGATTGTCACATTGTTCTTTCGAAGTTTAGTAACTGTTTTGGCAAGTCCCGAAACAAAAAAAGCAACAAAAAATACGTTACAACAAATTTAATGTATTCTTGACTGTAATGCAATGTGAATAGCTAAACTTATTTCCCCTAATGACAAGATGTAAAACTCGAGAATCAAACTAACACTTTACCTCTTTCCTTCCCAGACCGTGCTGCACCCGGCAACGCCGACACTCTCTTAATCCTCTTAATTTCTCCGCAGCTCTTTCACGTCCTCCATTTCTCCGTCGTTCTACGAAACCTGAGCAACCTCGACCCACTCTTCCACACTCTTGCCTCCCGTTGTGCCACCGAGGTTTCTCGTTTCAAGCGTGACAAAGTACGTGCTTTGTTTCCATTTATGCCAAGCACTATAGCTGATGGCGAAGATACTTGAGAAGTCTCGGTAATCTTGTGGGGAGAAGACGACGGCGATTGTGTGTGAGGGATCGTTGTTAAGACGGCGGGTCAGAAAGTACGGATACAGAATGATCCGTAATAAATGTCACAAACGTCTAGGGCATGTTGAAGGGTCCAAATGAACACTTTAGACCCATTAACATACAGTGAATAATTTCATATAAGTAAATTTCGCACATGGCATTTTCCTCTCATATGCACAGATGTTCGGCAGATACATAAAACCCCCTTCAATGAGAAAAAAATGTGACTTGCCGATCACTTGTGTATATGAGGTTGCATAAGCTTCATGCGCAAATATCACATATATAAATGCATGCAACTATAAATTATGTAAATTCTTACTACATTTTCATTGACAGCGATCAGTTTCTACCCTCGACTTGCAAAATCTGAATTCATTTTACTCCAGCGCGTCAGATTTTTGACTCCTTGTTTAGCGACCCCAAACACATAGAAAACATGGTCTGATCTCTAGACACGAACACAATTTGTTTGTGTGGTTGTGTTGTAGTATCTAATTAATATCTATTAATAAATCGTTATAATAAAAAACTAGAATGGTTACGAGTACGAGGACATGCACGAATGCCCAAGACCAGATCGTAATGGACTGCACCCGAAATGCAAAAAATATTACAAACTTTAGCGCTACACGACAAACTTTCTCCGACTAATTAATTCCTCTTTCTTCTAAGAAGAGGGTACTTTTCTGATTTTGCCCTTCTTTCTTCCTGACTACCACCTATCGTTGTCCAGAACTTCCAGCGTTACCTACTACTGATTTAGAAACAATTCTCAGCCAGACATCAACATCACACCCAAGGAGCCCATTAAGCCCATTGCGGCCCTGATTAATTACATCGGTATATGTCATTGCTAGTTCATGGCTCCATCGTGTTTCTACCGTTATTCTGGAAATATGGAACCAGTACCACAAATTCGAACACAGACAAACTTCAGATTTCTTACACAAACTCATGGTATAACAAACATATCGGTCAAGGCAAAGGATTGTGAAAGTATAAAGATACGAATGTAATACGTACCGAAGACGGAATGGCCCACGCCACAAAAAAACATTCATACATGACAGTACTTTCGAACGTACAGCCTCAGATCCGATTTACACGCTTCCATTTAATAAATGATTTCAGAGTTTTAACGAACGTGGGAATCCGCAGATCCGCTTCTGCCACCCGCAGAAGCTACTCTGTGCAGGACTGTGTTCGCTAAAAACTCCGAAATCGTTCTTGGAAAGGGGGCGTGTAAATCGGATCACATTGACCAAATGCTTGTACTTACCTTCTCCAAGACCCCGTACCGCGTAGTCGATTTGACCACCCACTTTAACGTTTTACCGTTAAGTAGCAGAAAAAAATGATAATAGTAGTTTATGCAATACGTTTATAATGTTCACTTTTATTGTACGAGGACATTTTTTTCGAAACGAGCGACGTTAGGGGCAATAAAGCAACATTATAAACAAGCAATATTGCAATAAAGCAACATTATAAACAAGATGCATACGCTATTTCTTTTTCGTATAACAGCATTATAAATTTACAACACAATCAAACGTAATTTTGTAAAACAACTTTCCGGTGAGGTCTCAAGTATTTCACATCAGTGTAAGAAAACTTTGGTTCCATTTACATATACTTCCCCACGATTCTCTCACTTCTGTTGGAAAAACGTGTGATGACTCAATCATTCGTACCGAAAAAAAGGCTAATTCTTTATCATTTTTTCGTAAAATTCCGTACGTTTTGAAAAGGTACAAATATTTTATACACATTTATCAGAATACGTTCAAATAACGTACGCGTGCGAGAACTTACGCATGTTAATCCTCACCCTTTCCTTAAGACGGAACGTTGTTAATGACACGTGTTTATTTGTTAAAAATGTGTAAATGTAACTTTATACTTACAGAATTCAAACAAAGATAAAAACAATGCAATTGATGTTGGAAACAAATTTTCAATAAATGTTTATTCATTATTATGTAGATATGTTTTTTGAAACAAATCACACTTCTTTAAAAATATTTGAAGTAAATATTCAATCTCATTTGACACTTAGCTTTTCTCTTTCCTTGATAGTCACAAAAAATTTAAAATCCTTTTTCTGTTCAGAAGGCAACGTGACTAAACACGCCGACTTGAAAGTTTTACCGAATCACTGCTGATAATGAAAATACTGGTACAGGTGAAACACAAACCAAACATATCAAGACACGACTTCACTCTTCACTGTACACCCATATCCCTTCGCAATCCTGGTACACAGCACTCGTACAACTTGTCAAATTTTTACATGAATGTTTACAGGTATAAGAAACAATCTTCATTGGAATCAGGCAACTATTAATAGAACTTCTAGTTGTTGCTGCGAGAGTGAGTGTTGAATTAATAATAATGAAAATAAATCTCGTCACTGCGCAAACCACGGTATACACTAAAATCGAAAATAGTATAAGATAGAGGAATCTAAGCCTTCTAAGTGCCACGTCACAAAGATGGCTACCATTCCCAAGGGTTGAAATCTATGCGGCATTTATAGTATCGATAAGTGCCGGACCAGCAAAAATTTTATAATGTATCCAAGAATATATCCTCCTGTAGGGTGAGAGACGTTTCTTGAGGCCTTGAGTCACACTACTTTAATTGTTAAAGCCCAAGAACTCTTCGCTTAAGAGTTTTTTAACGAGTGAGTGTTGCGGGTTGCATTTGACATTAGCATTTTCATGCGTTTTTTATACAAATCCGTTACATTTTTATGTCAAAGTGCAATTAGTCACGTCTCCGTGAAACTATCTTTCTTTAGAGATGTCATTTATAAATATCAGTTGCGTAAGAGAGCCTCAAAAGGCATGTATATTACTGAAGTTATATAGGAAATGATATATCGTAATAAGTTACACTTTACTAGGTAATTATTTAAGCAAAATCTTTGAAGCTGACCTAGAGCAAGTTGACGTACTCCCTGATTCGAATAATTATAAACATCGTATTACAAGATGATGTACATTTCAATCTAATACGTTTTTCATATTAAAATTTACATTTACAAAAATGTTATTGGGAAAGTATGCCGTACACAAATTTTGATGTCCACCTGTAATTTAATTAAAAAGTTATAGTTGCAAAGGTCATCTTTGTTAGATTTGTGTTTGACTATTAATGTGAATTGAAAATGTTTGCGTGGTAGCTCTTCAGTTACTGAAGGTTATTTTAGAAGAAAAATATTATTATTGGAAAAAGTTGCCATGGTAGCTAGTAAGATAAAGGATTTTGAAAGGATTTTCGAGGTAGGGAAATACATGGAATTTCGTCATCGTGGTTACGTCGAAAAACGTCGTAGTTATTTGTAAATTTATTTGATTCTATAACAGTAGTAAAAACTTTATGGATTTTGATACTTAAGGTTTCAGATGTTATTCCCTCAAATTAGTTTGATTATATATCAATTATTTTGGGGTTGTTAAAACAGTTATAATATTGAGTATTAGTTCATGTTTAGTAAGTGAATCATGTCCTGTAGCTTCATTTTTACGTTAATGCTCATTTATACGATCACGTAATTAAGTTTTCTTTGCCTAAGGTACTGTTATCGTGAATCTAGAAATGTAATTGAATGAACACAAAAACGGGATATTTGAATAATAAGATAATTGATTAGACGGTTACTACTAATAAACCAGTATAAATAGTAATAACGTTGTAGTGGAAGGCTTTCCAAAGACTGGTTTTCCGTTAACTGTCATCCGTTAAATAAATTCTTGATCAGTCGGGAAACGGTATATTTCTATTGCAGTGATTTGATCCAGTGTTCTAAGCCTTATTTCTTCCAGATGTGTCGCTTTAAGTTTGAATATATTGAGTCACTGAAAATATAGGCCTAATTATACTTCCAGCAAAGATTGCCTTTTATGTCGCGTAACTAGCATGATGAAAAGTATGGGGTTCCACAGTGCTGTGTTTTTTACGGTTAAAATGGACATACTTTTTCAGAAAATTGGGAACAAGACAAGCACATTATACAAAATCTTGTAAAGCCCAACATTGCTAGCAGTACGGCAATACGTATTGCATTAACAACCGTACAGCTTTATCTTAATAATTGGTACACACAAACTCTTTAGAAATATGATCAAGACGTGATAATTGTTTGAGAATAATATCGAAACTATATTTGAATGTTAAGCAATTTTTCTTCCATCAAGGTATTGCGTTTAAAGAGTTATTGGCCTGTAGTGCACCCTCTCGGATTCTCTCCTTAGTTATTTTCTGAATTATTTTCCGATATGGAGGTTTCATTTCCTAAAAAAATCCTTATACATTCTTTCCAAAACTGTCTCGACGATTGATCTTTTAGGTAAAATGTGTCGTACACAGACACTTTCTGCTATAGGGTGAAAAACAAACCTTCAAAAACAAGACTCGGAACAAGTCTTGGTGCAGCTCAGGGTCTTCAAACCCTCTCGCTCTGAACGCTGCCACGTATGACAAGAGCCATTTTCACCAGCAAAGATCAGTTGCTAGCGCAAATTTTAGAACCACATTACCTATAATACATCGTGCTGAGTCTATTTAACATACTTAAAGTTGAAACACTGTAGTCTTACAGCGGATACAATTGCATGGCCAATTACGACACATTTCCTGTCTTTTTATTGAGATTAGCATTTTTCTTTGTGCTTATTTTCATTAAAATGAGTGAAATAGGCGGAAGACAACTTTTGGATTCCTTGAGAACATTATCTTCATAGGGATAAGTTGCCTTTTCAAAAGACTGTTTTTGAACAGCTTCTTTTATTGTAGCAGGAGCAACTTCAACAATCCAATGCAACACCTGTTCATTATTTTTTCTGTTGTCATCACATGCACCAATCAAAATTTACATCTCTGTATCAGTAAAACATACTGGAGGAACCTTGCAATAATTATTCTGAAATCATACATTTCCTTAGTTTCGTTTCGACAGTCAAATCAGCAGGACTAGGTGCAATAGCTTCATGTACATCAGAAAATGAACATTTACCGTCACCTTTGCTTTCTCGTGAAAGAATAAATCTCATTGAGAGCTTCTAGTTCTATGCAATCAGTTGTGGTACGCTTTCATTTATTGGCATTTTTGACTTCAATCCTTGATACTATTGTAATGAAAGTTTCCACTTTTGATCCCCAGATATCATTTATTATGTCGGTGGTGATGCTGATTTCATTTGTAAATGAGATGCTGTACACTTCAAACAAATCTACACATATCCCCTAGTTTCGTTCTCATTGAACAGAGAAAGGAGTCAATAGCCTTGAAAGGGCGAGGATGTGGTAGCGGAATTATCAAAGGCGCTTCTCTGTACAAAGTAAATTATACGTCGCGGCGAACCGTGAGGGATGTTTCAGGGAGGAAGCGGATATTGACAGAAAACATGAAATTATGTTGTTTAATTTTGCACGTATTATTCCTTAAAATATCTGGATGAAAGTTACAAATTAAAATTGATAATAAATTAATTAATTATTTTTACAAACGTCTAGAGGCAATAAAACGAGACTTAACGTCAATGAAAGCGATTTTCAATATGCGTCTCTCACAGTGTACATTTGCAACTATTCTGCTTCTGGCACGTAATATTATAGGTCAAACGACGCGAAGGGTGCAGGTAAATTTTGAACCTTGCAGATGCAGTGTAGTCGGGTCGATGTTGGAAAGCATGCTCCCACAGGGTCTAACGAAGGCCTGGCGCAGATGCAACGTCGAAATTGGACCACAGCACAGGACACGTTTTTAACGACTTAAAGCCCGTCTGCTTGTCGAAAATGGCAAAACTGTCGATGGCAGCGTAGTTACTGGAGAGAAGTATCAAGAAAAATGTGTTGTGGGAGTCGTTTCCACGCTCGTAGGCAGAGATTTTGACGTGCGACTGTTTTGGGGACGTGGGAGGACGGGTTTTGGGGGCTAGAGGCTGAAATGCTTTCTGTCGAAAGCGCCTGTGATGAAGGTGGAGGGTTTGGATGCGCAAGTGAAAGGGCGCGGACATCCGCTGAAGGTGGAAATGACGTCACGTTGGCTCGCACTTTTGTGACGGCGTACGGAACGCTCATGTCAGTGAGGCTCTGCTGCTTAACCCATATCCGGTTTAGGCGGTAGAATAGCTCACAGACAGATGTCCGTCGATTGATTGCCGTCAATCCATTCTTCCGTATGAAGGTTCCGGAAAACAAGCATTCTAACGACACAATGTGTTAGAGCATAAAATTTTCTATATATAGAGACCAAAAATCGAACAGACATATGCCGATCGAAGATCTACCCTCTTCTTTGTTTCCGGTACCTGAAAAAAAGTTTTTCTGTCAGAAATTCGACTTTTTGCTTTCTCCCTTCTGGTTACGCAGTATAGTGTAACAAGTCGAAATTAGGTGTTTTATTTCATCCACTTTTTACGTCAATATAATAAGTATGATCACGCCCTTCTATCATAAAATCGTAGGAACAAAACAAATGTTTTAATGTCATAGATACCGTCGATCTGAGAACAAAAATAAACTACCAGAAAAGAAAGATAGTTCTGATGATGGAAAGTTTAACAGAACACTTCTGTCAGAATCAATGGCGAATTCGATGAAAGTAATACAATCTCATGTTGGCGGTGTATTTCGTTTTCGTATTACTAAAAATAAATGGATTATAAAATATGGGAGAGTCTATATTTGTATTTGTATTTAGCCATTGTACGAGTATGTCCTGTAAAGGGCAATGCTGCGCCGTTGGATCCCCGGGTGCCTAGTCGGTCACCCAACCAAGAAACCGCGTTGTCTCCAATTCTCCTAACCTTCGTGACTTTATTTAGTAAACGAATTCGACTAGTGATGCCGGTTTCGCGGTCCTAGCTTCTCAGTAGAACCATCTTCACATTCGCCTTGATGACCCAGGCAGAAACACCTCGGTCGGGGTGGCCGGGATGGCGATTGAAACCGGGCTTCCCGAATGAGAAGTCAGCATGCTATCGGTTGAGGCTGCGAAATATTCGTTAGATTTGTTGGGAGAGCATTAGCAGAAACTGCAACGAAGATCGCCTTTTCTATCGATAATTTTTATCAGACAAAAGTGTTCTGAAAAAGAAACGACACACAATTGAGAATTGAATTGGAGAAAGAATCAACGAGTATTGAAGAGATTGTTCATGATTACCTCTGTCCAGACGAAATTAAACGTTTCGTTATGAATTTAGTCGTTTTACTGCACGTTAGTCTGCAGAAATGGTGATGGGAATTGCCTGACAGCGCCTCTAAGCGACCTTTAAATGCGCCTAACACATTTTACGTAGCTTTCGTTCACGGCAAGCTGCTTTGCACGTTGCCTCTGATGAGAAGGCGAGATCGGGGCGTTTAAAATGAAAATAGCTGGATTCCAAGAATTTTGACAATATTCACATGTTTCACACGCGGTTTCCCAGGAGCTGATGCGATCTTTCAGTGACGCCCCGAACTAACGGGCAGCATTTGACAATATACGTTAAGGAACTTTCTGCGAAAGAAATGAGTATTTGGTCAACTGGGAAGAAATTCGCATGGCATTTTTGTGTAAAATTGCCTTGCCTAAAAAAATCTTGAACGCGCCAAGTTTGAAATATATTATCTTTTGCTATTTAAATGCCTTCAAAGAGCAGCAAAAATGATCTGTTCGAAGCGTGGCGCCAATATTGAATCAATTAGGCGGTCAATTGCCAATACTATCCTTGTGCAACTTCTCTCAGTGGAGTCTATATAGTGAATTATATACATGGAATTGGACTTACAGGAAGAATTTTTTTTATTGGAAGGGTGAAGAAGACAAACATTGACATTAATATTTAAACTTAAAATTAAGTTAATGCTTTATTATTAATTTCAGTTCAAAAACAATATTGTGAATTTTTTATTATGAATATATATATATATATATATATGTATGTATCTCTCTTATGTATGATCTTGGCTGTCAGGGTGACGCAGCCTTCAACGCGGCAACACAGGCGGCGACACAGGCAACACAGCCGTCGACGCGGCATCACCCGGACAGCCAAAGATCATTCACATGAATCTGGCCGCAGAAGCCTACGACTTCATATTCTCTCTTAATTTGGAATTGAAAACGTTTAAATTTTTTATTATAATACCTTATTTAAATTTATGGGGTGTACCGTAGAATCGTCAGCTTTGAACAAATAATGAAATAGTTATTTTATTTTCCTTATTACGTTCATTTTTATTATTTTTATTAATGGAAAAGTGAAAGCCATCACCCTAGAGAAAGTGTATTGTAATTCTTTAGGAAAAACGGCTACTTTTTTATATAAAAACTCTTTTTCCCAGGCCGTGGTAACTAAAAAGTAGGTAAATCTTATCCCTATATTCAGTAAATTATTTTCTGTAACACTTTGTGTAGTCAGATCCATCTTTTTATCGAAATTGAGTTCAATATTGAGAAATTAATTGACGGGAAAATTGTCTGTCTGGTTGCAACGCAAGCGGGTAAACCGTAATAGGATTTTCACGAAAATTGATATTCCGTAATTGATCTGGCTGATGACATTCATCTTAAATTTGAAACCGATGTTTTAATTTTGGGAAGACTTTACATAAAACTCTTGGGACATTTTCAATAAAGATCACCAAAATTTTGGATTAAATTTTAACCTGAGATAGCGTAAAGGACGCTTGAGATCATGGTACATCTCAATTTCGTTAAAACTCCTAATTTTTCAAAACGTGCAATAATTCAAATTTTTTCGGCTGTTCATTTTCACTACGTACAATTAGGATGGTTTTTTTCTTAAGGAAATACATTCATCAGAAAAATATATTCAAATAAAGTCATTTCAATTTTTAGAAAATGTTAATATATTGCGTAAAACATAAGCAGTTTGCACATTTTAAACAATTATTTTCTCATGAAAAGGTTTCAATATTTTTCTTATGTAGCAAAGAGCAGCAGATGAAGAACAAATGAAAAATAATAATTCCAATTTCCCGCGCTTCGTTTGACGCGATGGCAGTTCTCAAAATGGCAACACAGCGGTTTCAATTTATATTCGAATGCTTCGCATTGTCGCTGCCCGTGATGACCGTTATAGCTATTAGTATGGCAGGAATTCCAATAGATGCCATACTAAAATCAATTATACATTTCAACATTACTCAAGAGTTTCCAATAACGCGAGAAAATATGTGCTGTTGTAGGATCTCAAGTTTCCCACAGCATTATAATTATTTCTCTATACTAAGCAGTAACGAGAAAATAAAATACTAAAGAGATTACAATAGTTAATTATGATATTTTTGAATAACTTTTAAACATAACTTATCTTAAAATAAGGGATAGTAAATTTTAAAAAAATTGCCAAAAGTTATAAAATTTAATTCATGTATTAAGTTTAACTTAAAATCACATATCTTGTAAGGAAATATGTTTATAAGGAACAAAACAACGAATAAAATTAAATGATCCGCAATATACTTGTACAATGTCTACAACCTCAAATTTGAAACCGATGTTTTAAATTTGGGAGGACTACAAAAAACTCTTGGGATGTTTTCATTGCACAATCAATCAACACACATATGCCTACAAGTGTTTTTATTACGCTTAGTTATATTTTAATGTATTACCTACAATAATCACAGGGCAATATTTTTGTGTTTTGTGATACACAATAGGTTTTATTTCTTTGTATTTAAATGCAAAAAACTCAACAAGTCCCCCAAATACATTTTCGCCACTAAATATCCTCAAAAACTTAATTCAGAGGAAAAAAACCTAACCTCTCAACACGGCTTGCTGGTAGATACACCTGGTACGTACAGGCGAACAGAGAGAGAGACTTTTAATAGTCGTAAGG
This sequence comes from Gryllus bimaculatus, assembly GCA_017312745.1. Classification (NCBI taxonomy): domain Eukaryota; kingdom Metazoa; phylum Arthropoda; class Insecta; order Orthoptera; family Gryllidae; genus Gryllus; species Gryllus bimaculatus. The sequence continues at coordinate 5,426,958 of BOPP01000082.1, forward strand.
CCTTTGTAATTTTTATGCCAGAGAGGATTCATCTTTCCACTAGTTTCAGTGACAAGAAGTTTCATTTTCTATCCGCTAGAAACTTGCGTCGTGAGCTTGCAGAATAATCCTGTGTAAGAGGCGGCGTCTCTAGTCGCCTCGTAATTCACATCGTGTTTCGCGTTTTTGCTCTCCGCCAGTTTCACTAAGTCCTCCCCCAAGCTGGGATGTTTGGGGGAGATTACATTTAGTGAATGACGAACGCGCACGATGTGAACAACGAATGCGTCTAAGCGTAAACTGCGAAAGTAGCTTTATCGTTTGAAAATCACCAGTAAAACGCATTGGAAGGCCAATCTCTCAGTCATTTTAAACTTTACTTACCAACGTTTTTTTTACTATTTGAATTCTAATATATTTTGAATTGTGAAAATAATTAATGTGACTATAGTGTTTTACATGCTAAAAGGAAATGTTTGTTTCAACTGAACCGTAGTACTCATAGAGAAAAAGAATGTGATGTATAAAAGTCACTGGGGACTATCCGCTCACAGGACTGGTTTTTCACTTTAAATAATATACGTTCCAAAAAGCAGCTTACCACCTAACTCTCTCCGCATAATTTTAAAATCTTCATAAGTTGTAAACTGGCTTCAACTAATCACAGGAGGAATGAACAGCTATTGATACATTCGTTTACAAGACGCTACCGAGATGTCTTCGATGAAGACAAATGTGGAAATTAGTGTAGTTTACCAGCAGACCATGTACCTTGGGGTCACATGAATTCACAGAGACGTAGAAATGCTTTATGTTGGTATTGCCTTCGTAATACCTTTATTTGGTCCTCGCATTATTTTTATTATGTGCAAAAATATTTCGTGTATGTGTAGAACAGAACCGTTGCATTCATAAAACAGGATAAACTCTATTTTACCAAACGAATCTGGTGGCAAAAATCATCATATGTGGTGAGTGTACGTCTCATTTTAATTGTAAGGGTCAAAGTATTCTGTAACCCTTATGACTGGACTCCGTTGAGAACTTCATGCGGAGATAATTCTACTGATGTAGCTGCTATGATCCTTGTTAGGGAAATCAACTCGATGTTCACAAAACATTTACTTTAAAAAATAACTGTTTATTTGGATTTTAAACTTGTTTATCTATTTTAAACGCATAATATCATCTGTCTTTGAGTTATGGAGTATCGCTCGTGTATCTCAGTCGCACAGTCTCTGTTTCTCATCGGATGCGGACGTGTTTTCCGGGAGCTCTTGAAAAGTGGATGGCGATGGGGTGCAGCTTAGAGGTGTACCGGGCGCGCGTAGGCGCCTACGCGGCGCCCTTATCACGTTTTTGTGTTGGCTTGCAGCCGATCCAGGCGACTTACGGCGGTATGCAGGTGATGCTTCTGTGTGCTGGCGTTATGGCAACATTGTTGCTTATTGGCAATGTTGAAATGAACCCCGGACCTGGAATGGAGGTAGCGAATTCTGAACGCAGCAAGTGCAATCGAAGAGACAGACGAATCCGCAAGTTAGAAGGTCAACTTTTGAAACTGCAGAAGTTGGTGAAAACTTTGTCGCGAAAAACGAGCAATTGAAAATTGGCGCTGTACGGGTTGAAGTGCCAGTTACGGTAACGACTGAGAATGATTGTTCGTGCAGCAACGAAGAAAGCGAAGCGCTTATTGAAACAGGAAACGAAGAATCGGGCAAGATAGTGAACGAGGAAGTGAGGGAGGCCATTGATGAGGAAGGTAGTGTTGCAGCTGATTCCGGGCTTGTTAATGATGATTCCATTGTACGACACGAGGGGAAGGACATCAGAATGAAAGTAAAGTACTTGCTGGGTATACGTTTAGATCAGTTACGAAGATATATCGAAAGAAAAGACTTGGGTTCAGCCGGAACTGTAGTTCTTCATGTAGGAACAAACAACTTAACAGGAAATAGGAAGAACATCATGCGAGGTGTGTATGAACTTGTTGCGGAGGAACAAAAGAAAGACCACCGCCAAGAACGTGCTAAGAATTGTACACATAAGAAAAGACATCTACTGGCGTCATATTGTATAGTTAATGGTATCCACGAGTGGGTGGCGGAACGTCTTCATGTGACGTTCGTAGACGCGATTTCCTGGATTCGTGACGTGAGACCTTTGGTCTCTACAGCGATTTTGGCAGGGACGGGCTGCATCTCAATTGGCAGAATGTAAATAATTTTGGAAGCCTGTTCTCTTGAGTAGGCGAGGCAAAACCCGATTGAACAGTTGAGATTCCTCAGCGGTGGTCGCAGCAGCGACAGTGAATTAGGGGTGGGGTGGACCTGCAGAGACATGAGCGAGGAAGGAGATAAAGGCAACTGACGAAACGGCGAGAAGTATTCGTCAACAGAAAAATTCATCGGCGAAGAGACAGCGGCAGTGGAAACGCTATGGGCAGTAAAACGCATTGGAAGGACAAAGCTCTCAGTCATTTTAAACTTTACTTACCAACCTTTTTTTACGTTTCGAGTTCTAATACATTTTGAATTGGGAAAATAATGAATGTGACTACTGTGTTTTACATTCTGAAAGGATATGTTTGTTTCAACTGAAGCCTAGTACTAAGAGAGAAAAAGAACGTGCTGTAAAGAACACTGTAGACTATCGGCTCAGAGGACTGGAGTTTCACTATAAAAATACAAAATTCAGAAAGCAGCTTACTACCTAGCTATCTGCACATTTGAAAATGTTCATAATTTATGCACAGGGTGACGCGGGTTTCAACTAATCACAGGAGTAATGAACAGTTATTTATACATTCGTTTACAAGACGCTACCGAGATGTCTTCGATGAAGACAAATGTGGAATTTAGTGTCGTTTACAAGTAAATCATTGACTTCGGGGTCACAATGAGTTCACAAAGATTTAGAAATGCTTTATGTTGGTATTGCCTTCGTAATACCTTTATTTCGTCCTCGTATATTAACGGGAAGGAGTTGGCAGCGCGGGATGATGCCGACGACGAGACCATTGGTGAGCAAGAGTAACATAATGAACTTAATTTAACCGCTAGTAGAGGTTGAGGACATCAACTGATGTCTCTGAACTGCCTCAGACGGGGAAGTTCTACGTTCGAGTCCCGATAGTGGCACTAGCTAAGACAGCTAGGTCGAGTTTTGTCGCTACATGGAGGACAATTCTGGCGGCGGACATTTCGTGGTAGTTTTCCGTGATTTCTCCAATGAACACCATGCGAATGCCGGAGCAGAATCCTACTAAAAAGGTCATGGATTGCGCGCGATCTTTTCTTCCCATTCCCTTTCCTAACATCCCCCCTTACACACTTATACTAACATTCAATAAACTGCAAACATGCCGGAAGACCGGTCGGGATCTTAGAGCTTGTCCCGACTGAGGCGGTGCCTCGCTGGTGGGATGTACCTGGTTGAGGGAAACGCCTCTAGCTCACGGTAGATCGGTGCCAGATCTCACCATAACAGGAGCAAAATCACCGCCAATTTTTGAGCAAAAAATTCACTTCTCTTACAGAGCCAATGACAGCCGTTGACGCGCTCCAAACCACTAGTAATCGATCAATCAACCAATTTCATTTAGTGTACATTTATACAATAA
>BOPP01000082.1:5436518-5496910 GCA_017312745.1 Gryllus bimaculatus
TCAGAGAGCGATAAGGCAGAGCTACCTCGGGCACAAGCGTTCGCCTCGGCGGCTCGGAACGTACTGTGGACGTATTCCAAACAGTGACTCCGAAACAGTGTATTTTTCAAATTTGAAAAACTAATTACTTACCATTTACAAGTATAAATTTCTTGCCGCTTTGTTTATTTTTCGTTAGAATGATTCAACGTAGATACCCCTTGGCTGTATTCTGCAACGTATTTTCGACTCACGCTTTCTTTGAAGCCTGTCCCCCAGACCGATTCGGGGACCTTTTGAACATCCGCGTCTTGAGGACTTCACTTGATGACGTGGAAATGGCGCGGTATTTGTCCTCGAATTGTATGAATAGAAAAATGTGAGGTATCGTTAAGGAGAGATATGTCCGGCAGGATTTAAATTTGTCCGCTCTCCTCAGGTTTTGTGACATACCAAACGCGTCACAATGCGCTCAAGAGTTTTCGCCCGGAAATTAGCTGCTCCTAGCGAGAATATAATCTAAAAACATGTATATCAGAAGCCTTTGCACTATAAACACTCTATCACCGCCAACGGTTATTGATATTAATATACAAGCGTTGCCTGGTACTTCGCCGCCGTGAGGATAACTAATGAACCTCGAAAAATTAAAGTCGAAACGTCGGCAACACAGCCTTCAAAGTGACGTCAACCGGACAGCCAAGATCATTCATAGAAAATGTTTTTTCTACAATAATTTCATTAATTTTTGTTTCGGGTATGTCAACTACCATGGTTATTAGCCCCAATGTGGTGAACGTATTATCTCGGAAGGTTTGATGATTTCTTTCCCGCTGGATGATAAGATTGTGTCAAAGGCACGCGGAAGATTTCGCCTCTGGGTATCTCCACCAAGCGAGGCCTCACCCCATCCAAAACAAGTTCTAATCTTTTGACTGACTCCCGACATGAGAGGTAGTGTATGTGTGTGTGTGTGTGTGAGTGCGTGTACGTGCGTCTATGTGTGCGTGTGTAAGGGAAGTGGTTAGTAGAAGGAAGGAGAAGGAAAGATCGAGCTTGACCCACGAACCGTTTGTTAGGATACTGCTCCTGTATTCGTCTAGTATTGTTCGCAACATCACAGATCAGAGCAGCCGGGTTCTACAATTCTCCTGACAGCGGCTGAATTCGATATAGTCAAAAATTCACCCCAGTCGCCAATCGAATAATCGAACTCAGCAGTCAGTCGCAACAGAGTCGGCGGCAATACTGGTCCTGAGAAAAACTCAGTCGTTCGTGTTTTATCATCTTGGCAAATTTTTGCTCAATTTCGTAATATTCTGGTGTATTTGACTTCTTAGTCTTAATTGTTTGAGTTAAATGCCGCAGAATTCTTAAGCGGTTGTTCCCGAAAACGGTATTTCGGCGGTCATGGGGACAAAACAGCCGGTTTAAGAAGCAGTGACGTCAACGCAGGCCGATAGAACTTCATACACAAGCAATGAGTGATTAATTTTGTGATTCCGGGCACATCAACTGCCGAGGAAAAGGGTAGACCATTTTTTTTATCGTGGGAAGAGGTGATGATCTCCCGTTGGCTGGCCTACGTCGACTTGTGGGGATTTCCCCAACCAGGTAGCGTGGCACCCCCTCATCTGGGTCAAGCACGATGTTCTCAATTAGCCTCCCCACTTGTGTGGTAGTAGTGCGTGTGAGTGTGTGTTTACGTGAACTGTGAGGATAGGACAAGCAAGAGGAAGAAAAGATCGCGCGCAATTCCTGGTTCGTTTGTTAGAATACTTCTCCGGCAGTCGCCGGGCGCTGACGAGAAAAAAACACGGAAAAGTATCGATCAGACCATCCGGCCGCTATAATTCACCTTGAGGCAACGGCTAAATTCAATCTATCTATGTAGCTAGAGTCGAAAATCTTGCCACCATCGGGACCCGAACCCGACGTTCTCCGGACCTGCGGCACTGCAATGTGACATCAGTTGATGTGCGTGATCTGGGCCGTCCGGGTGACGCCGCGTCGATGGCTATGTTGCCGACGTTTCGACCATCTTGTCGTGGTATTCCTCAGGCCTCAGATGTTCCAGACTTTACATCCCAGATCACGCACATGACTCTGGCCGCGGAAGCCTACGACTTCATTTGACATCAGTTGATGTCCTGAGCTACCTTAGCCCCTCTGGAGGTTTATACCCTCAAATTTAGTTTTCCTATCAGAAAAGTATTTCAATATTGTCATACATTGTCACATATTATTTTTATCGAATGTATTTGTGACTATACAGGAACAAATTAATTCTCGTAAATCTATCTCTTACCTCCAACTGCGCTCACCGCGTTGACACTTCCGAACCGATATCACGTGGCCCTTTCGTCGCAACGGCTGGCGAAATAATACTCTTTGCGTGGAAATGTGGTTTTGGCATTGCTTACTTGTTTCTATGACAAGGATTCGTCGAAACTAATTGTCGATCATTCTCTATTTTGATTGATTGATTAGTGATTCCGGACGCCTCAACCATTAATCCCGAGAGCGCGGTACACGTTTTATCACGGGGGGGGGGCGATGATCTTTCACCGCTGGATGACGAGATCCGGCACCGTTGGCTCGCTGTTCTTTTTTCCGCGACCAGCTATCTCCGACTAGCATGGCACCAAGCTTCCGGCTGGTCTATATATTCTTGGCTATCCGGGAGACGCTGTATCGTTGGCTGAGAGGTCGACATTTCGCCTGACATGATGCAGTCTTCCTCAGGGCAGTTCACTGGCCTCAGGGCAGTTCATCGTCGGCCTCTAAACCAACGACGCGGCGTCTCCCGGATAGCCAAAAATTTATGGAATGGAGCCGCGGAAACTTACGTCTGCGTCCGGCTGGTCTACCGGCACGTGTGGTATGCAGTGCATATACGTGTGTGTAAGGGGTGAGGACAGCACAAGGAAGAGGAAAGAAGGATGGCGCGAAGTACGTGGTCAGTTTGTGATGGTGTTGCGTCGGCATTCGCCTGGTGTTGATGGGAAAAGACATGGAAAACTACAGATCAGAATAGGTCCCCAGAATTCTCCTCCTGACAGCGGCAGCAGTCAACCTAACTACTGTCGAAAACTCTGTCACCGTTGGAACTCGAACCCTCGGACCGCCAGGTCCTAGCACTGCAGTGACATCAATTGAGCCAACCCTTGTCTGTCCCACATGTACGTCCAGTTAAATCTTTATCTTTAAGAACTTTCCAAGAAAAACAACTCGCCTACGTCTTCTGGCTTGCGCTTTGAACTATGAAACGAATGTGTAATTTCCGTCTTGTTAATAAATATGACAATACAAGAAACCAATTAATTGATACTGGGTGTTTTGACCCACTATCGATATGAAATGCTGTGGAGATTTCAGCGGCGGGAGTTCGGCTGCCGACCAAACATATTTGCATATCCGAAAGGTTTGAATGGAGGCGGCTATAAACAAATGGAGCTTGTATCTGTCGCCGTCACCCAGCGCAGCATATCTTGTCGACGCGACGTGCCAGCCGTTGATATTGGACTGAGGATGCGGCCGTTGCGCAGGGTGGGATAGCTAACCCAGTTGTTTGGTCCTCAACGAACTTACTTCTCTAGTCCAAAGAAATTACTTTATTTGTAAGAAAGACTATGAAGCAATGTATAGTACTAAAGAACAGATTTTAATGTTAATTCTGTACGCCAGAGTCAAAAACTCGAAGGAAAAAAATTGAGAAAAGGAAGTTCGGATTGGGGAATTCAGAAGATAATTTTTTGCTTGTAAACCCCATTAATATATATATATATATATATATATATATATATATATATACATATATATTAAAAATAAAAGATCATTACAGATTCAATAAAAGGTTCTGTTTACTCTTCCTTTCTCACCTTACTACATACTTACGTAATAAACTATTGGAGCTTCAATAACACATAAATTCTTGCATTATTTCTAACCTGTTCAAATTTTGAAAATTTGGATAGTTCAACAAAAATGTCACCTTGACCCATTCTTTCAAGCGTCTCTTGTTCTATTCGCGTAAAACTTTTTTTCTTAATTGAAGAAATTTTTGAGTTTTTAATAATTGTATTATTTGAAGCACAAATTACGTGAAAACTACTTTTTTTCAGAAAATTCTACATAACATGTTTTAAATCTGATTTTTAAACTGATTTTATCTAAAACAATAATCTGAATCTTCAAATTTGTAGTTTTTCTATGTAAACCTGCTTATATTTCAAGCAAAATTAAACCAAAATCATTTTTTCGAAAAGATTTACACGACATTATTTCAAGATGTCATCTAACATTTTATTCAGATATAAATCTCAATTTTGAGTATTGTAATTGTAGGATGACGCCGAAAAATGTTACTTTTGCAATTTACAAAAAAAAATAGGGATTTCAACGGAAATGAGACTTGTGCCATTCTTTTAAGCAACATTTATGCTAACGGAGGACAAGGTACAATTTTAAAATTGAGACTATTTTTGAGAAAATTTTGAAAATGTAAAGGTTTGGCGTAAAGTAATTCCAGAAATCAAAATATCCATTGAAACGTCTTTTGCAATAAAAAGCATTGTTCAACTATTCAAATGTCAATACATTAAATTATTATAATAGACTTAATAATAACGAATAAAAACACCATTTCCATCTGTTGTTTTTTCATCTTCGTATATCCAAGCGACGTTATACCCGGTCCAATCTGACGGGGAAGGAAGCACTTAGAGTTGTAGTCACGTTCTGCAATGTTAACCTAGTTGCCGCACCCTCCCCCTCCTCGCGCCGATCCCCCCTAACTGGCCCGAGCGACGGCATCTGCCCTGAATATTCAATCCTGCAGCCGGTGGGTCGGCCCGAAAAATCTCAAATGGAAGACTCTATGACTTCTCTCTGCTCCATCCGAAATTCTCAATCTGGTTACCAGTTCCTGAAAGAGTATTTCCGAGAATCTGTGCCGCTTGGAACAATAGCGTTGGCTACACTCTGATAAAGTCTAATACAAATTTCCCGAAACTATTCACATAAGCTAGTTAATAGACGCTTAATAGTTTTAAGCATCCGCTTAAACACGGACTTTATTAAACGCGTATCTCTAAGGTAAAACTGTCAAGTTCTGAATTACTTATTTCAATCGGGATATAATAATACAAAACGTGCAAATGGGTAAATTTGTATTACGATTTCACTTCATCAAAATTGAGTAACCAAACAAACAAAAAATGAAATTACAAACAAGAAATTGAATGGTAATACAATGGTATTTACAATATACAATGGTAATTAATTGTATATTATTATTATTATTATTATTATTATTATTATTATTATTATTATTATTATTATTAGGCTCCAATATTATATGGTTTGAATATAACTGAGTGTCGACTTCTATCGTTCGTCGAAAGCGTTTGGTATGATCATGAGATATGCCGTCCAATGGGAGTATAATTTACATGCATCCAGCCTGTGACCTGGTTCCTCTCATGTCAACTCACTGACATTTCAGAGTTTGACAATATTTGTTACCTGCACTTCAAAATAAATGTTGTTATAAGAATGAAGTGTTTTTCCCTTCTTAGTAATAAGGTCTACGTTTACTTTCGATATTTTGTACTAATGGAGTACATACACGAGTATACACCTAGTTTCATGTTTCAAGTGTATTCAACACACTCTGAGAGTTAAATTGCTGAATATGTGCGGTGAATATTCAAATGAAAATGTTTTCCCATTAAATCTCATTACTTTATCGTCGCGTACGCATTTTAAAAATTCAGGGACAATCCCGTCTTCTGTACTGATACTTTACCGTACTAGGGGGCTTACAAGGAGAATGCGGGCTTCGCAGTCCCTTGTTTCCAGAGCGTCACCTTGCCCTCGGTACATCATTCCCTTTGAAGAGGACGCTGCAGCAACGGCCCGCCTTCCCTACCTCGGCCCGTCAACCCGACGCAGCACTCGACCGCTTACGTAGCCCCGCCCCCACGCCGCACCTCAGCGCCACGCCTACTTACGCGACGCGACACGACGCGACGCGACGCGACGCGACGAAACGCGACGCGCTGCGCACCCGCTCGTCCTGCTTTCTTAGATCGACAGCAACCACGCTTCGCCCCGTCGCTCGTAGCCCGGCTGCCCGCCGCGACTCGGCCTTCCGCGTTACCGCCTTTCGCGCCGCCGCGCGGTCCTCCGCGGCCCCCGACACCTGCCCGCCGGCGGCTACCTCAGTCCCCGACGCTCCCGGCACTTTTCTCGTCCTCTCCACCTCCGCGTCGCCTTACTGCCCTCCGGGAAGTGTCTCAGAGTTCGCCTCGCGCTCGCCGCCTCGCCCCCTTGCTCCCCTTGCTCTCTCTCGCCCCCCTTGCCCTTCGCCGCCTCGCGATGGCCCTCGGCGCGGCGCTCGCCGCTTGCCGCCTTCGCGCCTCTCGCGCCCTCGCCGCCTCGCGCCTGCCGCCATCGCCGCCTGGCGCCCTCGCGCCCTCGGGCCGCCTCCGCCGGCCTCGCGTCCTGCGCGCCCTCGCGCCTGGCCGCTGCGGCGCCCTCGCCGCCCTCGCCGCTGTCTTGACGCGGCCTTGACCCGGCCTCCATGGCTGTCGGCGCTTCCGCTTCCCCAGCTTACACTAAGCCGGGCTCTTCGCAGACGCATCGTTATTTTCGGCGCCACAACACGAAGTGTCATTGCATCGTTCAGCAAATACGCGTTTCCGGGAAACGTGTTCTCCCGATACATCCATTTCAAAATTGCCAATATCGACGTCGATGCTGAAAAATTTAATAATGTAATAGCGTGACAAGATAAACGTTTAGATATGAGGAAGTTACATCCACGTTGTTTTGTTTCTGTACTTTGCCTGTATCGAATTCTGCTAGGAAGGGTAGGCGTAATTAATAATTATGCGAAATAATGATCAAATTATTAATAATAATAACAGTAATAATAATAATAAATTATTTATTACACACAAGCACAAGAAATGTATTTTTATGGTGTAAGAAATTTAAATTTAGATATTTAATTCCGAACATTATAATATCTGTATCTTTATTCAAGGGGAGCAGGGCCGCAGAGACTTCCAGTTTGTCTCGTGTATACATTACATACATAGCAACTATAACTGTAAAACGCGTAGATGGAAAAGCCTAAGAATTCCCATTTTTGTACTTGCTGTAGCTCGAGAGAACATACTATAAATTCATCAAAACGCGAAATAAAATTCTAAATGTTTAAATAAACTAAAATATTAGTCAAAATACAATAAAGATATTAAAGGGAAACTAGTATTAAAATATTCAGAATATACCATTTACGTTGTGACATAATTTTAATTTAAATCTATATCAAAGTTTTCTAACAATTTGGAATTTAAAAAAATGAATTTTGTCTATTATTTCCATTGCATTTACATACATGTGCCCTTAAATGTCCTTCGAATTCGTACAGGTACGAATTCGATTGCACCACCTGTAATAAGACGACTTAAAATAAATTATGTAAGTTTCTAGGGCATGAATAGAGGCCTAAAATTATTTATTTTTGCCAGTGAACATACAGTGGAAAATTGCTCATTATGGATTTTATGCATTTGTACATGTAGCATTTCCTCATGGTAGTTGAGGTACCGCGTATACACGGAAGAAAAATATTTTTATTTCTCACATTGCTCTTGATCTTTTGCTGTATAATAATTTTCATATTTACATTCTCATATGTACTTCATTTATATTTTACATATTTTATGTAAGTTTATATAAGAATACTGGTATTAATATGTACATATCTGAGATCTGGATGCAAATTTTAATACTAATTTTATTATATATATGAAATGAACATTTACAAAAATATCAAATGAAGTTACTTGAACTGATCAGGGCAGAACAACTGATGACAATGTCACGGAAGCTGCACACTTTGTTACTAGAATTTGGAACTTCTTCCATTGCGTCTTACAGGTTTTGACATAACCGTATAAGAGCTCTTTTTCGATTTCACCCGTTGTTGATATCGATTGTACTTTCGATTGCGTTAACGTTCGAGGTGAGACAAACTCGCTATTAATCTGTATGTAACATGTTGAGCATCTGCGCGTAAGACGTGGCCTACAAATTAGGAGGAAATGCCACATGTCTAATTATGTCGCCTACTGTTCACTAAACACATTCATTTGAAATTATATAATCATTTTAGACTCCTCTATCTCCCCAAGAAGCTTATAATATGTATTCTAGAACATTCTATACTCACGTAGGAATATTAAAATGATCGCATATGTGCCGTCATTTGTTTATTTCTTGTTTTCTTGTGAGAGTTTGTAATCGATCCATTTCACGCTGACGTTTTGTCGTCCGATATGAGCATGGGTGTACAGAATGCGAAGAGCAGTGAGTGTAAATAAACCGTCATCACTCGCCGGGTTTTCGCAAGCTTTTTATCAAAATGTTTCATCTATTTCAAAGTTCATGTTAATAATTATTAAAATGTTATGCACGAGAATATTTCTTCTGCAACGTGAATGTTTTGGAATTGTTATTCAACACTTCAGAAATCATCTGGCAGCAACACCTCCACGGCCATGCGCCCCCACTTCTCGGCCACACTCCACCCACACTGACTGCGCCATATCAGTCGCCCACGCCGCTCCCGCCGCCCCCGCAGCTCGACGTCAGCGCTTCAGGCCTCAAACCGAAAATACCTCCTTTTCAAATTCTATTTCTGATCAGTGGGGGGCGGAATATGATAGCCTAAAACACCGTGAAAAATAATCAATTGCGATGATTTATCACAAGGTGTATGGAAAGGAACAACAAATTGGGATGAAATATATAAATAGAACGACGGCAACAATGAAGGTCAGAGGAGAAGCAATTGATTGGGTAATAACTAATGAATGCCACAATGGAATGGCGACATAATTAATATAGAGGAAAACAGGGAATTTAGTCCTCTGAACTTGAATAACCTTGATTCGCCTGTTCATCCAATCACTCATACGGAAGAGAAGATAACCTCATGGATTGCGAAGGCACTGCACAGAAGGTACCCCCATGAGCTGAGTAAACCAGATGTCGACATCTCTGCGTCGCACGCATGCTCCAGCACGGAAGCCTTCATGATAGCTATTTACGACCAAGTGAGGCCAACATAAAACTGCAGAAAACATTCTGAAAGATTCTACCATCCATTCCGACTCTGTAGAAGATGTGAGGCTGCAAGCGAAACTACCCTACACGTTACAAGTGGATGTAGCAGCCACGCAACTTGGAATACAAAAAGAGGCGTGATGAAGTGGCGAAGCAGGTCCACCAATTATTGGCATTGAAAACGGGCTTACTCCGTGCCGTATTATAAATATGTGCCTCAGAACGTGCTTGAAAGTAGTGAGCACACTCTCTACTGGGATCGCTCCATTATCACTGACAGACAAGTCGGCGTCAATAGACTCGATATAATTGACATAGATAGAAACCATCAGCAGGTTTTCCTTATCAACATTTCAATATCCAACACCCACAGCATATTGGAAAAATATCAAGAGATGATCCAGAAGTAGTCTGATCTCGCCCATGAAGTTGCAGATCAGTGGAACTTCAGCAAAGTTACAACTGTGCCTTTAATAATCAGCTACAGGAGTGATCCAAAAAATGACACTTCGATTGGTAGAGTGCCTTCAGTTTGATGCCAGGAATATATACACTGTTCAAAAGTCAGTCATCTTGAATACATGCCGTATTATTAGAAGCCACCTGAATCTTCAATAAAGCAACCGCACACCTGGCCGTCATTCCTGTGAGTGGTTGACATACCGAAGTATAGTATAGTATATATAGTGAAGAAAATTCAAAATCTCACCTGCCAACAAAATAAAAATAGCATACGTAAATTTTCATAACTGATCTTCTTCAAAGACGGTCTATCTGACTCTCATATAAATGTATCATGACGGGTCAACCTTGATACATCCTTCGGGCTATTGTCGACTTAAATGCTTATAGAAATATTGAATGAAAATTAAGTAGAATAATCCAATGAAAAGGTACCAGTTAATTACTTTCGGTGGCAAAAAAGCTCTAAAACTGTTTTTAAAATGCTCTAAAACGAAAGGAAAATGACAAAAATGTGATAAAAAGCTGTTCGGATGAACAATTCAAACTGTTGGATACGTTACTGATGTAATCAAGGATTATATTCGTTCAAGTGAACTTAAACATTAAACTTTTGGTACGAACTGTTCTTCACCACAAAATCTGTATTTAGTTATCCCGAAATCGGCTGAACCGACAAAGGCGCTGAAAGGCACAGAAACCTTAGATTACATACTCACAATGTCTGATATTACAATTTTTGGGCGAAGAAATTGAAACGCCACTCAGGAATTCTGTGGACATTTGCATCTTTTAAATATTTTGAGGAGCAAGTACCATTAAAATTATATTAAAATCGAATTTAAGGCGTTTTTTTTCAAAAAAATACATTAAAAAGGATTTTTTAAAAGAAAGTGACTTAGAAAAGTCGATGAAAAATACAAAACAAATTACATATAAATGTATTTTCTTATTTTCATAACATAAAATTAATTTCTATATAAAACCTCATTGTTCTAACGCAAAAAATAACATTTCATTAAAATCCGTTTTCTATTGATCATGTTATGAATTCCCCACATATAAAAAATTAGCTCCTAGAAAATTGTTGCTGTTGTTGGTCTAAACATGATGCAACATAAAAAGGAGAATTTGTTACCTTATTTTAATATAATTTCTGTTTTTTTCGCAATGTTTCTTAACGATCGTTTTTCTTAAAGCGAAGGACGTTATACATAGTACTTCAATGTTGTTTTGAGGAATGTGAATGTTTTGAGGAATGTGTACTTTGAAATTAATTTTATTTTTTTTCGTTTTTGAGAAATAGTAATTCTACAATAAAAAGAGAATGGTTTATGAGGAATCAAAAAAATTAATTCCCCGGTGTTTTGAAAAACTTCCACTCTTTCTAATTTTGTGCAATTTTTACTTCTCAAATTGCAAGGTGATGTGCCGTGGTTGTATACCGATTCATCTTTCCAAGAATTTTACCTATGAATAAAATAAATCTGGCAAAGCAATTTAAATCAGTAGCCAGATAAACGTATCTGAAATAAAACTTAAATTAATAATTATGTACGAGTATATAATATTAAAATTTAAATATGTCGAAAAAGTATCATCATTGATTGAAATAATGTATAATAGTGATTTATTACAATTAAAGCACACGCAATTTAATTCAGAATTAGTTTTCCATAGATTTTGAATCATAAAAATGGATTTACGGTTCGTTTTTCAATGTATTACATTACAATCATAATAATTCTGTTAATTCAGATAATCAGTTTTCCATATCTGTGACAACTCTTCCATTAATTCGAGATTTTCATCAAATTGGTTCAGCTGAGCGCCATTTAGCCAACGCCCACAGACGCTGATGCCCGATAGCATGCATCGGGGGCGCCGATTGTAAGCTCCTTTTGTGGTCACGGTCAGCACTCTGCTCCATACGTCCGCCAACTGGTTGGCTTTTCACTGAACATTCTCGTACCCCCTAGTGTTGAATGAAATGAATGAATAAATAAATGAGTGAATGAATGAGTGAATTAGTGAATGAGTGAATGAATGAATGTATGAATGAATGAGTGAATGAATGAATGTAGTAGCAAGGGCCAGGCCATTGCGCCTGTTTTTACGCCTAAGAGGATAGAGTACCATGAAGTAGGTCAAATTATCCATTTTTTGCTAAATAAATAGCTTGCTCTTTCCAAACGTACTAACATTTTTCTTTTAGGACGCCTGGAAGTGCCCTTCATTCTCATTTAAATGTCCTAATGGGCTGCGCGCTATTTTTCGACACTGTATAAAAGAATGGCTACTTTTTTTATAATTTTGAACGCATGTTGGGTTGCTAATGAGTTATTGAAACATATTCTTGTTCATGTGTCGGTTACATATGATCTTTTCCGTTGAAAAAGGCGATCCAGAATTTCCTGGTAAAGCAGAGGCAGCAACAGACTTTTTTAGCGTTTGCAGAAAATTTACTTATTTTGTAATTAATGTAGATTTTCTCAGAAACTATTGTTTACAATTTATTAAACTTTAAAAGATACCTTTATTATAGAATTGGCAACTAATATGAAATTTTATATGAATGTTCTTCAATAATAAAAAATATTTAAAAAATGTTTGTCCAAAGATACTGAAACTATTAGAGAAAAGATCAGGGATTCTGAAAAATTGTTATATTTGAGAAAATACTAATTACATTTTAATCAACTTATTAATGTCAAAATTATAACAATGATTTATCAGTAAGTGTACGAACTATTATAATTTTCTAGTTAAAGATAAGTTTCTAGAAAAGGTACATCAATACTAGAAAAATTAAACATGTCCTGTATATATGGTCTCCTCTTCCCTAGATTTAAAGCATAATACATCACAACTTTTGATAACAGACATTTTTGTAATGTAACAAGAAGTTCATCAGACGATTTCTGTACATTGCTTTTGTACACTAACCTCACTAATCTTTGCATTTAAAATCAACCCATCTTCAAACTTAAAAGCTCACTATTTTTTCCTTGCTATGCTTTGTAGTGGAATTGGTCTTAAAAGCGACATGATAAACAAAAGACGGCAGAATAGTGACGGCTGGTGGTCCCCCAGCATTAATGAATGTTTTAGCTTAACGGAATGACGGAAATATAATGTAGATATATACATTAGCATCTAATTGAGCTGGTACTCTGGAAGTGTCATATTAACATATACGAAAATTGTTTTTATGCAGTTTCCAGAAATAGTAACGTTTTATTCCAAAGTTTCCACTATATGCTTTAAATCTTGAAACACAACAAATAGAAAATATTCACCATATTATTCGTTATGTTTTAAACCCAGGTTTCGACCATGAGTACTAACCTACAAACAATGACGGTTTTCGGCGTGTTTGTTGAAAAGGTGTGTACTAGGCTTTAACGCATTGCTTTAAGCTATTAAACCTGTGAGAACGTGATGTCATACATGACTGCATCGCCTCGCTTGCAATGAGCCGCTTGAGACAGCGATCCGTGGGCGCTCCTTGGTTTCAAATTGATTTCGTACATTGATTTTCCTATAATATATGTATTATTGAATGGCATTAAATTGAGAACTATTTCTACGAAGAACATTTTACGATTATCTGGGGGTAAGGTAAGCATGAGCCTCCACTTCAACAGCTAAGTGTTCATTCTAATAACTTTAATTTTATGAAATTTTATTAACTTTTATATATTTTACAATAAAACAAGTTAGTAAGAGCAACACTTAACACAACTACCTTTCATTTCAAAAAATACTTAAATGTGGTTGAATAGAACGCCAAAGGTCTTTCTAACCAAAACCCCTTATTGTTTTGAAAATACAGATAACTGAGAGATCGTCAAATATTTCTTTTTATGGGAAATAGTGACAAGAGCAAGTGTGAAAAAGCGAAGACGAAGGAGGAGGGATCGATGGAAAATGAGCGTTCACGCTACATTTCTATAATTATATTCACTTCAAATTTTAAAATAATGTTACTTACTGTTCAAAAATATGTTTGAAGATTAAACTTGAAAAAAATTTTCCCTTGAAGTTTTACCCCGTCTTAATGAACTTTCATTTGTGATTTAATTGTGCGGAGAGGCGACGGGTTAGTGGAAATAGAATGTTCATTTCAAGGCCATGTTAGTAGGTGTTACACGTTTTTACAGAATTAGCATTGCGAACTTATTTTTTTTAATTTCACACAATAATTCAGAAAAAGGAGGTCCTTTCGTCAGTTTGGAAGCAAGTTTGATAAAAGGAAAGCGTAACGCAGTGCACTGCAAAATAATGAAAAAACGCTTTTAGTGTGTTAAAGCGTTCAAACTAGTGATAATAATAATAATAATAATAATAATAATAATAATAATAATCATTGGTATTGTATACTAATAATTATATTAGTCATTGGTATTTTACAATAATATTAATAATAATCATTGGTATTATATTATAAATAATTCAGTTTATTGGTAAATAATTGCAGTATATGTTTTTTAAATTCAATGCGCAATTGTTAGTAATTCAACTAGAGAACTTGAAACAACGTGCCTCACCGACGATTTGTACTGCATATCGTCTATATGTAACCATTGCCCGTCACTCGCCTGTAGAGCTCTCATTCATTACACCCCTCTCTCCACGTATATCGATTGCCCCCACTTGCCCCGGTCACAGACTAGAATTGGCTGCATGAAGCCACGGACGCCATCGTAATCAACAACAGAAGTCTCGAATAGATAACGGCGTCGTATGATATATCCAAATACTTTTCTGATGTCGACAATCCGTCCATTCTCGAATGTATCTTCTTTACGTCAAAGTTTGAGACACGGGCTTCCACTCGTAAACGGTAAAGCAGCCGATGTGAAAAATATTCAGGTCGAAATATAAATCGAAACATTGAAAATAGCAGGTAAAATTCCTGCACCGCGAGCGGTTCCGTTATTTGCGTGACGTGTCAAACGAAGAATTTATGGGTCTGTCCTGCTTCGCGCGTCATCCGCTCGTCGCGCTGGGTGCGACCCCTAGCCTTTCACCGCCCACATGTGCTTTCTTCTTCGGCGCTCGCTCGGGGGCCTTAGCGGCCTTGAAGCGAAGTGGCCTTGTTTACAGTTCCACTCAGATCGCAGCCTCCAACCTCGCCCTCGCCCACACCCTCGGCTTCTCCCCGCCTTCGCTCTCTCCCTTCGCTCTGGACCCCGCCTTCACCAACATCACCACCAACCTCGGCTTCTTCCTCGCCCACACCCTCGGCTTCTCCCCGCCTTCGCCCTCTCCCTTCGCTCTGGACCCCGCCGTTGCCTTCCTTCTCGCCGCCACCACCACCCTTGCTCTCGTCCGTGGCCATTAAATCTCGTCTCCCGCCCTTCCGTCGTTCACGCTTTTTCCCTGCCTCCCTTTCCCCCCTTTACATGCCTTCTCTCCTGCTCCCACCTTTCCACATGCCCACGCCACTCTCCTCCCCATTCCTATCCCCCCTACGCAAGATTTTCCCTCTGCCCATGACCTTCTCCTTGCTCACGCCTTTCCCTCTATCCACGCCCTTCCCACTGCCCACGTCATCCTCCCTCCACAAGCATTTCCCCCTGTCCACGCCTCGCCCCAGCCCATGCATTCGACCCCACGGCCTCGCTCCCCAACAATCACCTTCCACCTCTCCATCGCCATCATCCACAAGCTAGCCCCCTTCCCGTCCTTCCTCGCTCTCTCCTTCATCCTCGACTCACCCTCATCCTCGTACATGCCGCCGCCCCCACTTTCTCCCTCACCCTCAATCGCCCTCTCCCTCATCGCTGCCATCACTCACACTTTCGCCTCCACTCTCATCCCCCCCCCATCGTCATTCTTGCCTTGCTCTCTGCCCCGACCGCTCCTGCAGTCGTCTCCACCGCAGCGCTGCCCTCTCACCTGCTCCCGCACTCGCCCTCCCTCCCTCTTCACTCCCTCGCCTGCCCCTCGCTCCCGCAGCATTCGTCTCCACCGGCCTTCCGATTAGTCCACTTCTCTCGCATCCCAAGAGAAACTGTTATTTCAGGCTCTGCTCCTCGAATGTTTGTTTAGGACAAATCACCTATATTTCGTGGGCTTAACATTTTGTGAGTATTCATATTTTCGTCAAAATATTTGTGACGACATAATCCAATCTCCCCGAGACAGAATATAAATGACATCTGTAAATTTACTACGAAATAATGATTAGTTAAATGACGAGTGTTTCATGCGTCTAAGAAAACCGAAGCAGGTCTTACGTACATGATACACAAACTTTGTATTCATTTTAAAATTGATGATACTTCGATCTTTCCTCAATAATGATAGCCATCAAAATCAATGCACCAATTGAAGATTGATTGATTGATTGATTCCAGAAGAAAAAACAGCTATGGCCAATAATTCTATAGAATTTGTCGTGCATAATATACTTACTGATCGAAGTGTCTCATGACCTAGCGCTCTGACTGGTGGCTTTTGGGAGGCCCGGGGTCAGCCCCCACGCCTGCCATCCTCTCCGGTGTTTTTGCTGGTTTTCTACGGTCATGCAGGTGAATATTGGAATGGTTCTACTCAAAGATCACGACCGCGAAACAGTGCCGAATTCGTTAACTATGTGAAGTCAAGAAAGTTAAGCGAATTCAAAACATCGCGAGTTCCTGTTTGAGTAACAGACTAGGAACCCCGGTATCTAACGGAGTCGAACAAAATATTGTCGTTTACGGGACATATAATAGCTAAATACAAATGCAAAAATAATATACTTGTATTCCTGGTGGTGATGGTGTTTCTTCTCCACTTCTATGATAGCTCCTACCCCCTACTATTAGCCTACTCGTCGACTTACCGGATTTCCCACTTGTGAACACATGGAACGCCGGGAGACCGAGCTTCGAGCTAGTCCCGGCTGGGTCGGTACCCCGCTGGGGGGAGATACCCGGTTCAGGAAAACCCCTCTATCGCCCGGTAGGTCGGCGCCGGATCTTACCATACAGCGGGGGAAGATCACCGCCACCTCCCGAGTAAAACATGCACTACAGTTACGGGACGAATGAGCTTGTTAGTTGATGCGTCCGGAATCACAACCAACCAACCCGGTTGGGGTACCTCTACCAGCGAGGCACCGCCGCAGACAGCCGGGACAACCTCTACACGCTCTTCTTGTGGAACTGAAGTGTGTGTGTGCTATAGGGGGGAAGTGGAAACAAGGAACAAACGAGGATTGCAAATATCACCCGTTCGTTAGGGTAATACAGCGGTATTCACCGGTAATGATCGAAGAAACCACGAAAAAGAACCAATTAGTGTAGCCGGCCGGCAGAATTCTCTTCCACACTGTGGATAAAAATGACTAATTTAACTTCTCGTAGTAAACGAATAGTAACTACGAGTAGTAAAATTCGGTCACCGTCGAGACTCAAACTTTAGGACCACCAAGCCAGACTCGCAGTAGTGGCAACAGTAGTTGCCCTACTTACTTAAGTTAGCTGGGTGAGCAAAAATAAAAGTTAAATTCGTTATTTTAAGAAAAAACAGTTTTATAATTTGCATATATTTTTATGAATTACTGTATTGGTATCTGTACAAGAATATACGAATCTGACATCACATTGATCACAATTTAGTTTCCTGGAAAGTTAAGGAATTGCAGTGTAGTCCCAGTTACTCAAAAAATGTATCCAAGAATTTTAATTAAGAAAACCAATGTTTTCCATTCATTCATGTTAATTTGCCTATTATTATCTTTTACATGTCAAATATTGTCGAGACAGTTCTCCGATAAATTCATTCCTCTCTTAATTACACGCATCTAATATAAGTATCGGCATTCAAGGAACTTTTCTTTGCGATTCCATGTCTCAGGGTTTCCTTCTTGCCATGCATATATTAAGATGGAATCTTCCGCATTTCTAATTCGGGTTCTACTATTTTAGCATTGGAAGTCTTCACTTGCCCCTCACAGATACTGTATCTCTAGAGAAATTTCACGGCGCCTTTTTAAATAAAACTCACCATCGACGCAAAGATGGAGAATTTTCTTCTGATTTCTGTATGTGCCCTGCCATCTTGTAGTTCAAGGTTTTATTTCTCTAGAAACTAATAGTGCTACAACCAATACGCAATATCATAATACTACTCGAACCTGAAAATATTTTCTCAATCTAGTTAAGCTTGTTTTTCTAGGAATCTCACTCAAATTCTCAGGTTTACACCCCATTCACGTTGCATCTATATCAACAGCCTCACAAGTGAACACAATCTTCTCGCCGCTTGAAAGCAAAATTAAATATTTGCATTATGCAATTGCCAAATTTCAAGGATTTCCATTAACATAATTTCAAAGTCTATTTTTAAAGGCGAGATATGATTAAAAATGTTAAATATAGTAGTACGAAGACGCCAATTTTTCTTTAACTTCTCCAACTTTCGAACATTTAAGGATACCCACAAATATAAAATATACGACACTTTTAAAACAATTTTCGCTCTCTCAGATAAAAAATTAATCAAAAAATCTGAGTTACTTGTTTAAACTTTTTCAAAATGTTGTTCAAGATTCTTGTAAAGTACCTCGCGAGAACCAAAATATCGATTTCTGGTTCGTAGGTATTGTGTTCAGAGACCGATCTGGGAAGATCAATTTTTGATAAAATTGTCTTAGCGCTGAAGGCGTTAATTTTGATGACAGACGAGCAGACGGACTGCCGCAGGGACGAACTGGCAAATACTGCATATGTCAAATTATACGTGTGTGCATTTATATAAGCAGTCATGGTCATTTAAATATTCAATTTGATCTCATTTTACTATGTAAAAATGCATTAGTTTTTGTAAGGAGATCAACATGTCGATTTAAGTTACTCGTTTTCTTTTTTTAAAAACGCATCAATCAAGATTATTACAAATTGTAATTGTTATTTCCTTTCGTTTTATCTTGTTAATAAACAGGAAGCGGTTTTTTATTAACGTGGCTTCAAGTTAATAATTTAAGAATAATCTGAACCCAAAATTTCGCTTCATTTTATCGTCACATGTTGTATTTGAATGACATAAACATGGATTTGATTAATTCATTAGGGTTTCTGGGCTTTTCAACTGTTAAATTCATTTTTCCAGTAAGTGTAGTGCATATTTTTATCGCGGGTGGTGGTGGTGGTGATCTTTCATCGCTGGATAGCGAAATCCGGCGCCGAACTAAGTCAGCTTGCGAGATTTTCCCCCAACGAGATTCTCCCTCCTTCGTGTCACTGCCCCAGTGGGAAAAGCTTTATGCTCTCGATTTACCTACCGGCATGTGTGGTAGTGTGGTGTGGGTATGTAATGGGAGAAGATAGGAGAAGGAAAGAGAGCGCGCGGTCCATGACCCGTTTGTAAGGGTACTGCTCCGGCATTCCTCTGGTGTTCATTGGGGAAACCAAGGAAACTTACCGATCAGAGCAGTCGGCCGTTCGTCTTCCAGACAGATTATCAACGTGGGCTTAATTCCTTATTTCTATAGTATGTAGGCGGAATTTATGTACTAAAACAACAAAAATTAATGTAACTAACATAATCTTCGAGTGAGGTAATATTAAAAACAATGATTTTTTGTTAATTCCTGTAACGTATGTTTTCTTTAATCTAGGGAATAAATTTTTGGCTGGTTCGAAAACAGTTTAGCATCGCCGACAATCGCATTCAGGGTTGCCACATGTATTACAAGCTCACTACTACTACGGAATTTTCCAAATAACCTCTACAATGGAACACAATTCCCATAATTTGAAACGAAAAACATTCTCTAAATTATGAACCAATGACATGAGTTGTCCCTGACGATTCCATTCGTGGCCCGTTAAACTCAAATAATTAAAATCAACTAATCATCGTACTTTGAGCTGCTTGAAGTCTGATCTTCATTTTTCTCATGTTTTTCTTTCTCTATTCCCGTGATTTATTTGTCTATGTTTGATATATAAAATTGAGAGAAAACATTATTAATAATAATTGAAAAAATAATACTTCTATCTTGACTCCGGATAACAATAATTTCCCACAAATTCCCAAACATTTCCCCGTCCATTTATGTTCTAGATTCTATCTCCCCAAGATGCCAATTTGGGGACACAATTCTCTAATCTGGTAGCTCTCACCATATTGTTCAGTGAACTGTGTTCTTCTGCCTGCCCGTTGAGGCGATCGCCATCTGCAGAGGTCAAAAAGGCAGTTCTGAGCTTACAATTAAGAGGTTCGGGAGATTCTTTGCGGGTGATTTACAAAGTTCCTGTATCGTCACTAAAAAGAATATTGTAAGTCTTGATACAAATCATTTCCACATATTACTCACATATGTCACTCCTACTCATTCCTAGGTTTAATAAGTGCAAGTCAAAATGAATGATGGAATCAGTTAACGCAGTATGTGGCGACTTCCCATAATATACCCACGAATAAATTAATACTCTTCGCTCTTCTGTTACTTCGAGGCAACAATCCAACTTGTTACAATCTGCAGCTTGGTGGTTTGTACAGAATCTAATATAGATTAGTTTATATCTCGCACATAACATAGAAAATATTAGTAGGGTAGCGACCTCTTTGGGGTCGACCCGGAGTCTCGGAGTTTCAGAAGTTATCTCTGGGCTTCGGATTCATATGAGAAAATCAAAGTTACAAGAACAATTAAATATTTTGAGAAAATTATACGGAATTATTTGGTAGAAGTCCTTGATGTGATGTGCATATTAGGATTTTTTGTCTTTGACTCAAGCAATTATAATGCTGAAGAAAGAACACGTATTTTACATTAAAATACTTTCTCATTCATAATAATTATTGTTACAACATGTTTTCCAAAACAAAAATTTCAGATTCAAAAATGTATGGAGCAAAACCTCAATGCATTTAGGAAGCCATCAAAATGCGATGTAATGTGATTCAAAGGAATAAGTTAATAAAAAAATCATTGATTTTTTTTCTCAAGTTGAGTTATTAAAAAGGTACGACAATTAAAAAATATTCTTGGTAATAGATTTTAGCAAACAGATTCTCTAAAATAAGTTAATCAGAATTATTTTTCGATATTGGGATTATGTCAGTCATACTAGTAGATATGCACTGTTGTTAAGTAACAGTAATGTATTAATATAATGTAACAATTATAAACCAGAGCCCGGTAATAAGAGTATTTCTGCCAAAAATTTTCCATTTTCCAGCACACCATTACAAAACTTTCTCTTCTTACAAAGTACTTCGTAAGATGAGAAAGTAAAACTATATTTCAAAATATATTTAACAGTTTATTTAACATTAAAACCGTTATTAAAATTTAAATGTTGTATACTCCCCCTCAACTCAAAATTCACGAGTCACGGGCATCCAGAAAGTGGAAGGAAGAAGGGAAATATTATTTGATATTATTCGACATTTCAACGATAACGTTTTTTTAATTTAGTACTATAGATTCTCGTCCCACAATTCATGTCTTATTTTATCCATCTATCTATCTATCTATCTATTTAGCGGTTTTTTACAGCCTTGGCCGTTTTCCGCATCCTAATTTCCATGCCTCTTTATCCCATACATCGTTTTCTTCCATTTCTCTTTTTTCCACGGCTTCGGTTATTGCCATGTTCCATGTTCTTCTCGGTCTTCCCCTATATCTTCTTGGATTTGGTATCCACTCCCAAACTTTTTGAGGAAGTCTATCCGATTTCAACCTTCTCATATGTCCATATCATTTTAGTTGTCTCATTTCGATCGTCTCGTTCGAGGTTGTTTGCACTTCATTTTATTTCTTATTTCATCATTTCTTATTTTATCTAACAGAGAAAGTTTACAACATCTTCGCCAGAACATCATTTCTGCTGATTGAAATTTGTCTTTCAATTTTTTTTGATAGTGTTCAGACTTTTGCCCCGTAGAGTGTGGTACTGTCTATGAAGGAGCTATATATGCGTTTCTTAGTTTTCATTGAAATAATTGAGTTCCATAGCACTGGGTTCAATTGTCTTGTGGCTATTTTTCCTCTTATATTTTTATTTTTCACATCCTGTTCGTCTCTACCATCTGCTGTTAGTGTGACTCCCAAATACTTATATTGTGTTTTACCTTTATTCCTATACTATTTTCTAAATCATGAGACCTACCTCCCACCATATATTCAGTTTTTTGTAAATTTATTTCCATCCCCCATTTTCCATACTCTTCTAATTTTCTGTCTTATTTTATACTCATCCCATTTTTACTTAATTCGCTTTAGTAGTTAGATTGTATGTATCTATAAATCTGTATTCAACGAAGGTACGTCATTTTGCTGCACCACTGTTTTCAGGATGCATTTTAAAACCACAAATGTAGTTACTTTTTACTTAACGTTTGCTGCTTCGTAAATGAGAACGAATTCTGCAAAATATATTTTTTTTATTTCAATCGTCGCTTTAGCTCCCTAGCTAGCTGGTTGAATCTCAGGAATTCTTTAGGTAGCATTTCAAGTCAACATCAGTTCTCATTTTAGTGCATGAGCGTAGGCTTCCGCTGCCGAAGTCAATAACCGCTTGGATGTATGCGGTGACTCTCGGCCAGCCATGTTGTCACTACTTGGACTACACACATTTCGCCTAAAGATGACCTGAGAATGTCGGCCGCAACGTAGGAGCCTGTGTCTACAACGCAACGTCTCCCGAACAGCCAAGTCAGTAACTGCTTGGGAAAAATACATTTCGCCCTGAGGAAGGTCAGAGAATGGTGGCCGAAACGTTGCCTACGCCTAGGACGCGGGGTGTCCCAGACTGCCAAGTGTACTCAGGCATGGCACTTCCAAGTCACGAGAAGTACGGAAAGAGGCACTATCAACCAATCAGGAGCTTCGTTAGCACTTAAATGTTTGGTATTGGAGCTTTCGATCTAACGACAATATTCCGATCTCCTTCCAGCTTGTGATCTTGAAGTATCTCTATATTTAAATTGGAGTAGTTACTGCATCGTCGGCGTTCTTTGACTCATTTCGCCTTTCGCCGTTCCGCGATGAGCGATTTTCGATCCGCGTCCTGTTTGGCGGTATCGCAGCGCTCATGACTCGCGAAATGCGGGCGGCGGTGGCGGTTCGCTGGGTACATGATGTCCACGCGCAAATTACGCGCGCACTGCAACGATGCAAGCGGCCTCTCGCGTCATGCTGCGCCATCATTAATATTTACTCGCGTCCGTAACTCGCCCGCCTCGTCCCGCCACCCCTGACTCTCTCCGCTCTCGACGCACATTGGGCGAAATTGTCATTCTAACGGGAGTGGTATGCGAGGTTGATTGAACATTTGGTTGATTGATTGGTGATTCCGAGTGTGATAACTGCTAAGGTAACTAGTCCCGTAAGTGTAGTGCATTTTCCTTCAGGGTGTAGCGGTAATATTGTTTCGCTGAATGGTGAGGTCCGGCGCTGACCTACAAGTAAGTTAGTGGGGACTTCTTCTAATGAAGTGTTTTCCACCAGCTGGTACCGCCACAGCCGGGAGAAGCTCTTGACTCCCTACCGGGCAACCGGCATGTGTGTAAGTGTAGTGCATGGAAGTGGAAGTGCGTGTACGCATGGGGTGAGGATAGGAAAAGGATGGGGAGGGAAACATTGCGCGAGGTATGTGGCCCGTTTGTTAGGTTCATCTCCGGCATTCGCCTGGTATTGATCGGATAAAGTATTGAAAACAACAGATTAAATCAGCCGACAGCTAAAATTATCCTTCAGACAGCGGACGAATTCGACCTAGCTATTTAGCTAGTGTCGAAAATCCTGCCACGTGACATGGTGAACTGTTAGTACCTCCCGGGCTAGAACCTACTGAGGACCTCCCGGTCAGAGGGACTGCAGTGACATTAGTTGATGTCCTGAGCCAACTCTGCCGTCTTAACATTAGGTACCCAGTGTAAATCCAACGAATCGCTGGAACATTAGTTGATGACCCAATTGAAATTTTGGAGTGAAGATTTATTTCTTGTTTATACTGCATATATATGTGTATATATATATATATATATATATATATATATATATATATATATGTGTGTGTGTATGTGTGTGTATATATATGTGTGTATATATATATATATATATATATATATATATATATATATGCAAAATACTGTATGCATGTATTTTGCCTTTTTAAAGTCTAGACAACTAATAATAATCTGACAGAGCTACCGGTGCTAGCGAGGTTCCCAGGCTTGGGTCGTGTTTTAATTTATTATCTACGCTTGTAGATAAAGGAAACGTGTAGCAAGCAGGACGAATTCCCTTTACCTAACCTAGCTTATTTGGCCTGCATGAGCTTCTTCGGTCGTCAGAGCTACAAAAACGCAGACGATTTGTATTAGAAATATACAGCTAAATTTCAATCGAACCCGGGATCGCCTCGCACATTAATCATGAACTACACTAGGGGCATCTACATATTTGATTTTGCGTTGTTGTGGAAACTGAAACATGCTTTGAGCGGTTTGAGCCACCTGCAAAAGTGACCTGTAGTTAATTTGATTCATATCCATGAGGCAAATCGATTATCATTGTTAGGCAGATCGTTTTAGATCATGAAAAAAAACTAGAAAACTATTATTGTGGGTCTGAAAGCACCCACAATGAATAAACGCTGTGAATTACTACAAATTTAGCCATTCCGGCATTATCTGAGTCATTGGGTCAAAATCCATAAGATTGACATTATATAAACGTAAATATGTGAGGAAACATACATTCAAAAAAATACTTCTGGCAATAATTTATATACCTTGAAATATAATAATACTTTTAATATTTTCAACCGCTAAATGAAGATTGGTTTATTAGGAAATGATAATGACATTAGTCAGCTAACCCAAACATTGCAATATCTGTGTTCATTGTAAATCATGTTTTTTAGTTTGTTTAATAATAAAAAGTATTTAATAGACCTTTGAAGTACATTCTCTGTATTATTTACTTTGTTAATGTAGCTTCGATAACAAGGCAAACTATTAGATGTTGGGTATTTGTGAACACGAGAATAATAAGATCAAGTACTAAATTTAAATTTGCAAGTACCATGGTCCAGTACTAAGAACGTAGGTAAACAAAGTTGTTCATGATATTACTAACAGAAAATGAACAGTTTCCAAATCCAAATAATATATTCGATTAATAAGAAAAAACTGTTTCGCGCTCTTTGTCTCTGTGAAATTGCAAACCATTCGCTCGAAATCGCCACCGCAGTGCTAAGAGAGCGCTAATAGGTATTTTCAATGCAGCCCACTGCACCCAGGTGATGACTAACACGGCCCTAGCGACTACATCGCTCGTACGACGCTGTTTACACACGCGTTGCAAGGATTGAATCACTCGGAAGAAAAAAGGTCTTCGTTAATGTTGCCACCGCATAGAGTACTTATCGTTTTGCAAGACAATATTGTTTTGCGCAACAATGTTGAACACATTTGTACACATTTGAAATTGCTAATGAGGTAATCCCCTTTTGTAGGAGAATTTCAACCACGAAATTTCATTCTAATATACATCTATAAAAATGCTATATGCTGCAACTGGTGCTTGCGAATGTAAAGTATTCTAATAAGCTGCCTGATAATACACTGAAAAAATGTACTCTTCAGAACAACTATTCTGGGAGCGTTCGGATTATATTCGCGATCACCATATTTTGGATCGTGTCGTGGTCCTCGCTTGAAAGAACATCCGACAAGAAGAGTTGCGATTACACGGTTGTTTGTGTTTGAATTGATGAAATAATTGAATTTTAATTCTTAGTAGATACTTTTTTCACGTAATATTGTCCGCTTAAATCTAGTGACAGCTCATCAGCTAGACTCTGTCAACCAATCAGGAGATTCGTTAAGACGGTAACTTTTTGTATTGAAGTTCCCGTTTAGGTAACTGCGTCCAGCTGATGATGAGTCACAGGTCACTAGATTTACATCGTACAAAAAGCTTGAGGATGAAACGCCAAACAACTGTTTGTTTAATTTTTATTCTCATTTAAAACTTGCATTGCAGAAATGTCCAAAACAATATAAAACAATTTTTATAACTTATTTATTTTATTATTATTATTTATAAAACACATTTTTAAAACAATTTAAAAATCGGCGACGCCACAATCAGCTAGTAAGTACGTATAATATTCCTGAAAATGTCTCTACTAGCTGCTATCCCATCTATTTATTATATGCTATACACACATACACACACACGTGTGTGTGAGTGTGTGTATGTGTGTGTGGCGGCTTTTGTAGCATTTACAACACACCTTGCACAAAATTCCGTAAATGCGTTGAATTTTCTGTTTATAGGAAATATTTTATCACTACACCTGACAGAAAATTAATAGAAAAGAATAACGATTTAAAATGTGCAAAATATTTACACGGGTTCAACTGGTTACTTATCAACTTATTTTTCCTATTCTTTAACGCCAAATATCTACTACGAAACAAAAAATTCAACACATAAATGAAAATTTTGAATTTTGCCCAGCTAAGATTGTAATTCCGTACACTGTACGGCGCAGGCGAGCTCTTGGGGCCGGTCCTCCTCCGCCCCCGCCCCAGCACCGGCATTTCACCGTCCGCCAACAGCTCGGCCGCTCGGCCATGTCGCTGCCGCTCGTGCTGGCGGACGGAGTATGAAATATCAGAGTATCTGAACAGTGGTAGTCTTGTGGCACTCCTCAAGCTTGGAAACGACATGCATAGCTTATGCTGTACGTTGATCTCATCAACTTCCATATTTGCTTAATTGGGGAAAGTTGCAAGAAGTGGATAAACATTACGGTTCTCGGATTGGATTTGCGCCTAAGGCTACTTCACACATGCAGTATTCGGCGAATCCTGAGCAACCGCTCGTCGAACCCAAATAGTGATGACGGGTTGTTTGCGATTCGCCGAGCGCCGAATATTTGGTATACGCACTACCGACCGTGTGACGGTCTTTTGGACACATCAAAGGAAGCGAACAGTCGCCGAATACATCAGTTGTTCGGGATTGGGCTATCAGAGGCTCGCTTTTTGGAGAATTTCGAATGTGTAGGGCCGCCTTATGGCTTAGTTGTCCTCAATGCATGACGTATTATTGGAAAATTAAATCAGACCTTATTCTGTTCAAAACAAATTATAAATTTAAATTTCCTTTACGATTGTTCAAAGTATTTAAATACCAGTTGGTTGCTCTTAGATTCATCGTTTCCATAGGAATGGGCCCTAACGCAATTTTTTAGGGGCTTAAGACGCACCGGTTTTGAACTGCATACTATGATAATGTGGATTACAGTATAATGGATGTAGCGGGTTGCTAGTGTGACGTTTTATTTCATTACTGTGACACATGTAATAGGATTTGTCAAACGGCGTCTTATATCGTACAAAATTATTTGGAGAATAGTAATAATAATGATATAATAATAATAATTACTATTATTATTATTATTATTATTACTATTATGACCACTCGTTTATAAAGCGAGATATTTTTATTCATTAAATTATTAGACACTTTCGAAATGGCTCATTGTAAAACTAATCATTTAAAAATTAATAAATTATTTTTCTGGTCTAGCGTTTACTTTACTTTCTCATTTTATGATAAGAAGTCTGCGCAAAATCACTACTTACCTAATAACCAGATCGATAGTGACATGTCCTTTGCATTACGCCCAACTCGACAAAACCAATTAATCGTTCGTGTTTTGAATTGATGTAACATCACTCAACAACGAGCCGTGTTTCATTTTGCTGTAAATCGCATTCTCCACTGAGAGGCGCACAATGTCGCAATAGATTCCGACCTAAAGAAAATATTCTAAAGAGGAATTTAATTTACAACGTTTCACCAAAACGACTACTCCAGAAGTAAATGGGTCGTTCGGCGAATGCACAGCGTCTAAATTGAATTTGATGGGGTGAAAAGGAATAGCAAACTTCAATATCTGGCTCTTCCTTAAGGCACTTGCATACGCCTCTTCTCTTCCCCCACTCCTCTACTCCCTCGGGCAGCGTCGTTAACTGGGTGTTTTGAAAACAGGGCAACCGGGGTATAGCAGCACGAAAATTCGGAAATTCTTTATTATTAACACGGGAAACTAGTTGGTTTACCTAGAACACTTCTCTAAAATTATAATTTAACCAATATGGAAGGTATATTCATAGTAAATATGAATGATCGTTTCTACTGTCATTGTAAATGCAGAGAATATCAATTATAGAGTTAGCTTACTGACTTTTCGCCCTCCAGAGCTCATGTCCAGCCCTGGGGAAGGAAGTGCAAAGATTTTGGTAGGCAGGAAAATACACAGTAATCATAACTTATGGAATGGAGAAGATCTCTGATTGGGAGATGTGGCTCAGGGCATCAACTGATGTCACTACAGTACTTCTGACCGGCAGGCACTTGGGTTCAAGTCCCGACAGAGACTGGATTTTCGACACTAGCCATATAGCTAGGTCGAGTTCTGTCGCTGTCTGGAAGAGAAATATAGCATCCGCTGCTCTGATTTGTAGTTTTTCGTGGTTTCTCCGATCAATAACAAGCGAATGCCGGAGCAGTACCCTAACAAACGGGCCACGAACCGCTCGAAATCTTTCGTTTCTCGTCCTTATCCTATCCTCACCCCTTACACACACACAATCATGAACTACATTACCACACACACGGAAGACCGATCGAGAGCTTAGAGCTTGTCCTGGCTGGGGCGGTGCGTGCTGATGGGAGATGCCTGGTTGGGAAACCTCATTAGACGATTGTTGTGGGTGGCGCCGGATCTAGTCATCCAACAGGACTTGATCACTGCCACTTCTGAGAAAAACATGCACAAGGCTTAAGGGACTAATGGCAGTAGTTGACGCGCCCGGAGTCAGTAGTAATTAATCAATCAATCAGATATCTGGACAACAGATCAATAGAATAAAACTCTCCAATTCCCGATCTTATCAACACTCATATTTGCTTAGCCGAGGAAAGTTGCATGTAGTATTTTATAAATATCACCGAGATTCTTGTAGTGGCGTTCTCTGGCGGCAAATATGTGAGCTACATATTTGGGGCAACCCAGTGAGCTTGTAAGATGCCCTCTCAAACATTTCCACGAATTTTGTCCACGTCGCGGATGAGTCATGAATACATTTGTAAGAGCAATGAAATCAAACATTTTTAATCAGATATAATCGTCTTTCTTGTTCATTGGATGTCGACTGAAACAGTTTTCCGACTTTTATGCTTTGTTTAATTTTTTTCATGTCATCTTTCGAGGCTGTCTTTGTATTGAAGAATTATTCGACTTATTCGACGGATGTATCAAACTTAAAATTTATATTCAATAATAAATCGTGATTATTATTCCGTATAAAAATTAAAAGGGTACTGGCTTGTCATCTGTGATACATTTTAAAATGGAAAGTTTGTATTTATTAAATGACATCGGTTTTTACAATGGTTGGAAAGTATGCTCCAAGACTAATGTAATATGGGTAGAGAAAGGATGTTTATCCGAAAAAACCTTACTTACACTATTTTTATACCTACACTCAAAAATACATAATGATTTTTATTTTTAGATTATTGGTATTCGTACTAATTGTTATTTGTAAAACATTTACTTACGCAATTTGGTAAGCAAATCATTGTCAAGAAAACGGCATCGTCGAAACTGTTCTATGATGCAAGCAGTATATTCTCTGGTATTAATCTAAAGTGATCTGTGAGGTAAAAAAATGAATTTCATTTCATTCATACTAACCTGAAGAAGCTATATATTTCGAGATCCAGAGTAATATCATCTGTATTGAATTAATTGATGTCTAGGTAGGATCTAGTGTTACTCAACGCTCTTTTTCAACATTGTACAAATATTTCTTACACTTAAAAATGTATAAAAAGATTTTTTGAGAATGTAGTCATTCTAAATAATATACTTTGACTACCGTTTTCTTGTAAATTTCCTCTCTTTCACATATTCACAGGGATCCTTCGCCTTTAATGCGTCTTGGTATTGCTTCCTCAAGAAAATGATAAACGACTTTTCGATTATAGGCGCACTTGATATAACACAGGCGGCTGTTGAGGTCGAAAAACAAACAAGATATCTAGAACGTTGGTGTTTGTGAAAGTCTATGAATTCGTCGGAAAATGGTGCTTCATTTATTACGTCTAAATAGAGCCCGTTTTATTGCATTGACTTTTAACATACTCAAATGAATAGCATCTGAATGCAGATGAGTAATGTTGAGTTATGCTTTCATTGGTTTACTCTAGCAAGGTAGGTAAACACCTTAGGCAAACACCTCTTCGAATCTACGTAGATGTAATTGTCAGGCTTCGTCCGTAGCACTGGCGTCTACATATTGGCAGGTCAAAGGCACGAGTACAATGACTTTCAGAATGATTGATGCGCAAGGTTCCACAAGACTGATGGATCGAAGAAAACTGATGGATCTCTTACTAAAGGGTGTCCACCCTTTAAGTGAGATGAAAGTTACACGGCCGGAATTAAAGTAAAGGAAAGTGCATCTGTTCCCTTGTAAATATTACGCACTTTACAATCATTATTGTAAATGTGAAAATAGTTTAAAACTGAAATCCGACTTTGAACGTCCAGGCTCTGTATTAAGCGTTTCATCCAATGACTGTTATGTCCGTGAGTCTACGTTCTAGAATTCTGTGAACGTCTACGTTCTTGAATTCTCTACGTGCTAAGAGATTATTTGAAGAGAGATTTGTGCTAATAAATAATACGGAATATCTTAGACTCAACAAACCTATTAGTTTAGAACAAACCTATTCAAGGTGCTACGCGTTTCTAATCGCACTATGAAGTGTGTTTCCTAGAACTTCCAAAAATTATTCTGTTTTAAGCTAACTCTCATCCAAGCGCGAGAAACTTATAGGTGAATAAAATATTTTATGAAAGTTACATCCAATACAAGTATTTGTTTGTTTTTTTTACTCTTCAGCTACTTAACTTCTGAGAACATCTATAAAATCAAGCCAACAAATCTAATTTACCCTGGCCGCTGTTTTCAAGTGATCGGCCGATATGCACGGTTGATCCAACTTCCAGACTTACATCCTCGTTGCTGCAGTTGCCAGAGAGCTCTGAAATACTGGAGGAGTTTGTGGCAAATAATGCGAAACAAAGAAAAGATTGTATTCTACTACATGAATTTAATTAATCTAAAAGGTGAGATATGAATGGGAATCCAATGCTACGTTGATGATTGGAGGTTACACATGATTGCAAGCGCGATCATGTAAAAACGTGTACGTCTGATTAGTACTGTACATTCCGTTGAACGCCGACCAATCCACTATCCATTGTTCTCCGTTGCCAGGACGACGGCTTCCTGCCCTCCGAGAATGACCGGCGCCGTGCGGTCCTCCCTGGTAACAGCATCCCCCTTTGAGCGGTGAACCGGCTAAGGGTTAGGCTATCCGGGACGAGCTGCGTCACTGACATGGTGGCTAACGTTTCGGCCAACGTATTGTGGCCTTCTTCAGAGCGAATTGCTCAGCAGTACAATTGTTAAGTCACTTGACTGCCAATGAATGGATCTCTTCGGACATCACCTGGTTAATTTCATTAGCCACAGTGAAGGCTGAAGCTGGTAACACAGCCGGCTGAAGTAAGGTAATTGCGTGAGACGCGGCTCGTGTGTTTGCGAGAAGTAATTGGGCATAAAAATTAATAGAAAATTATGGGTTGAACAGACAGTTATTACCGAATTTATTACAGGTTACATTATTAA
The DNA here is from genome assembly GCA_017312745.1 of Gryllus bimaculatus. NCBI lineage: Eukaryota > Metazoa > Arthropoda > Insecta > Orthoptera > Gryllidae > Gryllus > Gryllus bimaculatus. Next base: position 5,467,839 of record BOPP01000082.1, read on the forward strand.
CCGAAAATTAACAGGTTAACATATGTTAATCGCAAAATCTGAAATCCAGAGTCTCCTCACATCATGTGGAAAATGCATATAAATTGTAAATTGAAGTATGTAGTGAGGTTATGTATTGAATTGAAATGAATTTGCCTTATTTTACATGGCGAGACTGACGAGGTCAGAAGGTGCCTGTAAATAGAAACTTACGATTCATACAGAAATTCACACCTTATCTCTCACTAACTCTAGACGTTTTCCAACTTCAGTCTAGTTCCTGTTTATCATCCTAGTGAAATTACCTCAATGGCTAAGTTGCAGTGCATTCGGCTTAAGTCTGAAGTAGGCTTCGAAGCTACATCTACATTCGCTATAAATTACCCATTTTACAAAATGTGGACATTAAACTGGTTCATTCGGAAACTAGCCTGGCTCTGTCTTTAGCCTTAAAATGTTTCGACCGCGAGAGCGCCAAGTAGCTGGACAGCCGAATGTAGGGCGTGCTTTTCATGATGGCCGCGTCCAACTATGAAACCCACTTGGAAATAATTGAAAGTTTTTTAAACAATAATAGTCAAATAACATAGCTTTCATGAGAGCAAAAAGCATCCCAAGACGAAATTGGTAGATAATTTGAAATATGAAAATTGTTGTGTACTTTCTCAAGTCATTGTAAATACTGATGAACGCTAGAGTATACTCGAAGCTCAAACTTTGTTTTCAAAAACTAAGAAATTTGTATATCAAAATTATTTATTTGTGGCAGTAATATTACAATATTTGAAGGAATAATGTAAGCAGTTAAGGCTCTTGGTCAACTTGGAAAATAATTGACTCACTTATTTCTCTTTACCACTGCTGTTATCATTATTATCAGTGTTTCCCCTTTTACATTAGCATCTGCCAGTGACGACAAATTTAGATACAAATCTATTTTAGCATGTGGCTGTAAGTATTTAGAGAACGCTTGAAGATTCCTTCGTGATTAAAATGTGCTTTATCTCTGACCTTCTTTGCTCTTACTAAATCTTCTTTCCAGTCTTTCTTTCTTCTGTTTACGTCTCTTCCACTCTGTTCTTTCTACATCTGACGTAGAATGACAATTCGTAGCTGTTACAGTCTCCCATGCTTGCTAGGATTCACAACACAAAGGATGTATAAGCCACAAGAAGAGGGTGATCCACTATCACCAAACTTTCAGGACAAACATACTGGTTATGCGGATTTACTACATTTACAAAACAAACATTATCACGCGCTGTAGATTGAGATAAGCTATGCTTGAAAAATAACCACGGAGAAAACTTACATTCTGGACTATAGTTCTTTTCATCAAAATCACTTAAACGTGGAACTAATAAAAACGGGCAAGGGCTGATTTTCTTCAGAACAACACAATCAGCAAATGGTGGCTATGAAGCTCTAGAAATAGATCTAGTATGTAAACATGTCACTTATTGAGCTAAGATAGTTTTTTAACTCCAACTATTTGCCGTTGTGTTGCTTGCAGACGGTACACTTTTAACCGTTACTTTTCAACCCGTTGCTTTCGGCCGCACAAGCACCACGAAGTTGGACAACCGCGATCAAAAGGGCTCTCATTCACTTAATGAGTATTCAAGGCACTCAAAGAACTATACTAATTGAGGCCATGTCCAATGCGTGTTCGACCGCGAGAGCGCCAAGTAGGTGGACAGCCGCGATCAAAAAGAACTCTGGTTCACTTATTGAGGGTTCAAAGCACTCAAAGAACTGTACTCATTGAGGGCCCGGTCTCCATGCTGGCCGTGTCCAACGCGTGTATGAAGTCTGTTGAAAATAACTGTATGGCGTTGTTGTTGCTTGCAGGTACATGTTCGACCGCGAGAGCGCCAAGCAGGTGGACAGCCGCGTGCAGGACGCCCTCTTCATCATGGCCGTGTCCAACTCGTGCATGAACCCGCTGGTGTACGGCTCGTACGCGCTCAACTGCCGGCGCGATTGCGCCCGCTGTTGCGCATGCGCGTTGCGCCCCACGCCGCCCGACCCGCTCATGCGCAAGTCCACCGGTGAGTACGCTCCTCCGCGGCGAGACGTAATATTATAGCTTTTTTGTTATTTTTTTCAATTATTTTGTCTAAGAACAGAAAAAAACTATACGTGACATACGTGGGAGAAGTATAATCTGCACACTAATTCTTAAGCTCCAGAATATCTTCCCCACCTTTGAAACATAACGAGTTGAATGATGAATAAAAGTAGCAACCAAACGTAACATTTGATACCTATTCATTTTCTCTCCCATGTTATAGAAAACGTATTCGCATCGGTTAAGGAACTGCAAATTTGATTTTTTTTTTAGTATTACTAACGAAATAATAATTCAGATCCCCACGCCTATTCCATTAGAAGTAGTGCTCAAAATATAACAAGTTGTTCCGTGGAATTCAAGAAACTACTTGTGATATGCCCAAGAGAATAATATAAATGTTTACATATACGAGGTTACTTCAAGTGTGAGGTGATTGAGATTATCAGAGATACGTAACAAGTGAGTATGCGACAAAAATATGTTTTCAACCATGGCGGACGGTGTTAAGCCGAGTCCTGATGATACCAAATACCCTCAGTATCTTTATCTGAAGGGAATGTTGGTTAAGCTTCATTTACCCTATAACTTGTGTTTTTATTCCAAATATAGACGCAATACTGACGTGCGGTGTTGAGCTATTCGTTTTTGTACAGAAACAGAAGAAGTGAGAGCAGTTTTCATCTACTGTCAAATAAACATTTCAAAAGGAAATGTTGCGTTTGACAATCACATTTAGCGCTAGTAGCGTGAAGTTTAATATCACATGGTTCATCACGTGCCTGGTTGATTTGTGTGCTATGTTTTTTTTATGTTCTATGTACAAAATTTGTACTTGTGATCTGTGAAGTCGTGTGATTTGCAATTATTGGCATCAATGGATGAGCAGTAATTTTGGCAGCCAGTAACCTGAACTTAACATAAAATAATCTAATCTAACGAAAGGACTCGCAAGGGATGGCAGAGTTAAAATATTGAGTTCTAACAGGGTTTCACCATAAGTGCTTGAATAAAAATTTGCCTGGATTTGCTTCAAAATATGAAGTAAACATTTATCCATGGAAAAAGGATGCCGTATGTTTTGTGCAAGCGAATTTGGATGGAAATAGACTAACCGTGTAAATTGAAACATGAAAATTTACTTGTAAATTGAACTCCGAAAAGTAGAGTCAGCCATTCTACTTTATCGGAAATGATTTCAGTGAAAAGTAATCATAATCTGTTCAGAGACAGTAAACAGAATGAATTCTCATATCCCCTCTGATCTGGCTTTTAAACACTGGAGTGATAAAAGCAGTCATTTTTCTGACAAACGTTCCAGTATTGAACTATAATATTTTTAAGGGTATATATTAATTGGGGACTACCTTCGACGCCGACATTATTCTAAGTATGTGCATAATACTGTTCTACTTTTCAAGTGGTACAAACCGATTTTGTCAATACGCACAATGGAAACTCTACAAACAGTCAATGAATTTGAATCAAAAAATGATGGCTCTACAGTTGCGCCGTTTTGAGCTTTCTGTTAGCGTTGTTTTACGCGATTTAATATGCTGCATGGAACTGATAAAGAACCATCAACATTCTGAACCCAATTCCGAGAATTGAACATATTGCCGTTTGGCATTCTGCAAATGAGGAAAATTCATTTTATCATGCATAATGTCAAAAGACAATTTTTTTTTTACTTCTAGGAACTGCGGATTTATTGGACGGATAACATTCTGACGCAAACGTAGATTGAATGTACCTGTCGAACATACCAATATATCAAATAGACTCCAAATAACATATACTTGGATATTGCATTCTGTGTTGCCAAACAATAAGGGGCAGATGTCACACGTACATGCATACAACACATGCAAACACCCGTATACTACGAAATACACACACGGTAATCGGTAGTTACTGTTCCAAAAAATCCAATATTTTGAATTGTATTTCATGAAGTATGGTAAGTCCAGTTTTTTTCCTATGTTTCTCTCTATATTTGGGGAAAGCCTCGCATGCCACGCACTATAGTTCTTTAATAGTATCGCTTTGTAAGTGTTCTATTCATTCAGTCTATTAAATGTATGTACTGAAAATTCAATTTAGTTCAAAATGATTACCAAGGTATACTGCGCAGTAAAAATAGGCTGAACTCGATGAAAGTCGATTTTGTTGCATACCTTCAGCACTAAGCGTCTTGTACTTACGTTAGTCACATTATTGATGGCTTCCTGCAATCTTTCCTAAATATCATTATTTTTATGAACTTTAAAAACCGTTTTGAACCTAGAGTTTGTTGCTGAAAACTCTAGCATTCGTTCACGAAAATATTGAGTATTTTCATTACATCTGAGCACGGGCTTTCAACGAAAGCTTCCGAGAGTTTCATTTTCTGCCGCCCCAGGCTCACGTCGTAACTTGGTTAAGATAACCTTTTCACGGATTAGGGACCATCCATAAATTACGTAATGGAAATTTGGATTATTTTAAGTACCCCCTTGTAACTCACTCGTGCTTGAATTCCCCGACTATATACTTAGTACGTAACGCTTGCGACAACATTAATTGTTTTTATATGGTAAATTGTTTTTGAATGTTTCGTTGTTAGACTCATAACATTACGCTTGCTCTTGTCTGACCACATAAATTTCCTTACGCTCCTTCTACCATTTAGTTAAGAAAGAGAGAATCACTCCGGTGAGACAACAGGCAATTTTAATTTAACTGAGTAGCTTCTTTTAGACTTGAGGGTCTTTTACACGCAGTACATCATAACCATTTTGTGCATTACACATCTACAACATAGGACACCCGACTTTACCGAAAGAAGTATTTTTTCGTCCTTAAATACCCACGGCTTTGATCGAATTTGAACCTGCAAACTTGAGTTTGACAGCCCGATGCGCTAACTGTTATATCACCGAAGCCGATTTTCAGCATTTCGTTTGGGTTCTGTTCCATTCTTGTAGTCAATCCTTCATTAAACTGACGCTTAAAATTGTGGCTTCGTTTATTAGTTTCATTTATATCTCCAAAATTGCTGTTTCATTGTAACGATTCCTCCTTTTATGAATATCAGGTATTTATGCACAAAATGGGTTATGAAGTTTTTTTTTAATTTTCGTCAACGATAACATAATTTGAAACGTAGGTATGCCTAAGGCCGAAGTATCCTCATTAAATTTAAATAAGTATTAAAATTGTTTGTTTGTAACAAAATTCAATAAACCATCACCAATGTTCAACCCTCAGTAGGTTAAACTCTGTCTTTAATGATATAACACTTTGTAAGATAAATATTTTTTAAAAAATTAATAGAATTATAGTCTTCATGTAGCAAGAAGTATTGGTACTAAAATATAGAAAAAAGGTAGCTTCGAGAAAAGAGTTAGAAGTACATATATTCAATTTTCTTATTGAAGGAATTACTCAAAACACGATCATTTTAAAAGTTTCATGAAAATAAATACCAACAACATTTATAATGGTATTGAACTCAAGTGGCAGAGACATGGTTCTTCAATATTCAAAAGAGAGTTTCTTTAATATTCAAACGCTCGAGAAACAATTATTAATTTTAAAATTACTTTCCGGGCTGGATGGTCGTTGTTGAAGCTGAGAAATATTGCTTTAGACGATTGGGAGAGCATTTGCAAAAATTGCGAAGAGAGAAATTTGCGCATTGCCTTTCTATGTCCTCACCACGAAAAAGTTCTGAAAAGACGACACACAATTGACAATTATTACCTTACCGTAAGAATCATTAAGTATTGAAGAGATTGTCATGAATACTTGTCTGTACTAAAATAAATTTCTCCGTACGAATTTCACGTCATTCATGCTTTCTGCTTCTTGCTGCGTCTCAGAGCTCTTGTTCAAGGAAACTACATAATTGCTTACTGTCAACTTGCCCCAACTTTCAATGCGCCTAATACGCGTATTGCTTAGCTTCTCTACACGATTTCTACGACACTTCTTGTGGCTCCAGATGCTCGAACAATGAGAGCTCGTTTGCGTCTGATGTGGAAAAAATTGGATTCTGAGAAATCTGACAATGAGTAAATCTTTCGCCATGGCCGCACGGGAGGTGGTGCGATCTATTGGTGACTTTTCGATACAGTTGAAGGTCCAATGCCAAGAACTTCGTACAAAAATGAAATTTTTGACAATTGTGAAAGAATTCTCTGGGTTTTAAAGTATCTCGAGGGTGGGAATTTGAAATATATGATATTTTCTTAAATGCCTTCAAAGAGTAGTGAAACTGAATTGTTCGAAGCGTGACGGCAAATTTGAATTAAATTGGCCACCCATGTGCCACCAGCCGGGGTTTATCGGACATTCTGTGCCCAAACGTTTTGTCTGCTACTGCGGCAAACATGCTCAGGGGCTCCTAGAGTCACGCAGTGTCCTTTCAAACCTGTGACCCTTTCCACTGGTGATTGACAAACATGTATTCTTTGTTTTTGACGGAGAGGTACTAGTGGATGTCGGCTGGGGCGCTGGTATCAGTTGTGGACCTAGGAACGGTTTCGGCTTCACCCAACGGAGTACGGGTTTCCTTTTCTCTTTCCTATTAAAATTCAAAGGAAAAAATCAAATTATAATACGTTTATAAATTTCAATAGCCTCGAGAAACAATTTTCCGATCATTACCATCATATGCCGGCTATTTAAATAATACGTAATGTGTAAGTATATAAAAATGAAATTTTCTTTTTTTAATTTCGAACGCTCCTGCTTCTCCTGAAGTTTTATTAGAACATCCAAGGAGTAGGGACTGTTGCCTAAGCAGGCAAGATGGTCGAAAATAATAGCTTTTATCCGATGAACCGTTGCTGGTAAATTTCACAAATTTAAAATATACCTGTGACATTTGACAGGCAACACATAATTCAATGATGGTTTGCAGGTCACGTTCTCATGCAATCAAGTAGATTTTATGTACCCGCAAACCAATGTTGAAATATATGTTGTCTACCATTCAGAGGCCAATGCCACAACCTATTTACATTTCCTAGAAGTGTGTAATGTTCATTATGAGCATATTATAATATTAGCCGATACCCGTGAGATTACATCGCGTAAAAAAGACACCTGAAGAAAAGTTACAACAGAAATGCACTGAACATAACCGGTACAAAGACCAAGAACCCCAATATTTTTTTCGTGTTTTTTAAAAGTTCTTTTTTAAAACTAATGGATTGGGAGGTTTACTAATTCTTGAACATTATAATAATCACTTATAATGAACACAAGAGTTGTATAAGCATGTCTATGTGAAAGTAATTGAAATGTACAAGTAGTGAAAGTAATTAATATGTACAAGTAGTATGTGGTAGGCTACAACGAGAAATCTTACTATCCACTTTACCTTAAAATTGTAATGATAACCAAAGATATTTCATTGTATTAATGAGCATATTTAGTTAACTAAACGAAAAAGATACTAATTTACCTTCTTGGATTCTTACAAACTTCTTTCCTTAGACAAAAGAAAAGCGTTAGTTAAATATTACAGCTTAGTTACTACGAGACTCCGGACTTTCAATCTCAAAGCACCAAAACAATTTCTGTATCTAATATTTTCTCCCACTTGAATTACATTTGACTCCACATTGATAATAATCAACACAGAAGTCATGATTAAACAGAAACCACCTTTAACCGCGTTTTTTAAGATAGTAACACGATATACATCAGATTAAATACCCCACTCTTTGCCCTTAAATACATAACCTGTGTGTGTGTGTTTGTGTGTGAAACACTACTATTCATTGTTCCGAAATACACCAGCCAATTTCTGACTCCCTCATTTCAAAAGTACGTAAACACCAACAGAATGGAATTGTTCCAAACCGTCGCTTAGACTTAACAGCAATGTTTCGCCAACATAATGGTACGCTCCAATACCCTCGGGGAGTTTTCCTAATTCTGCCTTTCTGCGAATTAAGGGGCGGAAAGCGAGCGTTCTTTCGGCAGCGACGGAGGGCGAGCGGGGTTTAAGCATTCCGCCCGCGGGGAGTGGGAAGTGGGCGACCTTTGCAGAGCGCTGCCCCGCTGGAGAAAGGCGCCCAACAGCGCGGGGAATTCTAAACGAGCGGCGCCGGCCGCGGGAGCGTTATTCATGAGGGCGCCGCGCCGCAGCCGCACGAGAGCGCGGCCCGAGAGGCGGCAGCAGGGCGCGGCGAGGAACGGCACGGAAAGCAAGGCAGGGCGGGAAAAGGGACGAAGGGTGGGGCAGGGCAGAGTAGAGGAAGAAGAGCAGGGTACGACGGGAAAGAGGAAGTTGGGCAAAGCAGGGAAGAGCAAATGAGGCTGTGCAGGGCAAGATAGGAAAAGAAAATAGAGTCGGGCACGACGCGACTGGAAGAAGGATGTAGTACGGGGAAAGTAGCACAGGAAAGAGGAAGTAATACGAATGAGAACAGAACAGGAAGAGGAAGTAGGATAGATTATGGAAAAGAAAGACGACAGTATAGAGCAGGATTGTGAAGAGGACGTAGACCAGCATAAGACCGGACACAAGTAGAGCAGAGCAGGGCAGTAAAAGGAAGAGAAACACAGAGTAGGGGAGGATTGAGAAGAAAAAAGTTGAACAGGACAGGTCAAGCCCATGAAGAGGAGTTCGGTTGGAGTAGAGCAGAACGAGCAGAGTAAGTAAGGCAGGGCAAGGTAGGGGACGTAGAGGGGCGGGAGGAAGGTGCAGGGGGGCAGGGTATGGAGCGGGGAAGGGACGGAAAGGGCGGGGCTCGAAATAGGAAGTAGAGCGGACAGGGTAACAGCTTCTCGGCAGGGCACAGCACGAGGCGCACCAACGCCGTCAGAGGCACTGCAATGATATGAGTTGATGCCCTGAGTCTTCCTTCCCTGTGAGAAGAGGTGGGAATAAGATGAGAGATGATGCGGGAAGAGCGATGGAGCGGAACGAGACAGGGTAGGCTGTAAAATAATGAGGTAGGATCTGAGAGTGAAGGGCGCGCTTGACCAAGGTTTGGCCCGGATGGGGAAGGGGGAGATAGCGGTAAACGGAAGAGCCAGAACCGAGAAAAATAATGACAAGGTTTGTGAGACATTCCCATAAAAGCGGGACGGTATGAAGGGAAGTTGGCTGAGAAAAGAAGCTGGCATCCCTTTGGGAGAGATTCGTTTGTGGCAGCGGGCATTCAGCACAGCACCCTATACCCTATATTTCGCCAACCCGAGCTCTGTCGAACGACCCACCAATGCCCTCCTCCCATCCTCCCTCCCGCAACAGTGACTTTGGAATCATAGCTCTTCCAGAGCTTTGCTTTCGACTTGTTCTCTTTTGTTGTTCTCTTCTGTATTCTCTATTCTTTAATTGTTTTCTTGTCTCTTCTCTTTCCCATCTGTTTCTTCTCTCTCGTCTCGCCCTTCTTTCTCTTTTCTTCTCTATCACTCCCTCTCTCTCCCCCCTTTTTCTCTCTTTCCCTCTCTCTCCCTCTCTCTCCCTCTCTCCTTCTCTCCCTCTCTCCTCTCCCTCTCTCCTTCTCTCCCTCTCTCCTTCTCTCCTTCTCTCCCTCTCTCCTTCTCTCCCTCTCTCCTTCTCTCCCTCTCTCCTTCTCTCCCTCTCTCCCTTCTCCCTCCTCTCTCCTCTCTCCCTTCTCTCCGCCTCTCTCCCTCTCGCCTCTCTCCCTCTCGCCCCTCTCTACCTCTCATACCTCTCTCCCTCTTCCCTCTCTCCCTCTCTCCGTCCCTCTCCCTCTGTCCCTTGCACCGGAATTCCCTTGGTCTGTAGAGTTGAAACTGGAGCGTGGCTGACTGGAAGATCCTTGAGACATGGAACAACATTGGCGTATTTTCGACGATAGCTCCATATCCAGGTCAAATTTAACCCTGTCTGTGTCAAGAATAATTTTAGCAAACAGCTGAAAACTGAGGAATGTGGTATGGTGGATAAGCACGAAACGTGTTAAAGCAATTTATTTGGGTTCGAATCCCAGGTAAAAAAGTTCAATTAGTTCAAGGATTCAATTACTATTATAATATGACTTAACATTTACAAATAATGGGATGAATAACGTTCTGTTGTATCACCACCACTTGATTATGAATGTTTCTTCGGTTATTTGGCCTTCGTCCAAATGATTCTGATGTGACCTGTCCTTTATTTCTCTCGTCATCTGAATGCACATCAGGTTGCATTATTTCTGTCACATTCTCAGCTTGTCCGCTTTTATTTTTTCGTTACGTCATTTTTTCCTTTCGCTTCGTCTTCTCTCCTTCCTAGCTCTTTTCTCCTGATGACAGATGTTTATGATATTACTCTGGCGCCGAACCACACGGCTCTCGTCGGCGCCCAACCTCTCGGCGCCCTTCCCCCTACCCTGTACGAGAAGTACTGTTCTGCACGTATCACGCTGACCTCAAGATCTTCATTTTCTAGATCTCGCTACATTTGACGCTCGTCAGTTTATATTTTTCTCGCGTTTGTAATTTTCTGCGTGAAATATTTTTCGCATCGCTTCTACTTTTTTCTCTTCTTCTTATTCCTTTAGACTCTTTCCCTCTTTCCTCCCAACTTTCGATAGTCTGCCCTTATCTTCTATGTACATTCCTTGTTTCCTCTTCCTTGCCTTTGTCATTCCCCTCGGTTCCCCTTATAAACTCTTCGATCCTGAATATTCCAAACTAGTTGATGAAACAGGCATTGCCCATGTATTTATTATAGTGACACTCTACTCCACCTCGTGGGTGAAAACTATTAAAATCTGCGTCCAGAATTTCAATAGTTCACACCAGCAGATCGAAGTGAAATGTCCCGAGTATGTAGTGCATTGCCAATAACACATATTCATTGGGTGGAATCGTGCACTATTCCTTCTCTGATTAAGCGTGTTCTGTCACCTCGCTTTTTACACGAAAGCAATATATTTTGTTTGCCTTATATTGCCCTTTGAAGCAAAAATGCTCTATAGTTCATGTTTCCGATTAGTTGGATATTCATTTCTTCACTTCCTCTCCTTCGAGAAACGGCATCCATTTCAATTCAAATCACAAGATCTGAGAGCTCTCAGTCTGCAAGATGTATCTAAAGAAACCCTTTTGACTTTCGCGTTTTGCTTTTGCGACTCGCTCTGAAACAAGTCACCTGCAAAAGTATTGTAGATTACTCTACCTCTTACTCTTGTCTTCTCTTTATATTTATTTCGTAATACTTGAGTTCAGAGCTACTTCATTCCTTCAGAGCTTCCATTCTTTGTTGATTCTAGTATGCTGCATTCGAAATTCAACGTTTCCTTCGACACTAATTTCAGAGCTTATCACCCATATTCATTTTTCTATAAGCAACTACGTTCTCCAAGTTTGAATTGCATTTGTGAGATTTTTATTTCTTTTCCAATATTTTGTTCTCATTTTGACTCTCACACTTATTTATTTTTTCTCTTACTACCTACGTATCATGCGCAGCGTAGCTACGTAAATGCATAAAAACAACGATTTTTGACAGAAAAATTGGAATTGTCGGTCCCCGATTTCCAAAAAATTAAATAATTATGCCCATTAGGCAGAAAATTACTTCTTGTGAGACAACAAATCTAAGTGTTGTGGATCATTGTTACGAAAAAATTGTCTTGCAGCGAAACGTCTGTCATTCCGTCTGTAAACAACGCTAACGACTAAACCGACATCAGAATTTTCATCAAATTGTTATTTCTTTAGCAATTGGTATGATGCCCTGTTCCCTTAAAGCTATATATTTCCCCGTATATTTTTGTTTGCGGGAACTTCTTCACATGATGCTTCAACGACATTTTCACAATTTTTCTCTAAAAGAGCTCTAAATATTTAGGTTAATTTTGTTTCACCCGGCGAGTTTTAATACATTTATAAAAATTTCGAGTGTTCAATTTTTGTTGAATTTTCTGAATTTTTAGTTTCTCTCGCCTAAGAAGGAACTTCTTCAGAAGAGAAAGTTATGTAATGCTGCGAAAAAAAGACGAATTTTGAGCAGAAAAATCTTATTATAGAGCCCTGGTAACTAAAAAGTGGATAAATCCAGATGTTATATTTAAAAAAATTCTCTAACATATAGTGTAGCCAGAATATCTGTTTTGCGGGTCCTTGACTCCGTAAAATAGATTGGCGACAAAATAACTGTCTTTCCGTCCGTCTGTGAACAAAGCTCCCGGCTAAACTAACGATTTTCACCAAAATTGATATTCCGTGATCGATTTGGCTAACTTCGCGATCGCTTCAATTTGAAACTGATATATTAATTTTTAAGAATACTTTTCATGAAGTTTTATAAAACAATGGACATACCTACACTAGTATAGGAACTTGGGAAACAACATCTAAAGAAAACAGGAAAATTAACTCAGAAGAAATGCCATTTATGAGGTATGTGAAAAGATGCATGTAAGAAATGAGTATATAAATAAATAATTGGAAATTAGCTGCTTACAAGAAAAAATAAATCGCATATAAAAAACTAGATAGACCATTTACAAAGAATGATCAATGAGAGATTGCCAAACTGACCTATTATCCAATCAGGAAAAGGAGAAGTAGGTAGACCAAAGAAAAGATGGTCTTCTCTAGAAAACTTTGCCGGAAAAGGCTAGATCAGCCTAGCCCATGCTGCTGCTGCTCATGATGATGATGATGAGTTTCCATAAATCCCCTAGAACATTTTCGAAATGTTCAAAAAATGGAGCCATCGATTTTGATTAAATTTTATTGTTTTATTGTCTGAAGGGCGTTTAAGAGAATGGTGCAGGTCTCATGTTGGTTGAAAAATCTGATTTTTCGAAAATTGAAAAATTCAAACTTTAAATTTATTTTGCGTAATGTAGATAATTATTAATTTTTGTTAAACGGTTTTCGGCTCCTTCGTTTTTGATTAAATTTTGTTGGTAGATAGTCTGAAGGGAATTTAAGAAAATGGCGCAGGTCACATATTGCTTGAAAATCCTGATTTTTCTGCAATTGTCTGTCCGTCTATCCGTTTGTGAACGGCACCGGCGCCTAAACTATATGTAGGCTTTTTTCCAAAATGGATATTTTTTCCGGCTGATCTGGCTCGACTCGAGACTCTGCAAATTTGAAACACTTTCTTCAAAGTGTGCATGATGCATGCACTATGATACTTTGCTTGATGCCCCCCGCACATTATCAAAATTTTCTCAAAAACGGCTCGGGGATAGTAATTATAATTTTAGTTTTACTTCTTATACCGGTAATATTTATATTAGCGGCTTTTTGTTTACGTTATTGTATTAACGAGTTCATGTGCTTTAAATAATGTCATATAAAGTTTATCGAAATCTCAAGTTTTCTGTGAATTTGAGAACAAAACGACGCATTGTCAGAAACGTCCAAACAAAACGCCATTTTTTTTCAAAAATGACTCCCACGTTTTTTTCGTTAAACTTTTCCAATGGATAATTCTAATTGCACTGTTGAAAATTATATTACATTCATTTTTCTCTATTCTTTTTCTTTTAATTGCACCTTTAAGTATCTCTCAAGCTGTTCTATGGGCATTTTTAACTATTTGTAAACACTATTGTACTTATGAGTTAATGTGTTTCAAATGACGACTTTTTAACGAAAATTGTTCTTTATAATGAGGTTTTTATCTCCTTTAATATTCTTGAAGTAATATTTCCATTCTACTCTTAGGAAACCGAAAAATTGAGAAAATGTTTAAAAGTGTACCTTGGCTACTATAGATGGCAGCTGGCAAGAGGATGGGGCAAAACCGTAAAGTCAGTCTTGAGCAAGGAAATTAGAAAACTTTACTATGAGAAAGTCTGTGCCATTTAGTAGCACACCAGTTGCTTTTTCTCTCTTCTATTTCACATTTTTACTACCTCTTTGTAGAATAAGGTGTAAATTTTTAATATTAATTTTTTTCGCGTTTTTTGTGATGTATTTGATTCTACTATTGCGCCACTATCTGTAAAGAGTAATTGTCAATGTATAATAGTTACCTTTTAAAAGAGTAATTTGAAATCCTGAAACGTTGCTTTTATGCTTCATGTTTTGAAAATTAAATAATTAGCTTTTGTGCCACGGTTAAATCCCACTTGTTTTATTTCAAACCTGTGTATGATCAATTACCTAAACCACACGTGTAAAAATTAAAATTCAATAGTTAACGAAAGTTATAATTTGCTGAACCGTCGTGATGGCACAGCGGGAATGTTCGGCACGACTGTGAAAAAAAAGTAGAACGAACCGCACTGAGAGAATTAAAAACATTGCACGTCCCCTTGCATTTGATTCCGGGTGACTGCAGAACCGCGGGCCGTGAGCAGCGCCTCTCCGTCCCAATTGCAGGACGCGAGGAATGGGGATGCGGTCTGAATGCGCTATCCTCGAGTGCTCAAAACCGGGCCGCAGTATGTAGAGCGGACGTCGCGGCGGTGGCGGCAGTGGCAGCGCCGGCGGGGGCGAGGACGGTGGCGAAACCTTTTTCGTCTGTGGTTCCCATTGACGCCACACCCAGCAGCACTGGCCTCTTCTCTGATCGTCCGGCACGGCAAGGCAAGGCAAGGCAAGGCACGGCGCGGCGCGGCGCGGCGCGGCGCCGCCCAGCCCAGCCATCCAGACTGGCCGTGACCGACCACTCGCCCTAGTTTGCCTGACTTCACGAGCCAGGAGCCCCCGTGCGCGATTGGAATACGCAAGAGAGTCTGAAGGTTTGTGTTTGGAGTCAAAGCAGAAACGGAGGTTCACAATGCGCATTACGTACATGTAAAATAAAATACCGTGGGCGGAGTATTTCGGTTAACTGAAGACGCTTGACGGAGGTTCACCACCACCGGCGCATATGTTTAATTTAACATCTTTTTTAACTTTATTCACTCATCAATGAAGTGAACGCGTTGCATCTCCCTCTGTCTTATCATTGCATTTTCAACACTTTTCTCGAATTTGCTTGATCATAAGTTACAGAAGTAGCGCAGCGATTAACTAACTACAACCTAATCTGTTGCGTTATACAGCTAGTATTTGATTACATTAAAGTAGGTTTATTCTAGATTAGCTGATTTCCATTTGAGCAAGAATGAAGTAAGTTTGCATTCTAAACATACTGGCTGCACTTGGCGTTGTAGCAATAGATAAAATAAAGGATGGCACGCGAAAATAAAAGAGATCTAATTTCGTGAAAGATTTTCTTAGAGTGATTTTATTTACTCAAAAATGATATTGCTCTTCATTCACTATCTCTACGGAAAAACATTTTATTGGAGTGTAAATTTTTAATTTACTAGAATATTAGAAAAGTTATTCTAATTATAATAATAATAATTATTATTATTATGACAATTTCTAAAATAACATTTATTAAACACTGAAGTCAGTTTACCAGTTACCTGCGATACAATTAGTAATATGATTAAACAGCGATTGTATACAGCATTAACACATAAAACCGTGTTCAGGGAGAAAGACAAAGCTTGAAATAATTTTCAGCCGGCTGCAAGCTGTAGAAGATGCTTCGTTCGTCCTTTCAAATCAAGGCAGTGAAAATATCGATGTACTTTTTCCCTCGACCGTCTCTCGTCCACCCCCTCCTCTTTTTCCACCGAAAGCGAGGACGCCTCCTCCTCCTTCCCCGCCCCGCGCTCGCTGTGTCGATCTCACCTCCGTCCCGCCTCCGCACGCCCCTCACCACCCCAAACGCACCCCATCCCGCATCGCGCGAACGCCGTACCTCGCGCTTCCCTTGCCCCACCGCCCCGTCCCAGCGCTCTCCTTCGAAAGACCTGCCCCTCTCCGCACCCTCCCTTCTCCCTACTCGCCCTCCTCCCCGTACCTGCTCATGTCACGTCGGCCCGTGCCGATCCCCTTCCCTCCGCCATCCCAAACCTCAACCCCGCCCACACTCAAAACGGCCGGCCCCTATTTTCTCACCTCACCCCTACGCGCACTCCCTCTCCCCGCCCCTTGCCCCAACTTACTCCATTCCCGAAAGCCATGCCATCCATGCACACATTCCTTCCTACGTATCCTCCCACCTTTTACCTGTCCTATGCCGACCCGGTCCCTACCCAAATGCCCCACCCCACTCCCCATTCCTTGACTTCACCCCACCCAGCATTTTAGAAGGGCCCTATTCTCTCCCCTACATCCTTCTCTACACACCCCTCCCCTCTACCACCTCCCCTCTGCCGCCGCATCCGCTCAGTCCCATCTACGCCCTGCCCCTCTTCGCCCCTCTCCTCTTCCGTCCCTCCCTGCTACCGATCCTTCGCCTCTACCGCCCTTCTCTCTACCGCCTCTTCTCCTTTGCCGCCTCTTTCCCTCTACTGCCTCTTCCCTCTACCGCCTCCTCCCCACTACCGCCCCCTCCTCCCAGTCTTCCTCACCCCTGAAACACCCAACCTCCACTCGTCCCCGTTCTCGAACGGCCCGCCCGCTCCACACCCGCACCCTCCCGCAACCCGCCCTGGCACGGTGCTTGGTGCTGCCGCCGCTGCCGTGCAGGCTGTCCTTTAATCACGTCGTCCCACCCAACATCCTCAGCGCTCAGTCGGCGTTCGGCCGTCGCCCTTGCTCTTCGAAAAGCGAAAGATTCTTTTCGCACTCGTCAAAGAAAGGGGTTGTGTACAGCGTTCTTTCGGAGATTACAACGCGACCCTTTTTATTTCATTTATCACTCAGGGATGCTTCGTCCACTGCTCCTCTTAGTTTCATTTTCTATTTCCTCATTTACCGTCTAGTGTTACTTTTCTGATTTGCAAGTTGAGACAGGTAATAGCGAAGTCAAGCTGCAGGTTAGATATTGGGTTCGCTTGTAGATTTAATAAACCCTTCCGTTCGAAGATTCTCGTATTCATTTGTTGCGATGTTTGCATTGGTTTCATGTGTCAACGTACGTGATTTAGAGTTCGCATCACCAGCATTGATGTCCGGTAGATAGTGGATTTCAGTACAAATGATGGCGAATGTTTGGCGCTGACATGCAGGAGATAGATTGAAGCTAATTTCTGTCTAACGAATGTTACGTTGTCGATTTAGTCGCTGTCAATTTATTCTTACACGTTAGGGCTCAACGAGGCCTAACGAGGTTTCGTCCTTTGACGTTTGCAATTAACATGAAACGACCTTAAATCTGGACAACGCTTTCATGTATTTTCCACAACCATTCTTCTTGCGGACGCACAACTCCTCACATCCGGATAATCACCTTACTTCATTCAGTCAATGTGACCAATGTCAACACAAGATTTTCGTATTCTAAATTATCTGTTCATCATCATTCTTACATCTTTGCCCAAACTATCTGTTTAATGTGTAAATTAACCAAGTAAATCGCAAATTTGCCACATTTCAAACTTAAACAATAACTTATACACAGACGACCTTGATTGCCTCGCTTGTTCATTAAGTTCATGAAAATTGTTTTGTGATTTGCTAGTTCATTGCTATGTGTTTACAGACTTAAAACAAAACACAGTATTGTTAAAATAGCCTTGGGGGCCTTTCCAATTGTCTATGCCCCTTTTCAAAACGTTTATGGTCCGCTGTAATACCTACACAACAAATATACGTTTATTATATACCTAGGAAGTTAAGTAGATGTTTTCCTCCAGAACGACTTCCAAACCCGCGTATCTTTAGCCCTAGAGGTTGGAATTCGCCTGAGGGGCAAAAACATAAATGCCCGTGATGCGTACAAAACTATGGGTTACTAGTTTATTTTCTGAATCAAACAAGAATTCGAAATATTTGGTACTTTTTCTTGCTTCTAAAGTAAAAAGATGCATTATAATCGTCATGTATCAACATTACGTCAGGTAACAAAACAGTGTGTATTTAATTACTATTGCATAATCGTTATTGGGCTGATTTGGTCGCACAAAATGAATGAATATTGTGAAGTTGCGGACATTTTTGTAAGAGCTACGCACTGTTATTTTCAGTAAAATCTCAAGAAATATATGAAAATTATTATGGTGTATTTGAGGGTTATATGGTAAAGAACAATGTGAATTGGGCTAATCAAACGTTACTTCAGAGTTATTTGCCTCTATTTCCAAGAGTTATTTAGAATTATTTTATTTTAATTGTTTATTAACTTTAATAAAGAGACTAAATAAATTGTTATAAAAATTGTATTGTTATACAATTGACATCTCGACCCTATTTGGGGTCTTTTCAAAAAATCTAAAAAATACATTCAAATAATAGAGAATTATCAATAAAATGGTAACACATATCTGATAAAGCGGTGTATTAAGAGAAATTGATCAATAATAATAAAATTATTTTGAATATTTCAGATCATCAAAAAATAACATTTTGAGGATGTTAGCCGATACACTATATACATCTTATTACTACTAGTAGTATTGCCACCCAAATTCAATAGATAATTTCAAAATTGTCATAATAATGATATGAAAATTATTTTCATATCAATTAAGCAAAACAAAGTTTATAACGAGTTTTTTTTATTTCAGCACTATGCCATTTCTTTAATTTTTTTATGTTTTAACTTCAATAAATCGATTTCATAAAAATGAGTTTGTTGTTAGAGGAAAGGTTGGTATTAGAGAAAAGTATTCAAAAAGCCCGTACGGGCATTAGGAATCAGAAAAGTTCACAAAGATGTTATTAATATCGTTACGTGATTTGTTTCAGGTCTGTAAACACACAGCAATGAACAAGTAAAACACAAATAACCATTAGATGGACAGTAGTAAAAGCAATTCTTGCAGAGATGCATAGTGTGCAAACGTTCTATTTTTAGCACTAGTGCTAAAAGTGAAACGATGCTTAAGTCTTCAGATAATTTTGCGAAAGCAACAAAGAAAACAAACCACTTTTCACCTGACCGCTAGCTACAGAACAGCTACTGACCATAATGTTAAGTTATTTTCCGTTTAGTGACTTATATATACTCATTAATTCCGAAAAAATCGACGCATATCACTATATTAATTGCAAGCGTGCAATTAAAAACTTCACTACCACCAATCAGAATTCAAAACAAGAATAGAAATCATTTAATTAATGCACATTAAAGAGACGTTGCCAAGATATTTCTAGTCGGCCATGAAACAAATGAAAATGTAGTACCTCACAGATTATGAACAAATACATAGTTTGTGATCAATTATAATATTTAAATGTTTTACATGTAAGACAATTGGTTTTAGCATATCACAGATGCAAGAAATATAAATGTGAGTTGTATTTACCTGTTCTAAAAAGTACGCCAGCAAAACTGCTGAGCCAGAAGTGGCTCCTTTTTTTACTTTTCTACATTTACAATTGTATTCTCTCTTATATGTCATTATTTTCGTGGGAAGTAATGTTTTCATGGTTTGCCAGGTTCAAATACATCATTTTACATATTTTCCATATCTTCCATTTGCAAACATTGCTTTATCAATTAAGTCACTATGGTCATCATAAGTACCCCCAGTAAAATTTATATTTTTTAGCAGTAATACATCAAATATACGTCTCAAATGGTAAAGATGTGTTTGAATTTCTCAACATTTAAATTATTCCTAAATGGAAACGTAAAATTTAACATAACATGTAAATAGAAGGGTATAATTGTACTAGTAGTATAATAAAACGCACTCTTTCTTAACATATCACTCGTGCAATTATATTCCTTTTTATACATACTATGTGTTAATTACGAGTGTGTAGTTAAATTGGACTGCTTAAAATATAGCGTATTACACACGCGCTAAAAGTGATTTTACCACTCGTATTAATATAACTATTTTGTGGTCATTATGTTAAACGCTGTCCACACGCACGATTTTCTTCATAACTAAATTTATTATGTTAAGCAAGTGAATTTCTTGTAAACAGAGCGCCCATTCCATGAGGAAATCTAAGCGGCGACATTGTTGTGGAAGAAAGATTTATCTGGGTCAGAGCCGCCCTCGCATCTGACCCACAAAAGACGGGTCGGAAAAAGGTCGAGAACGACTGAGAATAAGAAAGATCCAAGCACTTTCACAAACTACCTCATGACAGAATTCTTTGTCGATTAGCAGAAAGAGGGACAAGAATTTGTAACAGTTCAGTAAACTCTCTTTTCATATATATTTAAATACATTTTTACATAGTTAAAAAATATTTATATCTGCTCTTTACTTTTTCGACAAGTCACCAAAATGTTGTTCATGAAATACAATCCAACCTAAACATTAATTTCTAGAAAATTTACTAAAAATTAAATTTGATTCAACAGTAAATGTGTTTGAATTATCGTATTTACACATTTTGTTTTCGTAATCTCTGATTTGGTGCTTATACAGAAGTCACGTGCAGAATACAAAAGATATTTCCTCAAAAAACATAATCTCAAATGACGATTTTTGTAAATGTGTTGTATTTAGTAAGTATTATGTAATGATCTGTCATTCACCAGTCAGTGACTCCATACTTAGAGTATTAAGCTCTATTATTGCATTGCTTTTCTTCTCTCGATTCCTCTCACGTTGGTTAACCGTAGAAATTAAAAGAATCTCAATAAAAGCAATGACTTCTCAATTTTCTTGATATTTCAATTTTTATTCATTTCCTTTTTCCTTCGTTTGCGCCCGATGTTCGGCGACTCGTATGTAAATTGGTTACATAATCGGAAACTCGAATTTCTATCATGTACTTCAGATTTTATGCATATCTACATTAGTTTTTCATCCAAGGTCTTTACATATTTTTCCACTTCGTCATCCAATGCGCGGCCGCCATAGATGTTTGATTCGCATCGTTCATCTGCATTAATGTCCGTTGAGAGATATTGCAGAATAGAATATTGTCCCTCTTCATTTACAATTAAATAACAATAATCTACTTGATGCGTCCAATGCAGTAGACCCAGAACCTTGTAAACTCGTAAAATCCGCAATTCGCATTCCCTGAAATCAGTATGCCAACCCACACGTCGATCTTTCTCATCTATAGGAATAATAAATCGTTAAATGGCGCTGCGCAGAAATAAACTGTCGCCAAAAAACGTTACAACTTGGGAGCAATTATAAAACAAAGAAAGTTATGTAATGCCATCAATAATCGAAATCGAAATTCTGACAACAGTGCACAGTTTAGGCGGTCCGACGGAAATAGTGTTGCTGTTTTACATTCTTGCTACGGAGTAGAAAGAACGTTATGTAATGCTGCGCGAAAAAAAACCGCGAATTTTCGGCATGAAAACTTATTACAAGGCCGTACTAAAAAAATGGATAAATTCAGTTGATAAATTTAGAAAAGAAATTCCCTAACACTTGGTATAGCCAGAATCAATGTTTGTGGGTCCTTCATACCGAAAAATGGAATGACGGCAAATCGTCATGTCCGTCTCTCTCTTACCGTCTGACTCTGTCTGTCTGCCACTGTCTGTCTATGTCTATGTCTGACTATATCTGTTTGTCTAGTCTGTAGCGCTATGTCTGTCTGTCTGTCTGTCTGTCTCTCTCTCTCTCTCTCTCTCTCTCTCTGTTTGTCTGCCTCTCTGTTTGTCTGTCTCTCTCTCTGTTTGTCTGTCTCTCTCTCTGTTTGCCTGTCTCTCTCTGTTTGCCTGTCTCTCTCTGTCTGTTTCTCTCTGTCTGTCTGTTTCTCTCTTTTTGTCAGTATCTGTCTCTTTCTACCGCAGTCGTTTCTGTGGCTTCCATACAGCAGAAAACTGATGATGATGATAATGATGGCTAAGCCATCGAAAGCTGCTATTTTAATAAATAATATTGTTGTCAGTAACGACGCATATAATTATTTCATTGGAAATGCCAACAGAAGCTCACCACAATACCTTTTAAAAGGACAACAATATACAAAATTATAGAAATCCAATCCTTATTCATGATAATAAAAAACTCACATATTGTTTTAACTGGAATAATAAGGAAACATTTAGATGACTTGACTGAGACTGAGAACAATTTTCAATTACGATATCTAGGTACGTCTTCTTCGCCGTTCAAAAAACTATTTTTTTCTTTAGGTCCAATTTCATATATATAATTCACCCTATCCACCTACTCAAATACTCTAGTTCATTTAATTTTTCATACTACGGTCCTGAATCAATACACCACTAATACAACGTTGCGTTGATTACATTGAATATTCCAATTAATTACACAACTTCAGTGTTCTGTTAACCTTTACGCCCTCACTCAAAAATGTATGTTCCCTTTCTGCTTGTTGATTTCGTCCTTCTCAAGTCGGCGGTCTCCATGACATCAAACATTGCCAACCTGTGATTTTCTATTTCTGTGGGCCGTGGTTATATTTGTATTGTCTTGACAGACAGAGGCAGACAGAGACAGACAGAGACAGACAGAGACAGACAGAGACTGGCAGAGACTGGCAGAGACTGGCAGAGACTGGCAGAGACTGGCAGAGACTGGCAGAGACTGGCAGAGGCTGGCAGAGGCTGGCAGAGGCTGGCAGAGACTGGCAGAGACTGGCAGAAACTGGCAGAAACTGGCAGAAACTGGCAGAAACTGGCAGAAACTGGCAGAGACAGGCAGACAGGCAGACCAGCAGAGACAGGCAGAGACAGAGAGAGAGAGAGACTGACAGACAGAGAGAGAGAGACTGACAGACATAGACAGAGAGAGAGAGAGACTGACAGACATAGACAGAGAGAGAGACTGACAGACATAGACAGAGAGAGAGAGAGACTGACAGACATAGACAGAGAGACAGAAAGAGGAAATTTCTGATTACCTACAAGTTGATTATCATCATTAATAATTAATGTAGTATTTGTAATTACCTACAAGTCGATTGGCATCGTTAAATTAACGTATTCATGATACATTTGTGATTATTTCAATGTACGTGTGAAAGTTCAGTACAAAATTCAATAAACACAACTTAATTTATCATGCATGGAACGTTCCTGATTAAAATTAAGACACTACCAGATAATGTATTACATGATTAGTTGCCTTAAGGTAAATGTCATTGTAATTTCCAATTATAAATGTTTTCTTCGACAAATACTAAAAGCATAGTGTTCACAGCTAAACAGGTGTTTACAATGTCAACATCAAGTTAAAGCGCACTCAGTCCCCTCGCGTCAACATCTTTGTTAATTGTTGACGTGCCGGAGCGATGGTAATGGTAGTGAAATTATTCTCGAAGACATCTACGATGTGGCACTTACCAACGAAAGTAGGCCATCGCGTCTTAATAAGACTTCCGCTTTCCTGACCAGTTTTTTGAACGAAGCGTGTCTAAATGCGATTTCCGCCATTTTCCGGAGAATTCGCCGACGAAGTTCGGTGAAAGTTGTTTTATTTGCGTTTTCCGCTCGGTATCCACAACTTTCCTTTTTTTTTACTTTGATGAAAAGAGAGTGAACGATGTGTAAGAGAACTTTTCTCCTCCGCTTGCTCAAGTATCAGACTGAAGAGAGAGAGAGTCTTTCTTTCACTACCTGTCATTGAGTAAGCAAGGAGCGAGGTTGGCGCTCTCCAAACAGCTCCCAGTTCGCGAGCTCAATGCAGGCGGGAAATCCTCTCGCAAGCCTGCTCCGTTCCGCTTCCGCGAACGGAGGGGGAAAATTTAAAAGGAGGAAGGCACGCACGGTATGTCGACGGAAAAAAAATGAATATTCGCAAAATGAATTTCCGTTCAACGTTAACAACATAAACACATGAAGATTAATGAATAAAGAAAAGTGTATTTAAAAAATGTTGATGTCGAAAGATATTTTCATACTAAAAAATTACACCTAGATTATTTACTTATTACATGGGAAACAAAGTACAATAAAGTTTATGCAAAGTTGCAAGTAATGCGTCGAAACGTGTTTTCAAGTTGTGGGCTGCTGCAAGAAAACAGACTGCAATTCCTCATCAGGCACGTTCAGTGGCTATTTTATTCAAGATTTATTCCGGAAAACAACTGCTCAAAAATGTAGACAGAAACAATCCATGGACAAGCAGTAACTAATAATGCAGCATCAAAGTGTCACCAGGCTTCTCAAGGGGGACCATGTGTACTCGCACCCTGATATCTGTACCATCGGAGCACCTTTCCCACATGGCTGCCGCTGCCCCTACTTTATTCCCCTTTCTCAGGGGTTCCCAAGGGGGTCAATATAAACCTCTGGGGATAAAATTTTGAGGAGGTGAATGATAATGAGATCTCGGATTCTGATGATCTACAAATTCTTTGACAATGACCAATAAAATGACTTAATAATAAGGGACATATACATAAACTCTTTGAATACTAAAAAAAATTGTGTACATTAATTAATTATTCAATTAATTTTAAATAAAATGTATTGATATAAAATTATATTTAATATGAAGTTTTTAGTTTAGGAGGAAATGCAATTGTTAGGTTCGATTTTCCAACCATCAATTTTTAAAGGTCGAGGACGTTACCGCAGATCCGTGTAATTTTGAGAGTTAGAAAACCAGAGTCCAGTGCGGAAGTGAATTTCGGTATTACCTAATGATAAAATAAAAACTTTGTTTTAATGTGTCTTTGTAAGTTCATGAAGCATTCACTAACAAAAAACAAGAAGAGGAAATAAAATGCTTACAAACGAAAAAAAATTACCTAGAGGTCCATAAAAATGACCTAAAAAATTGCAAAATGGCACGAAATGACAAAAAATGCTCCAGTAACTATAAATTTCTATCAGCTACATATCGTGAAAAACTTTCATTTACAACTCAGCTACGTCTAAAATGCACCAATGAAAATGTGGGCATGTCATCAGCATCCGAGCCCTGATGATAATGAAGGCATCAATTGCGGGATTGCAGACGAATGTAAACCGGTAATTGACAGGTACACTCAAAATCCATGTGATTATAAAAAATAATTGAACTCGATAATTGTTTTTGATACAACGCAAAAAAAATCGTACGATAAATTTCAAATTCGCTCCACTTCTTTCCCATCCGAGGTTCATCCTTAGAATCAACAACGTAGCAAGGCTGGTGGAACCGCTGCCCCGCATTGGTCCCCTGAAACAAATTAAAATACCGCCCCCCGTTGCGGACATCTATAAGGAATAAAAAAAATTGCGCCTTATGCTTATGTTTCCCACTTCACTAGCTAGATTATTATTTCAGTTAAAACGCTTAATTTGAGATTTATTGCAGATAGTGGCTCACTTTGACTTTCTGCACCGAGGCATCTGAGAACCTAGCAACTGCTTAATAGATTTAGAAAACTCTAAAAATTATAACTACATATTCACTCGCGAGAAAAAAAATTATATCTGCAACACGCTCTGAAGAAGTAGTATGTCGTCTGAAGAAATTCTCAACAGGTTGTAATCATCACACAGCAATGAAGATTGGAAACTCTACTCAGATGTGGGATAATCTTTTTTTTCTTAGGGCTTTTTCCAGCCGACAGCCAGTTATCCTTTGCGTCTCAATGGGATGCATATTCGACCATACACTACACATCAACACACTTGAGGGCTCCTCTGATCTGGGGTCAGCAGAATGTGAGCAGATCCGATGTGCTGAGTCGGTACATGCTCTTAGCCTCCTCAGCCATCCAGGTCGGCGGAATAATCTTTGATTATTGGAAATCGAGATAGTTGTCAACATGTTGGTGTACGAAATTGTTATCTTTAAGGCTTTGGTGCGCATTTCTTTTTGATATTATTATGTTATGTTATAGAAAACACGAAAATGTTTGGGAATCCCTGCCCTATCCTCTTTCAAGACTCGCTAGTTTGTTTCCTTGCAAACTGTTAACGAAGACCCGCACTCGGTTTAGAAATAACTTCTGAATTATTTGTACCACTCCGTACATTTCTATAAACACATCTTTACGTCCAGTTATTCCTCTCAATCTTCACGTTTTAATTAGTTCCCGTATGTTTTAATTTCTTGTTATATTACCGGTAATAAAATTTTTGCTAAAACTCATACATTCTTAATATAATATTCATTTATTAATAATTAGTTAAAGTATTAAAGCTGGATTCACAATTCTAATTACCTTCCAGGCTGGACGGCCATGTCTATAGGAAATTCTGTTTCCAGACATTTCGTCTATTTTATTTATTTTACGTCAAAAACTGTTAAAACTTTGTGTGACATGCTACGGGGAGAAGTGAATTCTGTTGGTGTTTGCATAACTGAAGGGCTTAGTAGTACAAGGGGCTATCCCATATTGCTGGTGAAGTTACGCATTATGGGAAAACGTCGAATATTATTTTAGTGAAATATGTTATTCAAAACCACTATAGACTTATACGTAAGTGTGCTTTTAAGTGTAAGTTTAAAAGTTTTTAAAAAATGTTTTGAGTTATGTGAGGGAAGTTCAGGTAAAACTCTCATTATCGCAGAATTATGTCTAAGAGGGATAGTCTCTTGTTCTACTGAACCCTTCACTTCTGTGATCCCTACCCTAAGCCATATACTTGTTGAGTTATGAAGACAGGAAGGAATTAGAATTTTTTGCAAGGATTGCTAACAAAATATTCACTTCGGTGTAAAAAAAATATATTTTCAAGACTAAATCAGCTGTAGAATTATGCTCTTATTCCTCATTATGTCCTTCTTGAAGGAATAATACTTTCTGTTGCGATAACATGATTTGAATTACTATATTTCCCACTGAATTCTACAAGACGTGCACAGATAATGAAGTTATATTTCCAGACGCAAAACAAGGGGGCCATCTCAGCATTTGCTTAAGGATCAGAGAATCAAGAATCTGCATCTATGACAGACATCTTCAGTGGCAAAAATGTCGTGGACGAAGTATCCTTCTAGACAGCTCACTAATGGCTGACAAACATTTGTTTATGGCGCTGGGGCTCTAGTGTCGGCTGTTAATTGTGATTGGATTGGGTCGCTGTGACTTGTGTGACGTGGCGCTGACGCTAGGTGTCACCACCTGATCGTGTTGTCGTGTGCCTACATGATTCACGTCCCGTGTTGGTGATGGGTTTACCTGACAAAGTGCGGGTATCCA
Source organism: Gryllus bimaculatus (assembly GCA_017312745.1). Classification (NCBI taxonomy): domain Eukaryota; kingdom Metazoa; phylum Arthropoda; class Insecta; order Orthoptera; family Gryllidae; genus Gryllus; species Gryllus bimaculatus. Next base: position 5,494,801 of record BOPP01000082.1, read on the forward strand.
CATTGAGTGTACGTTTGTTTCTTCCTCGTTCCTATTAAAATTCATAGAATGCTTAATTTCAAGGGCCCCACGGTGTAGACGGGCATGGTTAAGTGTACGTACTGGCGCCAGATGCAGACGAAACATCTAGGAACAGAAATTTCCATAGACCACGGCCGTCCATCCCGGAAGGTAATTTGAATTCATACATACATTTTATTTGAATGTGTAGTAATGAAAAACACAACTTTTCAAATCGAATATGTTTTATTTGGAACTACGTTTTGCAGCGTGGTCTTTATTGCGAATTGTATTTAGAGGGGTTCTTCTTTTAACTGCAGCCTCTCCATACCGCCGTGATAATACTAAGAAACTAAAATAAACAAAAAATAGTGTAAGTACATGGTTAACGTCATCTCATGATCAATCATTGCAATTTATTCATTATTTATTAATACAACAGTACTTCCCTGGCGTCTGCCTAGAATAATTTGCATCTGCTTTCTATTTCAATTCCTTCTATCCCGGGCACTTTTACACTCTATCTGGAAAGTTTCTCTTTTGTCGATTAGGTTCCTTAAAATATTTTTCTTCAATTTCAATATTTAATGTTACTTTAAAAGTGTGTTCTTAGTGATCTTCACCAGTAGTTTTCCTCTTAATTACCACCCAGTACTTTAATGTTAGAGATATGGATGTCAGTATGGCTCAAAAGTTCAAAACTTTGAGAAAAACCAAATCAATGAATTATTTATAGTTACATTTTAATAATTTCGTAAATTTCATTGAAATATGTGTCTTCAAAGTTTTTCACACATTTATACTTTTATATGAACAATCGATCTTAAATCACACAAATGATCATAAATCGTTATTCAAATCCGAAAGCCATGAATTGATGCCATGAATTGATGAGGACGCAGTAAAAACACACACACGTCGGGGAGATGAAATGAAAGCAATAAAACGAAAGCGATAAAACTGCTTAGGATAAATGCTTCTGATTGGGCGAAAGTGGTCAAATCATTGCGTTATTGAACATTTCACGAGTGAAATAATCATTTTCAATCAATATTTCATACCCTCATTTTCAAAATTATATCATCCAAATAGAAATATTTTCATCTTGTAAAAAGTTTAGCATTTTTCAGATTTATACTTTGCCCTTAAAATCTACATTTATTATTTTCAAATATCCTTTACAAGACGAATTACCTAATAAAAATACTTTTATAAAAGATAGCTTGTTAGAACAGGAAAATTTCTTACATCAAAATACAAATACCAACAAAGAAGAAACTAAAAATGGCTTTACACACCTCCGCGCGTTATACGCAAATTTGTCTAAAATATAATTAATGCTCATCATTACTATTGCTTTTTAATCTACAAATTCCTTCCCGACTGAGGGAAAATGCCATCAATTTACATGTCGAGGGAATCTGCGAGACGGTAACGCAGTCCGTGGATCTCTTTCGCCATTCAGTTTTGCCGAACGTCCGCCGTCTGTGATTATTCCCAAATCGATAATTGACTGCAGGAAGAGGAGCATTCGAGGTCATTCTCTAACACAGGGGTCGGAAAGCACTACTCTCCATTTGGACTCTCGGACACCAATCGATCTCGTCCGTCCACATAACCCTCCCCCAACCGTCAAACTGCCCGTCATCCCACTCGTCCACTTTCCCCTTTAACTGTCATCCACATACCTGCCCCCACCGCTCTCCGGCCTGTCCACATAAATGTTCCTTCACCCGTCTACCCGCACGTCCACAACACCAACCCACTCACCCACACTCCCGCCTATTCTTGGTCCCCGCCCACCCGGCCCGCCCTGTCTTTGGCTCTTCCCCAACCGCCAGCTAGCTCTTCTCCCTCAGCTTGCCTCTCGTCCTCTGTCGCCGCCTCCCCGGCCGGCCCGGGTCGGGCGGGTTCGCTTGGTTGGGTCGGGGGAAGCGCGCGGCCCTGTGCCGCAAATTGGTGGGCCCGGCGCTGCGACAACAAGCAATTCTCCTTCCGTGGGAGGCGCACGCTGCTCGCGTGCGGCTGCCGAAGGGCGGGGGCGGGGTGAGGGGCGGGGGCGGGACGATGCGCAGGCGCAGGCGGAGGCCACCACCTCGAACGCACTCGC
>BOPP01000082.1:5497291-5596276 GCA_017312745.1 Gryllus bimaculatus
CGCGCCCATGCCATTCACGTCGCCCGTGTTTGCCTCGCGCCGCGGTCTAATTATCAAGCGCTGAGGTCGCTGAGGCAGACGGCCAGGGATGATGCCCTTACTTTGCCCCAGGCATCCAATATTGGCCATTAGAATGCGAATGGCAGAGCTCCCACTCGTATCTCTGCTTATTGCTCACTCGTATTTGCTGTTTTTTCGACCGTAGAGGAAAGGCTACGTTTCGACGAAATCATGACACATTTTACTTTCTCTCCTTACTACGTACGTTGTAAATGTAGATAGGTAGTTAGTACAAGCACGATTCTATTGAATTAGTACGTTATGTAGTTTCTTTACTTTTTACTTTCTCATATACGTACGTACATACGGAGTAATGTTTGAGAAAGTTATGTAATTCTGAGTAAAACCGATTTCGAATCCCATTTCGGTTTCCTATGACACCGAAGGAGTCGGTTTTTTCCATAATGTCCGTCCATCTGTCTGTAAACAATATAAGCGTAAACTATTCATAGAATTGTTTTCCAAAATTAATATACCCCGGTCGATCTGTCCGGAATCCGCGCTCTGCGAGTTTGAAAACCCTCTTTCAATTTTAGGGGTATTGGCAGCACCTGGAATATTTTCAAAATTTCTCAAAAATGGCTCCAAATGTTTTCTTGAAATTTCTTGTAGGAACAGAGTAAAATAAACTTGCAAAGATGGTGTAGATCCGATATTCACTGTTAACTGTAAAATGTGGAAATTACAAAAGTTTGAATTTTATCAGCGACTTCCAACAACATTAAGTTATTAAAAAATAACTACATAAAGAACTAAATGTACTACTGATCATCAAACTCATATCCTATTTTTCCACTATATTTTTCTCAAACATCACTATGTCACACACGCAACCCCTACAACCTAGACTCAATAAACCAATTACTAGCATGAATAAAAAACATATTCCCGTTCAACGCCTTAATTAACACAATTGCAAACAATTGTTTACAGTAAGTGCTCTTTTAGTTACCTACACCTTGTTTGGGCATAGTTTGTTAAAAATTGTTTATCGGGAGAGGTGGCTCAGGGCAACAACTGATGTCACTACAGTGCCTCTGACCAGGAGGTCCTAGGGTTTCTACTCCCGTCGGTGGCAGAAGTTTCGACACTAGCCGGATGGTTACATCGAGTTGTGTCGCTCTCTGGAAGAGAAATCTAGCGGCCGGCTGTTTGTTTGTTGTAAAAATGTATACTGATCCATGTATACATTTCGCAAACAATAAAATATTTTAAATTTACGAAAAAAGGTGAATGTGGAGGTGGAAATTCGGCGTCCCGAATTTCGGCGTCCTGGAGCGAAAAGCGCGAGCGCAGTTTCGTGCGTGATGGGGAGGAGGGGAGAAGTGCAAGCGAAGCGAAGTGCGTGAGTTGCGCGTTTGCCGGCGCTCGCCCGCGCTTTGTTAGGCTGCCTCTCACTCAATCGCCGTGCCTGGTCACGGCAAATTTTAGCGAAAGATCGATACATCGAAACATCCCCCGCAGCGGCGAACCGTGTCTGCGTAGGTGGACGACGCGATTTCTGGTGGAGAGTTGTAGATGACCAGCCGGACCCTGAATTTCATAGCTACACTCACGCCGTTAGCTTCTAGGTAGTGAGGAGGCGAGGCTACGCTTCATTTTGCCGGACCTTGCCCGGTAACCCACCAGTTGGTCCCCCTGGCGCGTCGTCCTTACGGCAGAATGGGACGAAGGACGTTCTTTGGAAGGTTCCGGATCCCCACGTATAAAAGTCCGACGGGGACTAGATACCCTCCGGTCAGGTTGCCAAGGTTCTGGCGGTACTCACGTCAATAGCCTAAGCTAGGAAGGAGACGGAAAGGGGTCCCGAAGACGCCAGAACCATAGTTTGGGTGGTCCCTAGTTGGGCTCTTGGCTTCGTCGTGGCTGTGACCCACTAGTCTGGGTAAAGATGAGGGACTTGTTCCCGGCGCACATGAGTAGCGTATTGTTTGGACTCTGGTACTAGCCTGGATAGCGAGTAACGCTGAAATGACAAAGCGGCGCCAACCAGGAAGCCATCAATGGGGAGCATGCCGTGAGGACAAACTGCGTTACGGCGGGATCCGAATACCAGCCTCTCGGAGTTCGTGTGCGCCGGCGGGGGGTGCGGATAAAAGCGTCCAGCTTAGTTGCACACCCCCGGAACGTGTTCCCCCTGGTAGAAAAAGTATTTGTATGGAGTAGTAACCTACGTGAGATCAGTACTTCTATATATCAACATTCGATGTCGATGAAAACATGAATCAAAAACATCGATATGTTAAGTATGATGAAACATATCAATGCAAGATGTCCTGGTTCTATAACACGTCAATATTAGTTGAATGTACATTCTACCTTAATTTTGACTGTCATCTTAATTTTCTAATCAATGTTCTCTCTAAACAAGTTTCAAAATGCAGTTTAATGATAGTACCACATAAAAAATCAATGAAAGTAATAACACTGGAGGAAAGTTGCGAATAGAAAACGGTTTCGTATCGTTCGGGAAACGACAATAGTGACTGTTTTAAATGGCTGCTAATTGCAAGCAATCCGCAAAAACGTTATTAATCGGAAAATTTATTTATATCATGAGGGTTTTTTATCAATGTTTCTGAACGAATTCATCGATCTGAAGAAACTATCGAAAGCAAGATGTTGTAATAGCGATGTTCTTGCTGAAAAATATCGATGTTTTTATAACATCACTAGCCGCGCCACGCCCCCAACACGACGCGACAATTCACAGACGACGGGTTTCGTCACCTGGAGCGTCGCCGACTCTTCGTAAGATGGGGTATACTTGCGGGCAGTAGCAGCACCAAAAATACTGCTCTGCAAATATCAAATAATTTTTTTTTCTAACATGTGGCAAGTACCCTGTACAAGTACAAGAAATAAAACACTTACGTGTAACAATAAAAGAAATATTAACAATAAAATAATAAACAAATATTATAACATAATATCCTTCACGAGTACTGTCGAATACTGCAACACAATAGTACACTATATGTACAATACAACAGAGATTGACATACCAAGAACATAAAAAGAGTTTCTGTTCTATGACGCATCACATGAATAGCAAATTTTTAAAGGCGGGCGACCTCCTTCTGGGAGCCCTGCGTTCGCATAACTTCAACTCTTTTGTAAGCATTTACGCACAGAGTGAGAATTCAGTCGATAGGCGCAGGAAAAAAATTGCAGTTTCATTCAAAATAGGAACTGTTTCACTACTTTTTACATTTTTTCCCGAAGGCTGCATAGTTTTCTTTCAATTCCAGTGCGCATTGGAAAATAGTTATACATGTATGGCGATAGGTGTTTTTAAACATTTATTTTCACTGAAGCGTTATTGCTTTTAGTGCTTTCCATACCGAGACGTGTGCGTAACTTACTTCAATCGAAAGAATCCTGGTTGCGAGGGAAATATGAAAATTAAATGGTACTACATATTATCTTACAAAGGGAATTAACCCGAGCCAAGTTAGTATATAAATTTAACCCAATCATTAAAATTACGAAAAATATTCATGTATGCTCCAAAGGCAATAACTGGTTCTAATGATAACGGGCAACAAATAGACCTCGGGTCAAAGACCCTCCGACATTTTCGTCAGTCGATTATTAGAACCCTTATTTCGCCCTTGGTGCATAAATAACTATTTTGTACATATTTTAACGCAAAAATAAACCCATCCAACTATTTTTCACCATCACGTTTTTATAGTTTTGTTACATCAAAGCGAATGCATTTCTGAAGACGTTTGCCACCTGCAACCTGACGCAGGTTTTTTTTTTCGGGTGCAAACTTTTACAACTTTGTAAAAAGCACATTCAGGTACTTACTTAGTAGCGTTACGTCGTATTCATAAGTGCGTGAGTAATATTAATATTGGTATATATTCATGAAAAGTAGAGTGGATCTGATCTTAATATAGCACTAATATAAAATTGTCTTTTCAACTTCATTTTAAACTACAGGTCATACCGGGTTTTGGCCACCTGTCCTAGAAAGTGGAAGTTCTTGTAAATCCTAACCCTCTCCCCCTCCCCCAAATTAATTTGGTCTCTAAATGATTAATTTAGTAGGTTTCGGCCTAATGAACCTAATTCCTATTCCCAAAAGGTATAGAATATCTGATTAGTGGAATATCTGGGCATAGAATATCTGGCATATTGTGCACATTATCTGGCATAAGGTATGCACAAACCAGGTTTGTTCCATGGCCAAGCCTGCGCAACGTAAATATTACAAAAACTTCAAATTTCAATATTTTACGAAAAGGGGGTACTAGAAGATACATACAAAGATCTATGAACTTATTCTTGTGTTTCTGAATGCAATTCCATTAGTTAATTTATACTACTCACGTAAGCTCAAAAGAACCCTAAAAATCAAACATTTCTGCATTTTGATGATTACGCTGATTTATATTTTCCTATTTTTAACGGTCTGAAATGCAAACTTGTCAATATACTTGTTTTTCTTAATAAAAATAGTATGAAATTTCTTGAAAAGAATCTCTCTAACCATCCTACACATACACACACACACACACATTGCCATAGAAGTTTCCGTTCGTTCTAAAATCTCGAATCTCGGTTTCACAATGATAAACATATTTTGTGGATAGTATGTGTGATAATAAATACATTCTTAAAGAGTTTTACATACATTTTTCCGTAAAAATATTACCGTATTACAGCACTATTCGTTGTTTCTTTTCACTACTTTCAAGTTTTAAAGGTTTATATAGCTTTAAATTAGAGTTTTTTGAGAGAACGCTATGTAATTTCATGTTATGACAGAAAAATTATACATTTTATTTTTTACTCCATTGTTGTGAATTACGAGGCAGTCGTTATGTGTGTATTTTTTTTTTTCAAATGAATTATTTTGTTTACAGTGGGCGCTCTCTTCAAACGTTTGATGACGAAAATTCAATAGTTTTGAACACAGACAAGGCTTTGCAGAGATAAATGCAAATAAACGAACTGTCATAACCCTTCTGCGTGTCATGCATTACGTTCACTGTGTACCCACGTATTTCATTTAGAGATTATTATACAGCCAATGTCACTTTACGTAATTACGATCTTTAAAAGCGGTGTCCTACATTACTCAAATACGTATCTCTGATAATGTTGTAAGTCCAGTGCCTAATTTTGAGAATAGTAGATATTTTATTCATTCAACACGTTATTACTATAGGCTTATATGCTTACCAACTAATTTTTCAAAATTTTAAAATTAGTGTCTTCTCTTATTGCCATACACCGATTAGTGCGCAAGCTAGTCTCCAGAAGCCCGTAGCGCCTTGTGAGGCTTATCTTGAGCAAGAATATGTACAGTAGTTTGCCATTGCTTCCACTAGGGCTTCCAGTGGCCTAATTTTGACGTTCGATTTGAACACCAGAAATCGCAGGCCAAGATACAATATCGCAATCTTATCCAGTAATTCAAACCGAAACTCTGGTTGTGCTAAATTGCTAGAGGATTTAATTTTGCCAGGATCGACAGGACCGGTGCCTTTCATGGGATCTGTTCTATATGGTGACGAGCGTCCGCATGCATTCTGTCGATTTTTGCACCATACCACCCATGCAGGTGATTAAATTAATATGTTACTTGTTTTAATATCATTGTTATTGTTGGTTGCGCCTCAAATACAATCAAAACATTGCAGTTATAGCATACACTTATATCTGTAGAAATACGAAAATGACACCAAGTCTGAAGTGACATAATACTTATTTCTCTCCCTCCCATGTCTAAGGTCAAATGTTGTTGTTTTTTGTTTTTTTGTTTGTTTTTTGAGATACTGTTACTACACCGGTGTGTATCAAAGTAGTAGTACAACAACGTTCTCCCAGTTTGTGACGTAAGATCTGCCAGAGAACATTTTCATCATGCCAAAATGCCTTACATCAAAATGTTCCTTTAAATTTTACAATAAATTTCGTATATAAAATTGTTTTAAAACATTATTAACTTCATTCTTAATCATGAAGGAATTCTGATTAGAGTCAAACAACTTTATTAATGCAGTAGGCTCGAGATACACGCTTCTTTATAACGAACTATTTCAGGAGTTTTTGAAGATGCGTGCGTGCACACAGCAGCTTCTGGGATGGCAGCGACATTGTGTGCATTCGCTAAATATCTCGAAATCCGCCGTCAAATGGCAGCTTGTAAATCAGGTCTTACGGTTTATCAAATTGTATTATTGCACTTGCCCAACAACAAGACAACCTAATAATAATAATAATGATAATAATAAATAATAATAATAATAATATAATTATTATTTATTATATGATTATATTATTATTATTATATAATTATGGATCGTTGTTATAATTTTGGTTGAGAATGTAAATACAGGTGTTTAAACTAGTCTCTTCAATTTCATGTATGAGTTTATTTTTTATTATTGTCATTCCTTAGAAGGGTTCCTCCCTCGCCAAGGCATTGACAGCCGCCGCCTTCGGGCAAGGAGCGAGAGAAGGATGGTGGGACGGCGAAAGGAGGGGTTGGCGGGGCTGGTGAGGGGCGCGATGCAGTCGAAGCCGAGACGCGTTAAGGGTGGAAAAATGCGGACGCAGGGAGGGAAGGCATGCCACACAATGAGGGAGGCGTCTTTTGGCTAGAAATGGTAAGTTTGCAATTACAAAAAAAGGCGAAATGTTACAAACGCTAAAAAAACTAAGCTAAATTGGTGTAATTGGACATTTGATATAGTAAAATATTTCTAAATTTTTTTTGTCTGCAGATTAAAATCGAAATCACGTACAAAAGGCGTTTGCTTGTGAGGTCTGCTAGTATTGTTAAATTTAATTTTATGAAATTTCCTTTGTGTTCGCTCATTAAATGCAGGGATGCGACATTGCATTCAACATATCAGATGTTCAAAACACAATTTCGTATTATAATCAAGAATAAAATTACAAAACCCAAAGCAAAGAAATAAAACAATAAAAAAAAACTGATTGAAAAGCTGGAGCGACTCAGGGCCATCTTAAGAAGGTCTCTGGCTTGTCTCAAATTCCGGAGGTCCACGAAAAAGAAGAGGAAAGCCAGCCTAGAGCTCACCAAAGTTAGTTTTTACGCTGCATACGGTTTTATATTTGTCGAAAGTCCACGAATGGCGAAAATTAAAGATATTATATTCTTATTTTTGAAGTTATCCATGGAAAAATCTGAAAATCATTAAAATATTTTTCTTGTCTCAATTATAATCTGAAAAATCTAGAAAATCATTAAAATAATTTTCTTTTCAAATAGTTCTCTACTTTATTAATAAATTTTCTCAGGCAAATACTACGAACTTCTAAATCGTTACTTTTTATAATACACAGCCGTTTTCAAAATTGTGATTTTCAAAACTTTAAAGGGCTAAATTCTACTATCACGGAGTTGTTGGGAGGAGAGGCTGCGGGCTTTAAAACATGTCTTGAATAACGGGGTGGGCGCGGGGGGGGCGGCCGGCTGTCTCCAGCGGATGGCAGCGTAAGACACTGGGCGAGAGTAGCAGTGGGCGCGGCAGGGTCGGAAAGGGTGAGGCACGAGCAGAGGATAATGGGGGGCGCGTTGCTAACGGAGTGGCAGGGGAGGGACAGGAGCCAAAGGAGTAGGCTGAGTGGTGCTGCGAGGGGAGGGGAGGCTGGAGGCGGGGCGATGAGGAAGAGATTGAAGACCGAGGGTCTGCAGCTCTCCATCAAAACAGGGGACAAAGCTCGGGGTGCTACTCTAGGAGGCGCTAGTATCGCCGGGTACAAGCTTGCGGTTAGGCTCGCCAACTTCACCCATAAAAATTGACAAATTTATGAGGAAAGAGGAAAAGTATGATTTTAAATGTTCCAAAATTTGGAAAGTATATTTAAAATGTTCAATTATCAGAATATACCACATATAAGCAAACCCCTGAAGGAAAGCGTGAACATCGGCACTATTTTTTGTTTGCATTATGGCGTTGCCTTGCATTATGGGACCGGCGAACTCAGCAGCAGCCACGGCAAGTTTTAAGTACGTTGTTGCAGCAGTTCGTGTTTTAGTTCCTGTAAGTAGGTGATGCAGCAGAGCGCCGCCACTGTAATGGTTTACCCCGATTAGTCAAAGGGCCTGAGACGGTTATTGACTGCGGGAGCGAAGTGAAGGACGTGGGGCAGCAGGACGACACGATAGGCTTGAGGAGATGGGTGCGTGACTGTTGGCGGTAGGCTACGGGGCTGGGGTGAAGCGTAGGGAGCACGGTGGGGAGCGAAGGCGACGGGGCCTTGGGCAGAAGCGGTGGAGCATGTGCGGGGAGGTAGTGAGGCTGAGGGGAGGCGTGAGGGGTAAGGCTCGGGCGGGCTGGGGGGAGAGAATGCCTGGTGAGCAGGGTCGGGAGTGTGGCTGGGCTAGGGGGAGAGGGTAGAGCGGGGGCGGGCTTGGGGGGAACGGGAGAGGATGGTGGGGGGATTGCAGGGCGGGGCTGCGTGGGTTGGGGAGGCGAGGAGGCCGGGAAGCGGCGGCCTTTAGCGGGAGAAGCGGTAGGAGGCAGGGGGTGTGGAAGGAGTGTTGAGGCTGGGCTGGGTGGTGGGGGAGGGAGGAGGCCGGGGGCGGGGCCTGTTGGGAGAAGCGGTAAGGAGGCCAGGTGGTAGGGGGAGGTGTTGAGGCTGGGGCTGGGTGGGGGGTGGGAGGGAGAAGAGGCCGGGAGCGGGGACCTTTGAGGGAAGCGGTAGGAGGCAGGGTGGTGGGGATGGTTGAGGCTGGGGCTGGCTGGGGTGGCGGCAGGGAGGAGGCCGGAGGGCGGGCCTTTGAGGAGAAGCAGGTAGGAGCGGCAGGGTGTGCAGGGAGAGTCGTTGAGGCTGGGGCTGCGGTGGGGTTGGGGAGGGGAGGAGGCCGGGGCGGCGGCCTTTGGAGAAGCGGGTAGAGGCAGACAGGGTTGGTGGGGAGCGTTGTTGAGCTGGGACTGTGGGATGGCGGAGCGGAGGAGGCGCGGGGGCGGGGCCTTGGGAGAAGCGGTAGGAGCAGGTTGGTGGTGGAAATGGAGGTGTTGAAGGCTGGGGCTGGGTGGGGTGGCGAGGAGGGGAGGAGCCGGGCGGGCCTTTGGGGAGAAGCGGTAGGAGGCAGGGGTGGTAGCGGGAGTGTTTAGGCTGGGGCTGCGGTGGGTGGGGGATAGGGAAGAGGCCGGGGCGGGCCTTTGGGGAGAAGCGGTAGGAGGCAGGGGTGGTGGGAGGTGTTGAGGCTTGGGATGGTGGGTGGGGAGGGAAGAGGCCGGTGCGGGGCCTTTTGAGGAGAAGCAGGTAGGAGGCCAGGGGTGGTGGGGGAGTGTTGAGGCTGGCTGGTGGGTTGGAGGCGAAGCAGGCCGGGGCGGGGGCCTTTGGGGAGAAGCGGTAGGAGGCAGGTGGTGGAGAAGTGTTGAAGCTGGGGCTGGGTGGGGTGGGGGAGGGGAAGAGTGCGGGGCGGGGCTTTGGGGAGAAGCGGTAGGAGGCAGGTGTGGCGGGAGTGTGAGGCTGGGACTGGGTGGGTGGGGGAGGGGAAGAGGCCGGGCGGGCCTTTTGGGAGAACGTAGGAAGCAGGGGTGGTTGGGGGGAGGTGTTGAACTGGAACTGCGGTGGATGGCGGAGGGAGCGACGGCCGGGGGCCGGGCCTTTTGCGGAGAAGCGGTAGGAGGCAGGGTGGTGGGGGAGGTGTTGAGGCTGGGGCTGGGTGGGGTGGGGGGAAGAAGGCCGGGTGCGGGCCTTTGAGGAGAAGAAGCGGTAGGAGGCAGGGTGGTGGGAGGTGTGAGGCTGGGCTGGTGGGGTGGGAGGGGAAGAGGCCGGGTGCGGGGCCTTTAAGGAAGAAAGCGGTAGGAGGCAGGGTGTCGTGGGGGAGGTGTTTGAGGCTGGGACTGGTGGGATGGCGGAGGGGAGGAGGCCGGGGGCGGGCCTTTGGGGAGAGAAAAGCGTAGGATAGGAGGCAGGGGTGGTGGGGAGGTTTGAGGCGGCTGGGTGGGGTGGGCAGGAGGGGGAAAGGCCGGGTGCGGGCCTTTAAGGCAGAACGGTAGAGGCAGGGGTCGTTGGGGAGGTGTTTGAGGGCTGCGGGGCTGGGTGGGATTGGCGGAGGGAGGAGCGGGCGGGGCCTTTGGGGAGAAGCGGGATAGGAGGCAGGGGTGGTGGGTAGGTGTGAGGCTGGCTGGGGGTGGGTGGGAGGAGGGGAAGAGGCCGGAGCGGGGACCTTCGAGGAGAAGCGGTAGAGGGCCAGGGTGGTGGGGAGTGCTGTGAAGGCTGGACTGGGTGGGATGGCGGAGGGAGGAGCCGGGCGGCGCGGGCCTTTGAGAGAAGCGGTAGGAGGCAGGGCTGGGTGGGGGAGGTGTTGAGGCTGGGGCTGGTGGTGGGGGTGGGGAGGGGAAGAGCGGGTGCGGGGCCTTTGGGAAGAAGCGTAGGAGGCAGGGGTGGTGGGAGGTGTTTGAAGGCTGCGGACTGGGTAGGGTGGGGAGGGGAAGACCGGGGGCGGGGCCTTGGGGAGAAGCGGTAGGAGGAAGGTGGTGGGGAGGTGTTGAGGCCTGGGGACTGGGTTGGAGGCGGAGGGGAGGAGGGCGGGGGCGGGCCGTTGGGAAGAAGCGTAGGAGCAGGGGTGTGGGGGGAGTGTGATGGCTGGGCTGGTGGGTGCGGGAGGGGAGGAGGCCGGGGGCCGGGCCTTTTGGGGAGAGCGTCGGTAGAGGCAGGGGTGGTGGGGAGGTGTTGAGCTGGGGAACTGGGTGGGATGGCGGAGGGAGGAGGCCGGGGGCGGCCTTTGGGGAGAAGCGGTAGGAGCGCAGGGGTTGGGGGTGTTGAGCTGGGCTGGTGCGGGTGGCGGAGGGAGGAGGCCGGGGCGGGGCCTTGGGAGAACTGGTAGGAGCAGGTGTGTGGGGAGGTGTTAGGGCTGGGACTGGGTGGGGTGGCGCGAGGGGAGGAGGGCTGGGGGCCCGGAGCCTTTGGGGAGAAGCGGTACGGAGGCAGGGGTGGTGGCGGAGGTGGTTGAGGCTGGGGACTGGGTGGGATGGCGGAGGGAGGAGGCCGGGGCGGGGCCTTTGGGGAGAAGCGGGATAGCGAGGCAGGTGGTGGAGGAGGTTTTGAGGCTGGGGCCTGGGTGGGTGGGGGAGGGGAAAGAGCCGGGGCGGCCGGCCTTGGGGAGAAGCGGTAGGAGGCAGGCGATGGTGGGGAGGTGTGAGGCTGCGACTGGGTGGCGCTGGGGAGTGGAAGAGGCCGGGCGGGGCCTTTGGGGAGAGAAGCGGCTTAGAGGCAGGGGTGTGGGGAGGTGTTGAGCTGGGACTGGACTGGGATGACGGGAGGGGAGGAGGCCGGGGGCGGGCCTTTGGGGAGAAATAGAAAGCAGGCTAGGAGGGCAGGGTGGTGGGGAGGTGCTTGAGGCTGGGACTGGGTGGGATGGCGGAGGGAAGAGCCAGGGGCCGGGCCTGGGGAGAAGCGTAGAGGCAGGGGTCGCGTGGGGGAGGTCTGTTGAGGGCTGAGGCTGGGGTGGGTGGGGGAGGGGAAGAGGCCGGCGGGCGGGCTTTGCGGAGAAGCGGTTAGAGGCAGGGGTGGTGGGGGAGGTGTTTGAGGCGGGGCTGGGTGGGTGGCGGAGGGGAGAGGCCGGGGCGTGCCTTTGGCGAGGGAAGCGGGTAGGAGGCAGGGGTGGTGAGGAGGTGTTGAGGCTGGGGCCTGGTGGGTGGCGGAGGGGAGGAAGGCCGGGCGCGGGGCTTGGAGAAGCGTAGGAGCAGGGGTGGGGAGGAGGTGTTGAGGCTGGGGCTGTGGGGGTGAGGGAGGGGAAGAGGCCGGGGGCGGGCCTTTGGGGAGAAGCGTAGGAGGCAAGGTGTGGTGGGGGGAGGTGTTGAGGCTGGGCTGGTGGTGGGTGGCGAGGGCAGGAGCCGGGGCGGCGGCCTTTGGGAGAAGCGGTTAGGAGGCAGGGGTGGTGTGAGGAGATGTTGAGGCTGGGGCTGGGGGGGGGGGGAGGGGAATAGGCCGGGTGCGGGGCCTTTGAGGAGAAAGCGGTAGGAGGCTAGGGTGGTGGGGGAAGTGGTTGAGGCTGGGACTGCGGTGGGATGGCGGAGGGGAGAGGACCGGGGCGGGGCCTTGGGGAGAGAAGCGTAGGAGGCGGGGTGGTGGAGGAGGTGTTGAGGCTGGGCTGGGTGGGCACGGTGGGGGAGGGGAAGAGGCCGGGGCGGGCCTTTGGCAGGAGAAAGCGTAGGAGGCAGGGGGTGGGGAGGTGTTGAAGGCTGCGGGCGTGGTTGCGGAGGGGAGGAGCCGGGTGGGCCTTTGGGGAGAAGCCGTAGGAGGGCAGGGGTGTGGTGGAGGATGTTGTGAGGCTGGGGCTGGTGGGGTGCGGCGGAGGGGAAAAGGGGGAAAAGGCCGGGGGGGGGCGGGGCCTTGGGGAGAAGCGGTTAGGAGGGTAGGGGTGGTGGAGGAGTGTTGAGGGCTTGGGGCTTGGGTGGGTGGGGAGGGAAGAGGCGGGGCGGCGGGGCCTTTGGGAGAAGCGGTAGTAGGCAGGGTGGTGGGGAGTGTTGAGGGCTGGGCGGTGGGGAGGCGCGAAGGGAGGAGGCCGGGGCGGGGCCTTTGGGAGAAGCGGTAGGAGGCAGGGAGTGGTGGAGGAGGTGTTTTGAGGCTGGGCGCTGGGGGTGGGGAGGGAAGAGGCCGGGGCCGGGGCCTTTGGGGAGAAGCGGTAGGAGGCAGGGGTGGTGGCGGAGTGTTGAGGCCTGGGACCGGGTGGGGGTGGAGGGGAAGAGGCCGGGCAGGGCCTCTTTGGGGAAGAAGCGGTAGAGGCAGGTGGTGGGGGAGTGTTGAGGCTGGGGCTGGGTGGGGTGGCGGAGGGGAGGAGGCCGGGGCGGGGCCTTTAGGGGAAGCGGTAGGAGGCAGCGGGTGGTGGGGGAGTGTTAAGGCTGGGGCCTGGGTGGGGGGGAGGGGAAGAGGCCGGGGGCGGGGCCTTTGGAGAAGGCGTTAGGAGGCAGGGGTGGTGGGGAGGTTGTTAAGGCTGGGGGGGTGGGGTGGGGGGGGAAGAGGCCGGGGCGGGGCCTTTGGGGAGGGAGAAGCGCGTAGGAGGCAGGCGTTGGTGGAGGTTGTTGAGGCTGGGATGGTGGGATGGCGGGAGGGAAGAGGCGGGGCGGGGCCTTTGGGAGGAAGCGTAGGAGGCAGGGGGTGTGTGGCGGGAGTGTTGAGGCTGGACTGGGTGGGTGGGGAGGGAAGAGGCCGGCGGCCTTTGGGGCGAGAAGCGGTAGGAGGCAGGGGGTTGTGGGGAGGTGTGAGGCTGGGACTGGGTGGGATGGCGGAGGAGGAGCCGGGGGCGGGGGCCTTTGGGGAAAGCGGTAGGAGGCAGGTGGTGGGGGAGGTGTTGAGGCTGGGGCTGGGTGGGGTGGCGGAGGGGAGGAGGCCGGGGGCGGGCCTTGGGGAGAAAGCGGTAGGAGGCCAGGGTGGTGTGGGGAGTGTTGAGGCTGCGGACTGGGTGGGAATTGGCGGAGGGAGGAGCCGGGGGCGGGGCCTTTGGGGAGAACGTGTTAGGAGGCAGGGTGGTGGGAGGTGTTGAGGCTGCGGGCGGGGGGGTGCGGAGGAGGAGGGCCGGGGGGGCGGGGCCTTTGGGGGAGAAGCGGTAGGAGGCAGGGTGGATGGGGAGGTGGTTGAGGCTGGGACTGGTGGGGTGGCGGAGGAGAGGAGGCTGGGGGCGGGGCCTTTTGGGAGGAAGCCTGGGTAGCAGCAGGGGCGTGTGGGAGGTGTTGGGCTGGGGGACTGGGTGGATGGCGGAGGGAGGAGCCGGGGCGGGCCTTTTGGGGAAGAAAAGGGCGGTAGGAGGCAGGGTGCTGGGGGAGGTGTTGAGCTGAGGCTAGGGTGGGGTGGCGGAGGGAGGAGGCCGGGGCGGGGCCTTTGGGGAGAAGCGGTAGGGAGGCAGGTGGTGGGGGAGTGTTGAGGCTGGACTGGGTGGGTGGCGGAGGGAAGGCTGGGGCGGGCCTTTGGGAGAAGCGGTAGAGGCAGGGGTGGTGGGGGAGGTGTTGAGGCTGAACTGGGTGGGATGCGGAGGAGGAGGAGGCTGGGGGCGGGGCCTTGGGGAGAAGCGGTAGGAGGCAGGGGTGGTGGGGGAGGTTTGAGGCTGGGGCTGGTGGAGATGGCGGAGAGGAGGCTGGCGGGCGGCCTTTGGGGGAGAAGCGGTAGGAGCAGGGTGGTGGGAGAGGTGTTGAGGGCTGGACTGGGGTAGCCCGTTGGCGGAGGGGAGGAGGCCGGGGGCGGGCCTTTGGGGAGAAGGCGGTAGGGCAGGGGTGGGTGGGGAAGGTGTTGAGGCTGTGGGCTGGTGGGGTGCGAGGTTGAGGAGGCCGGCGGGGGCCTTTGCGGGAAAGTCGTTAGGAAGCAGGGGTGCTGGGGAAGGTTGTTGAGGCTGGGCTGTGGTGGGGTGGGGTGAGGAGGCGGCAGGGCGGGGCGCCGCGTGCGCGGGTGCGGGGCGGGCCGCGGCTGACGGACGCAGTGCGCGCGCTGTGCGTGTGCTTCTTCGCAGTGGGCTCGGCGACGCGCAGCACGGCGGCCCCCAACGGCAACAGCCTGACGACGGCGGCGGCGCTGGGCGTGGGCGTTTGCGCGGGCGCGGGCGTCGGCCGAACGCGCCTCCTCCCCGACGTGCTGCCGGCCTACAGACAGGTGAGCCATCCAACACTTCATTTCATTTCATTTATGTTGTCAAACGGCAGAGAAAATAATTTGAGGGAGGGAGGGCATCAACCGATGTCACAGCAGAGCCTCTGACCGCGAGTCTGTGCTATTCTTTAGCTCCACCACTTAAATGTTTAATGTCATCTGATAATGTGTTGTTAAGTAACTTACACGAGTATGAGTATTTATTGTAGTGAGATATTGTTACTGACACGTCATAAGTCGTGAGTTGTAATTGTGAATATGAATATTGCGTGAATGTGGGTTGCAACATTTATGTAAGTCATTTTTGATATAAATTTACTTGTAACGCGTATTTACGACATAATACTGACATTCAGCAAATAACAGGTTGGTTATAAACATTGACCATTACCTCGGTTTACAAAGTTCAACTGTTTGTGATATCGATCATGTGTCGTTCAATAATCTTTGTAAAACCACCTTCTTAAAAGAAGGAAATCATATAACTTAAAAGAAGAAACATTATTCTTAGAATGATTGTACTCATCACAGGGCATCAAAAGATGTACTCATGCACCATCTTTAGCTCCAATTCATTTGTTTGGATTGTTCCTGAATTCTAATCGGAAGTAGACCATAAACTGACATTTCATTACTGTTTGGTTACGTTAAGTCAAGATATCAGAACAGTAATAAGAAAAAAATATTAAAGTATCCAAAGGTTTCCTATAGGTATGAGATGTTTGACATTAAGAGTTTCTAAAAATAGTTTCAACATCTAATGAAAGTAGTTTTTGTCTCTTGCTTAATGAAATACAAAACATTGTATTATGCAAAAATGACATTTATCATCGAATTTCCTAACAAATTCACAGATATACGGAATTCTCAGGTACAGTCCAAAACGAAATCTACAAAGATGTTTATCACAGCAGTATTATCAACAAAATTGATTGCACCGAAGGAAGGTAATAAAATGCTTTCGACCTAAGAAATCATCAGGTCATAACCAAATACGAAACGTTATTATAAAAGAATTCCCGAATCAAACTATTAGTATTCTAACAGCTATTTTTAACACACGTTTAAAGCTAAGCTATTTCCCATAGCAATGGAAGCATGTCGAAATAATTCTTCAAACCAGGAAAGGGCCATAAACTAATCTCAAATTACATACCCTTCAGTCTAATTCCTTCGATCAGCAACATTTTTGGAAAACTCTTAACTAAATTTAAAAAAATATCTTAGCAAAATTAACGCAGATCCTAACATATAATTCGGATTCAAAGAAAAATATTTATCAATATATCATCTGTAGTTTTTTTAAATGTTTCACAAGCCTTCGACTGAGTCTGGCACGCAGGCTTACACTACAAGCTAAAGATATTGGGTGCACCTTAATTTCTCTATAAAATAATTCAAGCTTTATCCTAGGTCGAACATTTACAACATGGATAAATAAGCTTCCAACAAGAAAACATATCTGCAGGAGTACCGCAAGGATCATCGCTCTCTCCTTATCTCACATACACAGCAGATTTTCCCCCTGTCAATTAAATTGCAAATGGCCGTCTTTGCTGACGACACCGCCTTGTTTATCTCCTCCGTAACTGCGAAGAAAGAGCAAAACTACTACAAGAAGATATTAAAAAAACCGGTTCGCAGAAATGAAGAATAGCACCAAACGCATCTAAAACAGAAAAGTCTTTCACTATAGAAAAAAACGTATCTTATCACCACTAAATATTCTAGATACTTCAATACACTGCACTTACAAAAAAGCGATTAAATATCTTGGCTTACATTTTGACAAAATTAATCAGGAAAGAATATATAATGAAAAAAGAAAAATCTAGAAAACAAAAAATTGGCAAACTATCCGCTCATTAACAAAAAGTCTCATTTGAAAACAGAAACTGCCATGTCAATCTAAGACATCTTCAATTATAAGACCCTCAATATCATGTACATGTTCAATTTGGGGAAGATCCTCCAAATCATTATTTAAAAGCTACAAACAATCCAGAACAAATGTTTTACTGGCAATCAAAACTCCTTGGTACATCTCAAAACAGCATATACATCGTGAATTCAAAATACCTCTGGTCTCACAATTCATATCTAATCCCTCCGAAAAATGTTTAAGCAACGTAAGCCAATGCCCAAGCACAAAAATATTCAATCTCAATGTATATGGTCCAATAAATCCTAGAATTAAATCTAAATTTCCCAAAGACCTATTCCCCCCTATAATAAAAGACTTGATACAAATCAGCTGCCATGAGGGAAGCCACACCTCCCGTCCACAAGAAGAATCCCCTTAATTGTATATAGAACTAATAGTAATAATCAGTGTGTGTATGTAATATATATATAAAATTTTCCTTTTGTATTATACATTATAATCTTTTTTCTTAGTTATTTAATTCTTACGTTCGTAAAGAATATGAATAATAAGCTAAACATGTCAACAAAATAATGTAATTCAGCAACCAGCTGCTGATCTTATTGAAAATTAATATTTTAAAAAACTCTTAACAATACGTCACGTACGTCCCTAAGGCTTAACTGTTCTGATCATCACCATTATTCACTTTATCAAGTGTTTGACAAAATGTACATTGCATAAATGTGAATTTTTTTTGTTAATCTTTGTATCGCTTATGGCTATCGGAACGAAGCTCTTCCTGCCAAACTAGGGCGATTTAATACCTCACTTAACCTCGAATGTTGGGTCCTACGAAAAATGCATTCTTTGCTGTTGCATAAGTAAGTTTTTAAAAAAGAGTACGGCTTATTTAATGATTTATGAAATATTACACATCTTCGGAAATAAGCAAAGAGTTTAACATATTTTTAGACACTTTCTCTTTAAAAATGGGAGACGATTAAGACATAATAATTGTTAGGTACCTTGTAGAACTACTTTCTATAATATTAAAATTAAATTGTTGTGGAAAAACTGGATCATAAGATAAACTTTAACACAGGAGAAACGAGGAAATTTAAAGCGGACGGACTCAGGTTAGCTACCCTACCTGCTGCTTCCCCTTCAGACAGAAAGAGAGCTCACGTGGAAGATTCAGGCATAATATGAAATAATTTTAATTTTTTGTTAAATAAATAACTGGAGTATACTGCGAACTAACGTTAGGGAAAACATATACAGAAACGAATTATTTTCTGCTCTCAATCACGGGAGAACGTGAGAGATATTTAACCCGAGCTGAAAGCTTAACATAACAGTGATTGACGTAATGTGTCCCCGGGATACCATCCTACACTCAGACTACAGCGCGTGCATCGACCCAAAACATACAAAATAATGATAAGCAACCAAATCTCCAGAATTTACTGCAAATTAAACTTAAGCGGATAGGTCGAACATGACATTTAAAGCAAACACACCAAATGGAATATTTTTACCTCACCGATGGGCTGCGGGCGTACAGACAGAGAACACACGTACATGATTATCAGAACATACAAAATTTATCCAAATTAAAATTGGACAAAGTACGAGAGTACGAGGTAATTCTAAGGGGAGCTGAATCGCCTAGTAACAATTTATGTACACTAAGTTACATCCACGTATTGAACTTTCTTCCTCGAGTTATCGGACTTGATGAGGTGGCTTAGGGCATCAGCTGGTCACTGTAGTGCCTCTGATTGAGAGTTCCCAGGGTTTCAATCCTGGCGGTGGCACAATTTTGGATCCTAGGTAGTCAGATAGGTTGAATTCAGTCACTATCTACATGAAAATTCTGGCGGCCGACTGCTCTGATCGGTAGTTTTCCATGGTTTCTCCGATCAACACCAAGCGAATGCCGGAGCAGTACCCTAACAAACGGGCCTCGTACCGCGTGCGAACATTCTTTGCTTTTCCTTGTCTTATCCTCCCGCCTTGCTTAACACCCGCCTACTTACACACCTACACTAACATTTATTACTGGTGCTGTACCCCTCTGATAGGAGATACCTGATTGGGAAAACCCAGATAGTCCTCTATCAATTGACGCGATTGGAATCACTAATAATCAATCAATCGAGTTATCGTCCCACAGACAGCTGAATACATCCGTGGAAGATGTCAAAAACGTACAAAATGGTGTTAATAAAGGATGGGTAATTTCACGTGCAAAACAATTACTGCCGTCTACTCCTTAATTAAATAAAATATTTATGGAATTTTACTAATAAGGCTCAGTTACAGCACAGCAGTTTTTTGGAAGATGTTTCGTCTTCTACGACGTCTAGAAGGTTTTGTTTCAAGCGGGTCGAAGCGCAGAGGATGTTTCTAAGTATTTCTGATAAAATATTTTATTTTTATATTCGGATGCAAAATAAAAAACAAAATGTATGAATTGACAAAATTTAAGTGCGTATTTCAATACTGTATTGCACATGGTTCTAAAATCGGGTCTACCTAGAGTCTTAGCCCACCGTCCGGCCAAAAAATCGTAGTCCACTCACTGTACGCATTTGACACTAATGAGCTCACGAGTCTCAAGCAGTGCTTCGAGTCTTGAAAATGACATCCCGAAGTTCCGATGGCGAACAGGCTAGAACAAATCTGTAAAATTAAAAGAAACATTTTCTATGGAAATATATCCTTCTGAGACCCCAAACGGTCAAGGAAGTATTTATTGCTAATATTATGGAAAACAGACTGGTGGTTTACTTTCTCGTAGTTTCAATATACACTTCTGTATGTGAAAATTGCAACACGTAGAAGAAAATTGTCGGGACCTCTTAAAAATTGATGTATAAATAGAATAGTATATCAATAAAAAGTACTTAAATTTTCATAGAGATGGCGTGCACGCTGACCTAGCAGCGCCCTCTTTTGTGTGAGGTCAGGTCAGGTCAGGTCAGTGTAACGCCACACCTAGTCGGTGTAGAGCCGACAAACGGCGAGAAAACGTGCAAGCAGGTGCCAGTATGCCTCGTCGTCGCCAAAGGGCGCACTATCACCATTTGAGTGATTTTGAGCGGGGCAGACTGATCTGTCTCCGGGAAGCTGGTTTGTCGTACCGTGACACTGCAGCTCGCTGTCGTACCGCGACACGCTGCTACGACAGTGATGCGTGTGTCGGACAAGTGTAAATAGCTGGTTCGTACATTGAGACGAGGAGGTACAGGAGCACACAACGAGAGCGTGAGATGACCGCCATCTTGGCCGCATGGCCGTAATTAACAGAACGGAGTCGTCCACAGTGGTGGCTCGACTTTGGGGCACTCTTTACGGTGTCGTCATGTCTGAGTCGCCGTCTGCTGAGGACTGGACTGGGGGCACATATGTCACTGCGACGTATTCCTTTGTCAAGAAATCACCAACGAATCGGACAGCAATGGACACGTGAACATGTTCACTGGTGTGCTGAGTGGCAAAATGCGAAGTTTTCTAACGAGTCTCGCTTCAATTTGTGCTACTGCGATGGCCGCGTACGTGTTTGACGCTACCATGGTGATCGCAATCTGCCAAACCTGTATTGTTCCGTGCCATAGCGGTCAACCGCCAAGTGCGATGGTTTGGGACGACATTGGTTACAATGTGTAATTTCTCCTCATACGTATTGACAGCAATATGAGCAGTGACCGCTACACTAGGAAGGTTTTAGAGCTCGAGGTACTGCCCCTCCTGCAGGCAGCTCCACAAGCAATTTTTCAACAGGACAAATTTCAATCTGACCTCATGTGGCGAGGAATGTGCAAGCTTTCTGCGAAGAACGACTGGTACCACTGCTTCCCTGGCCTGTTCGCGTAACATGTCGCCCATCGAACATGTCTGGTATGTGATCGGTCGGCAACTTGTTCATTCTGGTCCTCCTTCAGCCATTGTCGATGCTTTGTGGTCTCCCATAAGCGTAGCAGGTGTCTCCCTGCAACACATCCCAGCTCTCTTTCAACCCACGTCACGCCGTCTAGAGGCTTTGATGGCAGCGCGTGGTGGCTTCACGCCGTACTAAATACTGAAGGTAAAATACAGATACAGTTCTATAATTGTAATCGTTTGTATATTGTTATATTCCTCATCTGTGGAATAAATTTGATTGTAATAGTATGTCTCCTTGGTGTTGCAACTTTCACATCAATATAGTTTAGACACAGTACTATAATTTTGCTGCGAAAAGGTGTGATTTTTTCACATGCACCGTGCATAAGGTGATTATAATATGATTGTGAGATAAATTTAATGCAAATAAAAGCAATGAAAATAAAGGCATGTTTCGTATTACCGTTAGTGTTGCCGGCTGTCAGAGGAAAACGACAGAGTGATCAAATCACATCCATCGACACGATGACATCTGACAGGGAAAGCATTTATTTGCGTGATAGTATTGGTGTTACTAATACTTTGGCTCTTTAAATGAAAACAATGGCTTTCCTCATATAATGTGTGTGTGTGTGTGGCATTATTATGCTTTCAACTAATTTTCAGTTCAAAATTTGCAGCCTGGAATTGACACACTATGTACGATTTCTGTTATGAGCGTTCCATAGCTGAGCAAGTAGGGTTTGTGAAAGCTGCATGTCAAGTGGGAATTGTTAGGGCCAGGCTTTGCTATTTTACTGAAGCGGCCCACTAATTCAGATGACTAGAAGAATATAGATTAATGGCTATTGTATTCAATAATTTTAATTAGTTTAAAATGCTAGTGATATCTTTAAATTATTAAACGTGATGACAGTTAGGTAATTCGTACTTACAATGACACACATACGATATATTTCATTATTGTTACTCAGTTTGCTTTGAAATTGTGTGTGAATACATCTTAAATACCTGATGACACACCATGAGATACATTATTATTGTTGATCATGACTGCAATCACCTACTTAGCCATAAACTCTTTAAACATTCTGCGAATTCTGCATATTAATGACACTTCAATGTGCATTTGTTACTAATTATCCTCAAATCATATATCGTTACCCTTACGTGAAAACAACCGGAAATGGGATTATCAAAAACTGTTTTATAGCAATGTAAAACAAAAAACTTTGCTTGTTATTTATATTCAAGGCTAAAGTTGGGTAAAATGAGCTGTTTCATCGCTTCAAGTCGTGTAAGAATCAATGTTTCATTTAATTCTTCGGACTATGCGAGAGCAAAATTCCCTGTTAGAATGCAGTGTACAAGAAAAGTATTTCCAGTTAGAACGTAATTTGCAGGAACTTAGTAGCAAATTGAATAACAGAAAGCCATCTTAAACCAAATTTGCTGTGGCAAATTCATAATTTAGCTAAATCTATACGATGCAATGCACGTAAAAGTGTAAAAGTGTAGATCTTCATTTCTTCATGTGATTCTATATAAACTCAAAAAATGGTTTCGTACATCTAATTAAAAAATTGTAATTTATACGAAACAATGTACCCTTATCCATTAGAAACGGAAAAAGGGTTATCTTTGCTGATGTTACGAATATTCCTTGCAAAAAACAAAACAATATCCGTGCGATTAAAATGTTTTTATTATAAGAAATAGGTAATCATTAGTGGGTGGATTTAATGAAATGTCATCCTTTTTTCTTTTCACTTTAGAACAATGCTGTTTAGTTTAGAAATTCATTTTGTGTTATAACAAATCAAAATGACGCACTTTTTATTTATTTTTTGCCTTTTTCGTCCATTTCTTTCTTTTTAAGTAATTTGAATGCATTTTCGTCGATTTCATAGATTTTAAAATCATTTTAATGGTACTTGCTTCAAACAATTTTTACTAGGAGTAACAACTGTTCACCACAGAATTCCTGAGTTGCCTATTCGATTTCTTCGCTCATATATTGTAATGTCAGTTGTTTTCTCTTATTGAACAGTCCGAACCAAAAGTTTGCAAGCCGAGTTCACTTGAACAAAAGGAAGAAGCCTCGATTACATCAGTATCATATCGAACACCTTGAGATGTTGAAGTGGTTTTGATCAATTTTTTACGTAATTTTTCTTTATTTTTAGTGCATTTAAAATTATTTTAAAAGCAGCTTATTGATCATTATTAGCAATGTTTTATGTCATCAAAATCCGCCGCCAAGTAATTATATTCAGAATATCGAGTGCTAAAATCTTCTCATGCCAATCCAATGTGAATTCAGAGCACACCCGTCAACTATGGACTATATTGATCATTCTAATTACATTGTCCATAAACATCTCCATTTTGTCAGTCTTCAAAAACGTGTTGTGGCCGTCCTTTTTAACATCAGAAAGGCCTACAACATCCTTGGAGGGACAGCATTCTGCGAATCTTGTATTCTAAGGGATTTAGGAGAAGGTTGCTCCTATTCCTCTCAAACATAATTTGGAACATATCCATCGGTGTTCGCGTCAGTGACGAGCTATCTAGTCACCCTCTCGAAAACAGTATTCCTCAAAGATCGGTGCTGAATGATAATTATTTCCGTAAATAGTATAGCGTCGACTGTGCGAGAACCTGTAAATCCATTGCAATTTGTAGCAATCTCTTGTTCATCCAGCCGTATCGCTGTCATTGAAAAGGAACTCTAACGGGTCCTCAAAAAACTACTCGAATAAACCATCTTCACAGGTTTCAACTTTTTTTACTACGAAATTTACCGGTAAGCACTTCTGCGGGGTAATCCACAAGCATTGCAATCCAGATATTTAACTTGGAGGCCATCAGCTTCTATTTGTTGAGCCCGCCAGATTTCTCAAACTGATGTTTGTTAAAACCCGTACGTGACGTGCCTACATTCAAAGTATTATAACCAGATGTATCCAACTTAATTTCCTACGAATCCTGAGTGGTACCTCATGGGAAGCCGACCATATTTATCTACTGAGATTACGTAGAGCACTCATCAACTCAGGTTTGGTTCAGTATGGTAGAGCAGCTCTCTCTCTTCTCTTATACCCATAAAATGTATTCATCATACTGGTGTTACCGTGTTTTCAAATTGCTGGATTGACTGCCTTTTTGCTGACGTCGGCGAGAGATCCGAAACCAAAGACGGTATATCCTGTTAGGGTCTCACGGTGATGTTTGAGTATCTCGAAGTATCCATAATGCCAATTTTCATTCGACTTGTATATAAAACCACATACGTTCTCTGAACATCGCTCCTCTTGTCCTCAGGTATTGAATCTCAAAATCTATTGTGTGATCTTCATATCAACCTTCCTACCTGCGTGGACCCTTCAACCAACCCCATTCTGTGTTGGTAACCCCTTTGCCCAATATCGACGTCAGACACTCTAAACTTCCCAGACAAACTCCAGACTCCCTTTGAATACCAGATCCAATTTCACGACTTACGGGCAGCCTTTTCTCAACGATCTATTCATATTTACTAATAGATCATCTTCCAATGATGCAGCAGCATACTTTTTTGTGATAGGATCATCAAATAATTTCGAATTCACACAATGGACAGAGTATTTACTCCTGGGATGTACAAATTCTCAAAGCTCGAAAATATATCGTCAGCGTCATTGCGGTGATTAAGGCTCTGCTCTAAACTCTAAGCCATTTCCCTTTCTCTTTGACTACTTAATGACAACAATACAACATTGAATCCTGTTTTATTACCTCGCCTCTATGATCTAGTACTTTGTTGATTTCCAAGCCATGTGGAAACAGCAAGATATAATTTGCTGACCCGACTGCAAAGTCAGCGGTTCGCAAATCTGATATTGACATTTCCTTTGTTCCATAATCAGATTTGAAGGCATTTCTGAAACGCTTTTCACTCTGCGCTTGGCAGAAACAGAGACACAATGCCTGTTTTAAATTGAGGGTGATGAAAGAAACTGTATATCCCTGTTCTTCATGACGTGCTGATAGGGGTGAGAATGTAATATTACCGCATCGGCTATATTTAATAGTGCCACGTAGTCATCCTTTGCGACTTCGGTAAAGGTGGGTCGTCTTACCTGTCGACTAGCTCAGAAGATGGTCTAAAAACGAGGGACGACGGGCAGGAGTTGTTTCGATAGAAATAAAAAAATTAAATTATGTTAACATTAAGTTTAAATGACTTTAAAAAAATTGCAATAATAATAATAATAATAATAATAATAATAATAATAATAATAATAATAATAATAGACCTATCTAAGGCTCGTAAAATGTTTCTCACAATTAAATCAAAATAAATAAATTCTTAAAATTAAAATTACAAACTTCTTTACTTCTTCTTCTTCTGATTCTGTTAAGAGGAGCCAAAGCGCGGTTTAAAGTCCTTTCTTTTTTTAAACACAAATGTCTGAGTCCGAGGTTCGTCTTCTTTTGGTGCCTGGGGGGCATTTAAGGGCTTACATCTAAGCTCTTTCATGCACACCACGGTAATAGCAGGGCGGTTCATTGCCCCGCTCGGCTGAATGGCTTCCCTCAAAGGGCGACCCTGGAGATCGCTGCGGCTGAGACGACGGCCAGACCAAGGTCGCGCGGTTGGAGGCACTCGCCGACGGTGGCGGGCGGCCGGGGAGCAAAGCTTCACTCAACTAGCCGGGTTGATGCCATTAAACAATGGTTTTGTGGTATTGACGAATAAGGCCACTACGGTTCCCGAAGTCACCTCCGCGTGTTTATGTCAAATACAGGCAGCAGATTTCGTGGCACGTGATGATTGTATTTCATGAAACTAATAGACTCACGAACGTGATGAATTTAGTGAATAATTACACTAAATTGAGGCCAAGTACGGTTCATAAACTCATGTGAACCGATAACACTGCGGTGCGAATTCCAAAGTTGCAAAATTAACTCAAGTGGCTGCGCGCAGACGTGCGAGCGCAGTAAGTGTTCAGAAGAAACACGTGTGAGGCCTCCAACCTCCGCAAGTATTCTCCTCCTGTCTCTCCCCATGTCTGCTATGTTTGTTTCTCTGCCCCTCTGTGTGTGTCCGCTCGCGCATGCGTCCGCGGAAGTTCATTTCCCCTCCCAGAAGTTGCAGAAAGTTCTCCAAAGTTTCCGAATCCGATAGGTTAAAGTAAAGTGCGCAGTGAAAATCTCTTGCCCAATAGATAAAGGCGTTTTCTTTCACTCACTGTGTTTGCGAAAAGCACGTGTGAAATTGGAAGGACGGGTCCACGTGCGCGTTGGGGAGGCTTGGCGCAGGTGAGGCTGGGCGCAGGCGAGGGCTCTTTGTGGCAGGCTACCACAAGAAGACTACCGAAATTTATATTATTTAAATGCAAAGTATTCGGTAACGCCACCATAGATTTCATTAAAAACGTCTGTGGAGTTTGTCATTGGTCTTTCTGAGTTATAAGAAATAAAAAACCATCTTTCAAAAATATTTTTATTAACGTAAAAAGGAGAAATTCAATATTATTGACTTAATTGATTATTCTCGAAATAAAAGACAAAAAAAACCTCTTTCCTTTCAGAACTATTGCTAAATATACACAACTGATAAATTCCTTCAATATACACTATTTGACCATCTTATATTGAATTACACTAAACATAAGATTCATCATGCTCTTGATATTTTTCCTGCATTCTCAGAATTTACATATAGTAAATCCAAAATACAAATAGTACATGTACATTTTTTATAATAATTGATATTCAGTTCACGCCTTCACATTTAAAAACAAAATATATTTTTATTATTAGTTAACAATACATTAAACGTCTTCAATATAACATATTTTGTAGCGTGTGGAATCTCGACATTTTCTTTGACTCGTCATAATAGACCTCTTTATTTATTTTACTGCCTTTTATTTCTTCAACTGTCACAGTGGCGATCAACATAATCGTTCTGTGTTTATCGAATTTTTATTTCTAGACGTCTTTGGGTAATGTGATGCGACTCATTACTTTGACACATTTAACACAATACAATGTGTTACAAAGGAACGATTTCGCAAATAACATTAATACATGCGATGAATTGAGGAAAAATATGCGTGCTTAAATAATAGTTCGGTTTCATTAATTCAGCTTCACAAGATGAGTAGCCAGATAAAATAATAGTCCTTGATCTTGTGATTTAATAGTATTAGTCATTTGCTATCACTTCTCTTAAGCTGGGTATTGTACGTAAATTACAGTTCATTCGTCAGCTCAGAATGTGTAGCTTTCTGTGCGTAATATAAACGTTTCCCGTCTCTTTTAGGTAAACAGAGATTGCCTATAACGCCTCCGTATCCACCTGGTCTTCTAATCACTTCTTCGGGCGACTAGAATTTTGTTTGTCTTTGCGGGTGGTTCTGAAGAAGTCTTCATCTGCAAGCGGTTGTGTTCGTACTATTGTGTTGAATAAGTCAAGAAATTTTGGTAGTCAACATTTTTCTCTTGTAAACTACATATAGCGACTTATTCCAGATTTGTGTCGTTCTTTTCTAGACAAACCTGTTTCAGAAATTCATAACCTATTTCAGAAATCATTTTTCAACTCTTTTTAGCCTGTACTTTCCTAACAATTGTACGTTCCATCCAAACCTTTCAGGATTAGTAACACTTTAGAGAATTCAATTTTTTTTTTAGCCATTTTGTGATTATTCCACTCATATGATTTATATTTTAAATTCACATTTATACTGTTTTTTTTGTTTCATATTACGACACTTAATTCTGCGTAGACGTCTGAGCTCTAGTTATTATTATAATCCTCATTCGCAAGCTTTTACTTGCAACGTACGTGGGTTGATGATATCCCGCGGCGTCGGTTGCTATGGACGTCTAACGAAGGGTCGAAGGTCACTCGGCATATACACGCGTGTGTGCAAACGCGACTTTGGGCACATGAAGGGAAATGCCCTTGATACTGAACCTTTGTGAACCACCTTCCTGAGATAGTGCTCGGCACAGGGATCCTAGATTAACCAATTAGTCAAAGCCATTTGATTCCGTTTGCAGCCGGTTCCGTTCCTGTAATGAGGCCGGCCGAGTTTCCCTCAGAACCAACATCTCTGCGGCGCTTCTGCCCGTGAAGTCCTAGGGATCGAGTTACGATCGTGGCGGATTATCGATACTACTAGCTGTAGGTCGCAGTCAGCCGTTGTCTGGAGGAGAATTCTGGCGGCTGGCTGCTCTGAAAGGCTCTTCGAGGTTCCTCATATCAACACCAGACGAATGCCGGAATAGTACTCTGACATACGAGACGAACCTTTTGTCTTCTTTGTCCTATTCTCCCTCCGTACTTACAGACATACACTCTAACACTGAGGTGACAAAAGCCGAGGGATAGCAATATACATCCACACAGATGGCAGTAGAATCGCATACGAATGGTATAAAAGGCAAGGTATTGGCAAACTTTCATTTGTACTCAAGTGATCCATGAGAAAAAGTTTATATCGTGATTATGGCTGCAAGAGGGGAATTAACAGGCTTCGATCGCGAAATGGTAGTTAGATCAAGGCCCACGGGCATTCCATTTCGAAAATTGTTATGAAACTCAATATTCCTTAATCCGTAGAGTCAACCAAGAGTGTAGATTGTTCCAAATATATCCAATTTCAGACAAACACACCACGATCAGCATAGTGGCTGACGTCCTTTACATAATGACATAGAGAAGCGGCGATTGCGTAGAGTTGTCAGTGCTAACAGACGAGCAATATTGCATGAAATTAGCGCAGAAATTAATGTGGGACGTGCGATCACCCTAACACGGACAGTGCAGCAAAGTGTTAGGCTTTAATCGGCAATGCATGGCAGCATAATACCGACTCAAATACTTTTGTTTACAGCATGGCATCACCTGCAGCGCCCCTCCTGGGATCGTGCCCACATCGATTGGATCCAAGATGACTGAAAAACCGTGGCTTGGTCAGATGATTTCAGTTAGTAAGAACTCATGATAGGGTGGCGCAGACCCCAAAAAAGCCATGGATCCAAGTTGTCAAAATAAATTATATGTTATACGAGTAAAATATTTGGGCTTAGCAAATTACAACTGTAAAACATTGCCGGAAAAACTTCCTTGTGAGGAGTGCCTCATTTTTTAACTGCCTAACTGTTAAGTATCTAATGAACTTCCGTCCGGCAGCAGTGTATGCTGTCGGAGAAGCCCGCGATCGTGGGTGGCCCCTATATATTTCAGCTGCTGCTTTTCACTTACTCAACGACGCTATCCCTTTTTTTAATAAAATTCATTGGAATCAAGAGAAATTAATTTGACATGCCAGCAATGCATTGAAATCTTTTCAGATGCAAGTGCTCTTTGTTCTATTGTTGGTAAACGTGAAGAGGAGGCCCTAGACGGTCAAGGTTTTCATCCAGAGCTAGAGTCAATCGCTTGAATCAAGCATGATTGATCGTCTAGAAGCCTATTTGACGCTTCAGCGAAGCATTGACGCGATTGATAGAACGTTTGAATAGCTCAAACGGTTGCGAGGATGCTGACCAATTTTGGCCAATTTTGAACAAGCATTGTGTTTCTCGCTTCACGAATATTTGTATCCTTCTCCTCTATTTTGGGCCATTTTGTGGTCCCTTGTCGCGTACTTCGTGTAAATGTTAGTGAGTGAGGCGGTTTCTCATTTTAAACAAGTTATTGTACCAATGTTGCTTAACTTGTTTTTTCCGCTTGGGGACAATTTAATCGAAAAAAACAAAAGCTCTATGGAAAAAAAATATTGTTCGTAAGTTCGCAATTGCTAATCAATCAGCAAACCGTTACCTTTTCAGACTTCGCGCATATCTTTCTGTATTCTTGAACCACTTATTAATTACGTCGAATACTTTGCCCAAAGTTTCACCAATTTTCCAAATTCTTGAAAACGGAACTAATTGGGTATATTAAAAATGATTTCACTTTAAACGTCGCAACTTAATCTTCAGGTACCCATTTCTTTCGAACTCTAGCTGGCCTCTCCTAAACAAACCTCGCCTACATAGCAACTCACTACGTACCTCAATTGTTTTATCTCTTACGAGTTGATACACCCGTACCAAGTTTTTTTTTTCATTTCGTAGCACCAACATTCACATACTTTGTATTATCTCCCATTCTTGTCTTTATTTTTCGTGGGGCGTTATGTTTTCGTGACTAGCTCAGCTTCCTCTAATGTTTTATTCGGACTATGTTCAATATCTTCCATTTCAAACATTTATTTGTCATCTTAGTCAATATGATCATAAGTACTCAATGCAAGGTCCGCTAAAGTATATGTCATTTTCAAAACCAAAATGGCATGAAATGTATGCTTCGAATGCATACACTTGAAATACGTACTTGGATTTCCCTTCAAAATTTAAATCATTCTTGAATATAAACGGAAAATATTGAACGTAACACGTGGATAAAGAAATATAATTGCACTCGTGGTATATACGAAAACTCGCTCCTATCGTCTCTCATATTCTTGATCTCAGTCGTGTAACTACCAGTGAGTTTCACTTTTTACACCATCGATATGGCTATTACAATATTTATTATGTTTTCATTGTTAAGACGCATTTGTTAGTAAATAGTCACATCTATCATTCAGTCAGATTTCCGATTATTAAATATTCCGATTATAATCTGTAACACCATCCATTGACCACTTGACCATTAATTTCTTATGCCTATCCTGTTTGGATAAACCGATCCCGGAAACAGTCAACAAGCTCCAAATTCTTCGAAATTAACGGCTCGAACTGCAGTAAATACATCCAGATTTGTCGTTAAGTAAATCATCAATAATGATATTTTCATGGAATCCATAGTAGCTACCGGACGAAGTTCGTGCGTACATTTTATTTCAATAATCGCGAGAGCAAGGCGATTTCGATTAAATTCAAGAGCAAGGCGTAAATTGTAATATCTTTATTTTGAAATGTTTAATTGATAATTTTAAAAGAAGTAAGAAATTGAATAACTATTCAGTTTATCTACCTCTCACTGTTAAATTAAAGTAATTTGATTTTATGATTATCTTTAGTAACTTATTACATTTACATTTGGAGATTAGTAAATTTCCTTTACTCCTGTATTCCTTTCAATTATTTATTAGGATTTTAATTTTCTTATATTTACTAAAATTATAAGACCATAATTACATAGTCTGTTTCATTCGTGTTTTCGGCTGTAAGCTCTTTCATTAATTTTAATTTAACACAATTAACATAAAATTAGTATTTGTATTACAAACACGATTTTTCAAACACATCGTACCCGGAGAGATGGTTTAGGGCATCAACTTATGTCGCTGTAGTCCCTCTGACCGGGAGGTTCTAGGTTCGAGTTTCGACGGTGGCAGGATTTTCGACACTAGCTTGTCAGCTAGGTCGAATTCAGTCACTCTCAGGAAGAGAATTCTAGCAACCAGCTGCTCTGATCGGTAGTTTCTATGATCAACACCAGACGAATGTCAGAGCAGTACCTAAACAAACGGAGAAAGGATCGCGCGCGATCTTTCCTTCCTCTTCCTTGTCTTATCCTCACCCCTTGGTCGCACTGACACCAATATGCACTAAACTATTATACGTGCCGTGCGACCGGTCGGGAGCTTAGATTTTATCCCGACTGAGGCAGTACCCCGCATGTGGGAGAAACCTTGTTGGGGAAAACCCCGCTAGCCGACGGTAGATCGGCGCCGGATTTCACCAAACAGTGAGGAAGGTCACCGCCCATCTCCCGAGCATTCGCTACATTTACGGGATAAATGACCCTAGTTGTTGACACGCTTGGAATCAGTATCTATCTATCAATTAATTCATTCAATCACATTTCATTTTTACGTTTGCTGCAACCACACAATAGACTCTCATGCTGTCGGATTCGGCCCACTGTGGCCGACGAAGCCAATAAGCGCTTCCATTCATACAAGAAGGCAGCCCTAGTGCTGCTGTGTAGAACGGAAGCATGAATGGCCGGCATACGGGAACATATCCGCTTACGCAAGGAACCATTTCCCGATTCATTGATCAATCAATCGCACACATTAATTAACCTAAAGCCCATTTTCTCCCGTGACCCACTCTGTATTCAATCGAACTGTAGTACGCCAAGAGACGGCATGAATGTATGGAAGACCGGGCCTAAGTGGTCACCAGGGATTAATTGATGCCCTGGCTTATTTCGATAACAAACTTTTCGAATTATTGGGACTCTTACTGGAAGTAGAATGTTTAACTAAATTTAGGTTGACAATACATCCTTGACTTAGTTTTTCCAAGAATACACTTAAAGAGGCCAAAACCGGCTGTACAGACTAAGGAAAGACAAAAATAAATAATGTTCATTTTAACAAAACACTGATATATAATGAATTAGTTTACATTTGTATTGTATATTTTTTTAAAGACTTAATATGTTTATAACAAATAATGTACTTCAGCTTTCGGGTCAATGACCCCCATCTCGATCAGGTATTTATCCAGTTTCTCTGATCCACTGAGCAAATGCTGAGATGGTCCATTGTTTTGCTTCTGGACGTAAATGTTGCTTCACTATGCGCATGTTTTGTTGAACTCTCCTTTTGCTTGTAATGATAGGAGTAGAGGTAAGGGCGAGTTGCTATTTTGTTAGCAATGCAGAAAAATCATACTTGCAATTCATGTACCGATGCAAATAAGTTTTCTATAACTCACAAACGAAAATGGCTATTTTTGAAATATTGCTGATCTTACGATTTTTAAAATTTATTTTTAAATTTTTTGTTAAACGTTTACTCATCTTTCAACTATTTATAGTTAAAATGACGGGAAGAGATTCTGGAACTCAAGAAAACGTGCGCTGATAATATTTTACCCCCTACGTCACATACAGTTTTTACTGTTTGTTTTTTTTACTGAATTAATCAAATAAATGAAAAGGTCTTACCAAACTAAGGATTCAGATAGGTCATTTCAATCCTGATTTCTGCCAGTTTATTCAAGAGGTCCGATTCAGAACCTTGACTGAAGTGTTGTGCAACAGACTCCACTTCCCACCTCATTCTTCAATGCTCTACTATAGATATTTAAGAAAGCTTCTGAAAATGAAAGGAAACCTAAAATCAGTGCTACATCCCAAAGACGGATATGCGAAGATACTCTTAGAAATTTCAAAACAAAAATTTGAATTCAATAGTCTCATATAACTTCTGAATATGGTGATAGTACATACTTTAGATTAAACATACATCGTCATTTGTGAAAATGTAAATACTTTTGACATATTTATTTTTGTTAGAACTAATTTCTGTTTCTTCATACAGTTGTATAACAATAGGGGTTGCTAATGACCTAGTTATTATAAAGCGACTTTGAATAAATTTTAAAAAATTCTCGAATGAACCCCATCCTGATATTGGTAATGAAGAATTACTAGATAGGTTAGATTACTACATCACTAACAAAGGGCAGAAAATTTACATCACCCTTATATCTTTGACCTCGGTGAATAAACTGATAAGTCATGAATGCTTAAATTTTACAGGAGTGAAAAAAATTATTTCAACTGAAGTAAATCAAGGATTAATGATATTTAAGCGAAGGTAATATTTAAACTAAACTATTTATGTGTATTTTTGTTCGAAATCATTAATCCCTGATGTGCAGCATCAGCAGAAAATGTTTTTTGGCTCTCCTGTAAAATTTAAGCATTCGTGACATCATATTATTCACCGGGGTCAAAGATATTATCTAGTGATTTGTGATAGCAATATTTACTCAACTTTAGAGTAACATTATACAAATTATAATTAAACAATTAAATTATAAAAACCTAACTAAAACTTGCTGAATCCATGCAATGTTACGCACCCCGTGAATCAGTTAAACTATCATAATAATTATTCAATGAACCTTCACAACGTATAGGAACAAAATCATATTTTAAATGTAGGAAAACTTCATTAAGAATCAAAACTATAATAAAAATGGGATTTCGTAAGCTACTAATGATGAAATTAAATGCGACCTTGAAGTGGAGTGTATTATAAACTAGTGTTAAAACAGCACGCGCTTTCTCGCCTTATTAATGATTATGTAATATTATTTATAGCACAATTTCTCTCCGAATTAACACATCTCAGTCAACTCCTTGGATAATCCAAATGGCTGAACCGCAATAAGCATTAAGAAGTTGGTTTGAAAAAATACTTTCTATGCAAAAAATTGCATTGCAAAAACATACAATCACTCCGGAAATATGTGAATTGTTTATTGTTTAGAAAATAAATGTTTGTTCATAAATAAAAAATTAACTCAGAAATAAAAAAGCACCCCATTTCATACAATTCGACTGCTTTCTGTTCTGAATGTAATAATTGTATGTACATTTATCCTTTCTTATCCGTTAATTTTGCGGAAATATTATTACAGATGAGTTCTATTCATGCTTGTTCCTTTTGTAGTAGTAAGAAAGGACTACTGTTCATAACTCTCGAAATAAGTAGAGATATGCGCAGCTGACACTTTAAATTTCTTGTACTTTTTTAGTGATATCTGAAGGGATAACACTTGTCGCAAGACCGGTAGAGAACTTAGATCTTGTCCCGGCAGGGACGGTACCTCGCTGGGCGGAAATACGTGTTTGTGGAAATCTCCGGTATCCGACGATAGTTCGGTGCCGGAACTCACCATCCAGCGGGTGAAGGTCGCTGCTACCTCCCGCAATAAAATATACACTAAACGTACGGAACTAATGACCTTAGCAGTTGACGCGCCCGGAATCAATAATCAACCATCCTGAAGTGAGAGCAGAAATTTTGGAATTTTATAATATTGCATAATCATGCCCAACAACGTGAGAACGTACCTACTGTTGTAGCTCCATTACTTTGTCGTTATTCCAGTCTTAGTAGGAGTTTGTCATTAGCGCAGTGAGTTATACTGTGGTGCAGTGTATGTGTGACGGTGTGCGCAGCGCGGGCGGTCGCGGGCGGCGGCGGCGGCGACGCTGGGCCCGGCGCAGCTCCCGCTGCTGGGCGGCGGCGGCGGCGGCGGCGGGGGCGAGGCCGGGGGCGAGCGGCGGCGGCCGCGGTCGGCGGGCGAGCTGGCGCTGCTCTCGGACGTCGGCGCGGGGCCGGGGGTGGCCGCCGACTTCGGAGGCACCATCTTCCTCAGCGAACCCCCACCGCCCGCCTCTCCCTTCAGGTGAGTCTCGCTGCCACGTGGCCCCTCTTCTCTCGCAGCGGAGCGAAACTAGTGGTTGCTTTACCCGTTAAGGCAAGTCGTCAAGATCCGAATAAAATTAGAACGTAGTGACATTTTGTCGTCACGTGATGACGCCACCGACGTACACAGCGAATCAAAAGCTTCCGCATTTGCACCAGTTGCGTAACGAAATGTGTGCGGGCACCCAAAGTGTATAAGCAAGCACAAGTAGTGTTAGTGCATTAAATAATAATAATAAAAAAACAGAAAAATAGCCCCTCTTTCACCTGAGCCCGCCCGCATTGCGGGCCTTGCAGACCAGAACATTACGCCACTGACTTGCACATTGTTGTCACCTAAAATTAGGGAACAAATATTGCGAGCACACAAACGTTACGAACAATCTTGTTACAAGTTTCTCAACATTCCTTTCTTCTGTTTGCTTAGTGTTGAGAGCTCGCGGTAGAGCGCGCAGCATGCAGCAACAAAAACCCCTTCCACACCCATATGTCAACTACATTATAATTTTATTCGTACTGTAGTCTAACACTTGATCATTTATTACATATACAGATTAATAATAGCCGCGTTTAAACGTAAATGGAGCATTCAAGTTGTTATTTGTAAACAATTTAAAGAGAAGTATTGAATAGTTGCTGTAGAAAAACATTTACTAATAAATTTAGTCTCTGGCGCATAATTTTTCATTTTCATAAGTTGGTAATACGTCAGGTTGACTTCGGCGGCGCCCGTACTTTTCTTTCTTCGCGCGTTGAATATTAGTCCACATTGTTTACAATGAAAGTGAATTATCGTCAAATATTATGTGGTTGAATATGGTACCAAATTTTTAATTAAGGTGGTTTTAACTCGTACCCCAAGAGAGATAGTAGTGACAATAGCATGATTTGTTCAGCACATCTCCTAGGACGAAAGTCAATACTTCTGGTGGCACTGAATTTTCTCAGCAGATTTTTTTATAAAATACTCCCCAGAATACCTAGTGAGGTATGTTACTTTAAATCCATATTATTCCTAAAAAATGTACTACTTATTGAATAAAATTAAAAAACGTACTTTCACCGAATAACTACTCCAATATTAAAACAAACATATGCCCGCAAAAGTGTGTTCCTAAGAGCTTGTACTAATTTAAACCTATTTAATTAAAAATTAGGCCTGTAAGGGCCAATTGTTTTCTTACCACCTTGAAAAACAGAGACTTTGCTTTCATTTATAGTATTTTTCGGGGTACTTCACCGTGGCCGATCTAATGAACATACTACCTTAAGGTTTGTACATATTCAAGTAACCCACTAACATCTGGTAAAAAAAGAAAAACAAATGACTGTGATGCCAGTCCGGATGGCCGAGATCGCTAAGGCAGTGGTGCCGTAGCGAACTTGAACCGAAGGATCGCGGCTTCGAGTCTCGCCTCGGGCATGGTTGTTCTTTCATCCCCTATCATATCGTGCCATCCTCATAGTTACCATACTGTTACACGCTATAGTGGTCGCTAATGACCTTGAAGTTGATGCGACCTTAAATAACCAAAAACAAAAAAAAAAAATACTGTGATCATTAGATAACAGATCTCTCCACACCATATACCTTACCCAATACCTCAGCAGCAAGCGTGTCCTCCATCTATCAATGTTAAGAAAAAATGCTCGATGTCCAGAACTTAGAACCTTTTTTCTTGCCCTTCAAAATTTGAAGCTCCTGGACAACGAAAGCTTTTGTTTTCTTCAATTCAGTTTTTCCCAAGCGGAAAAAAACAACATTGGTCCAATAATTTGTTTAGAATGCGAAACCGCTGCACTCACTAACATTCACTAGATGTTCTACGCGACAAGGAACCACAAGACTACAGGAACTTCATAACAATTTAACAAAGAATCATAGTGTTTTACTTAAGTTAGTACGGTCCAAAATAACGGAGGAAGATGCAAATGTGCATGAAGCGAGAAACACAATGCTTGATCAAAATTGCCCTGGATGGTTCAGCATCCTCGTCAACCGCTTGAGCTATTCAAACGTTCTATCAATCCCGTCAATGCTTCGCTGGAGCGTCAAATGAGTTTCTAGATGGTCAATCATGCTTGATTCAAGCGATTGACTCAAGCTTTTGATCAAAATGCGTGACCGTCTAGGGCCTCCTCTTCACGTTTAAATTACCAACAATAGAACGAAGAGCACTTGCCACTGTAAAGATGAAACATGCGTTGCTGGCATGTCAAATTAATTTTTCTTGATTCCAATTAATTATATTAATGTTATTAGTGAATAGCTGAGTTTTCAATGAAGCCTAATTGTGCATCCCAATCGTAGAAATAAATTTCCAAAATATATTGATTCCGAATCCAGGCAGTAAAGTATTGTATCCAGTCGGGCAGCAAAATAAAAACAGTTACTGAATATTGTTACAACTATAAATATTTGCGATAGTTATAAAGTGGAGATTTACCGCTAATTTCTTGACGTAAGAAAAATTCTGGAAACACAATTTGAAAGATATAATGAGCAAAAAGTTGCAAATGTGAAAACGTTTCAATACTGTTTTTTAAACCTGAACAGATGGCTCAGGGCATCATCTGATGTCACTGTAGTGTCCCTGTGGCCGGAAGGTCTCAGGTTCGAGTCCCGATGATGGCAGGGTTTTCCACACTAGCTTGTCAGGTAGGTCGAATCAGTCGCTGGAGGAGAATTCTAGCATCAGCACCAAGCGAATGCCGGAGCAGTACCCTAACAAACGGGTCACGTACCGCGTGCGATCTTTCCTTCCTCTTCCTTATTCTATCCCCTACTTACACACACTTACACTAACATGCACTACACTTCTATACACGTCGCAAGACCGGCGGGGAGCTTGTACAGCTGATACATGGTTGAGGAAAACTCCGCTAGCCGACGGAAGGTTGGCGCCGGATCTCGCCAAACAGTGGGGGGGGGCAGATTATCGCCACCTCGCGAGCAAAAATCATGCACTGCACTCAGACAAATGCCCTTAGTAGTTGACACGCCCGGAATAACTAACAATCAATCAATATTCTTTTTAAATGCACACTCTTCAACTTAGAAGGGGTAGTTTACTGTAATATTATATAGGGTTATCTTTCTTGTCAGATTCTTACTAC
Source organism: Gryllus bimaculatus (assembly GCA_017312745.1). Taxonomy (NCBI): domain Eukaryota; kingdom Metazoa; phylum Arthropoda; class Insecta; order Orthoptera; family Gryllidae; genus Gryllus; species Gryllus bimaculatus. The sequence continues at coordinate 5,535,041 of BOPP01000082.1, forward strand.
CTGACCGGTTTATTAGCGAAGAGCTTGAAAGTTTCAGTTGCCACGTGAGACGTAAGAGGAGTTCGTCCTCATAGGTCGAAAGTCGGGGTGGGTTTTGCAATTCGACAATCACAGCCCGTTTTGTCAAAATTTGATATTTGGAGTTTCGTGTCCGCCGTTAGAGTGGGGGTAGCATTATAAGAATCGGGCGTCCTCATGAAGTTTTTGCGGGGTCATGATTTGCGTAAACCTTGTCTTCTATTGATGCGATACAAGTTTCGTGAAAGCGAGGCACGCGTGTGATGCTAACACCGTGAAAAATGCCGTTTCGAAACACATGTTTGCTCATGGACGTAAAACGGATGTCCTGGGGATATGGGTTTTTTTACGCTTGGAGCTTCTGAAGCTAATGTTCTGCGAAAATTCGAGCACAAATCAATCACAGGACGAGACAAGCGCACGAGGTAACACGTGTTTACGTTTAGAGCTTTCCACTAACCCTAACACGGTGGCAGGTGAAGATTGTTGATGTTAACATTACTTCTCTCGACTCATTCAAAAAAATTCTAGACATTTGCTGTATACAAACGTTTGTAACTAGCTAATATAAGATTTTGACATATGAAATATTGAATTGTTGACGTTTTCTCGCTTTCATGTATTTGCCTTGCCAACGCAGCATTTGTTGTATTTTAATTTAAATGCAAACAGTTATCTCGTACCGACTAAAAACACCATCTTATGAAATTATATTCGTACGAAATTATGCAATTATGATGAACTCTTTAATTAATAAAGCAAAGAATTTTAATGAACTGTCTACATTTCCATGAAACTGAAAAAATTGTGTAATGGCAGTTAATACTTTTGTTGTAAATCAATACGGTTTTACTCTTTATCCACAGGTTTTTAATTGTTTTACGCAATCATCCGCTTTCATTTGCACGCCTCTATCCTCTAGATTTACACTAGGTAATCCAATAACATATCGTGATTAACGAATTCAAATCCACAAATCATACATTTAATTACGTTCTACGAACCTATTAGAATATTAAGATTGAAGTATATACATTATGTAGAAATCGAGTGAACTGCAACCATTCCTCCATCATTCAGAGTTGGTCCCCCCCCCTCCCTTACTAATCCACCAATCGGCAAATGAGGTGTCATTCGACACGTCTCGGTCTCTTGGTGTGGAACCTCATTTATTTTGAGGATCCATCCAGGCAATTCTAAGAAATTTCTCTAAAAATAGATTTTTGTCGCTTTTTTAATAGGATGAAACGAGTTACGGTTTGGCACCTTCAGAGGGCATCAGCATCTAATTCGATTCCTCTCGGGGAAAATCGTAGACGTTGCGCTTCGGATATTCTAGAAGACTTCTGGAAAAACATGTGTGTTTGAAGGCAGTAGTGCCGTATCGATCTCGGACCGAAAGATCGCGGGTTCGAGTCCCGCCTCGGGCATGGTTGTATTGTGTTCGTCCATTCACCGACATCACCATCATACGCGTCATTCTCATAGTTACCATACCGATACACGCAATAGTGGTCGCTAATGACCTAGAAGTTGATGCGACCTTCAAAAAAAAACATGTACCTAAGAGTAGATTGCTGAAACGCCGTTAGTGAGTTTACTCTTTTCGGCATTCCGGATGGGCTCTAGGCCTACCGATGATTGTTAATTTTTACTTTTTCGCCCGTACTTCGTTAGAAGATAAAATATTGTAATCGTGCACCAGAAACTGCAAATTGTTGACAGAAAATCTATTGCCGCGCCTTGTGAACGAAAAAGTGTGTTAACGAAAAGTTTTTCTTATATACAGTAAATTCCTTCCTTCCGACCGAGAGAGGTGGTTCAGGGCATTAACTGATGTCACTGTAGCGTCTCTGACCGGGAGGTTCTAGGTTCGAGTCCCGACGGTCTTAGGATTTTCGACACTAACTAGTTCTTATCGCGGCAGGGGCGGTACCCCTGTGGTGGGAGAAATCTGGTTGAGGCTATCCCCTTTAGCTGACTTTAGGCGCCGAATTCCCCCATCCAGCGGGGGAAGATCACCACCACTTCTCCAGAAAAACGCATGTACTCTACTTACGGGACTAATGACCTTTGTAATTGACGTACCCTGAATAATAAAAAATCAACGAAGTCCTGCCGGCAGACCGTCCTCCGTCCGTCGGAGGTCAAAGCGAGCCTGAACTGTCCAGTATATTTTCTTCAAATTTGATATTAGCCCATCGATTTAAAGCAATTAGAAACCTTCTGAGCTTAAAACGGATATTTTGTTTTTTGACGGTACTTACATGGAGGTTGAACAATATTTTCAACATTGTCCCAAAAATAGAGCCAACTTTTTTTATTAAGGTTTGTCTTCGGATAGCTAAAGTTTTCTATTGTTTAATATCATCTGGCAAAGTGTTGTAAAATAATGTACCGTCATAACAAGTTATTTGGACCTTTAGGGTAAACATGAAACCACAGGAATAAAATGTTTTCAGCTGATGAAGCCGCTTTTTCTTTGTGTTAACGAGATAGTTTGCATTTGCTGCCATTTGATGGCAACATAGTGCAATATTAATTGGCATAATTCGATGGTACACCTGTGCGTGCAAACACTATATAAAGTGTCTAGTGTCGAAATTGTCGGTATTTAAACCTTGCAAACCTTTCCTAATTGTGAGAACATAATCTCAAAAACCGGGCTACTTGGACCAACGCCTGCAGTGGGATCAAGTAGCCCACCACTTTATTTTTAATGCGTTAACCGTTCTATCTCGATATTTAAAACTTCAATAATGTTTATTGTCTCTTGCATTTTCAGTAATCAGACCGTTATGGTACACAAATACAAAAAAAACATAATCTGAAGTTCGAAATATGCGGATTATACGGATCACTTGCATGAGGAAATTTTAGAAGCAATTCAATAAGGAATAATATCACAATGATGAGTTGAAAGTTCCTTTAAAATAAGTCGAGATGAAAGTTCCTTTAAAATAAGTCGATCGACAGTAAGGAGAAGATTGAAGCACACACAGTCACAAACCGGGCCATTCAAAAGTGTTTACGGAATATGAAGAACTAGCCTTAACAAGTCTCCTTGACCAAATTTGTATTTTGAGATTTCCTGTTGATAAACTCGACTTCAGATTTATTGTGAAGTCTTACTTATCTATGCGTGGTAGAACTGTCACAACTTTCCAAGGCGAGATTGTGATAAATTATTTTTTAATTATATGCCCACGGTAAATGATAAGAAATTGAAAAATAAAAACTGTCTTTCACCTATTGAAATTATCTCCGTGTTTGTAGTATTTACACCCATGTTTGTATCAGAAAATCTACGAAGTACATAGAACTAATGCAAATCTTAATAGTTCTATATAAGAAAATTTCGCGTAGGTTCAAGTAGCCCATACACCAGTGTAACGTAAACCCAATTTTCAAACAATTTCTGTGCGATTTGTGGTAAATATATCTTATAAAACTACTTTCGAGCTTTTTGCATTGAGCCATTGTATTGATAGAAAAAAATTATATTCGAATTTTGTTTATTTTTTCATGGAAAAGATAAGAAAAAACTACGAAAGAATTGAAAAATTGGGCCATGTAGCCCATGTTTAAAACATGTAACTGAAGTTGTTTTTTTTCGTGAGCTGTTGATACTGACACCTGATGAACATCTCATTCTCTCTGAATTTAAACCACAATTCTTAGCTGAGCTTGATTAATGAGCTTAATCCAAACCGTGTAAACTGTAGCACATTTTTTAACTCCTTCAAGTTTACCGTATGACAAATCTGTAACACGTTTAACCAAAGAACGTCCCATGTGCTTTGGCACTACCAATGACTCACCCCAAAATATTGTCATTATTTCCCTTGATTTTATTCAAGAACTCGTACGCTTAAAATTAAACAATAAAGTTGTTTGCTCGCAGGTTGGCGTCACCGAATATGACTGGCTGCGGAAGCAAATTTATTTTAGTCCCATGTTTGTATATTCGGATTTTTGTATAATCCGCGACAGCTTCCCTCTGCAATCTCTACGTATTTTCACGAGTTCCTGTTCTCTGTATGACAAATGTCAACATAATGAAAAACTTGCGTGTTAATTCATGTTATTTAAGTGCGAAAGAGCTCGTTGTCACATACATAAAAACCATGGCATATCCGATTAATTCTTGGAGGGGATATAGCGATGCAAGTCAAAATGAGATAGCCAGTAACGTTATCTTAAATGGGTTTACAATATTCGTATTGTAACCACCAGTGACAGTAGTTCTCTCGTAGATGAAGTATAAAATGTTATGCTTTAGTTATTTTACAAATGTAATACTCATTTATGTTTTATTACATTTTACTTAATTCGTAAATACTACATATATTATTTTAACCAAAACGTATAAATGAAAATGCCCGTTTGGTTTAATATTTCTTGAGTCAAGTTCAAGCGAGGACTCAAACTTTAAATGTTTGAACAGTTTTTATTGATCTTTCAGCTTTTTAATTAATTTCAACTAGTAAAATGTGGTGCCGCCGAAGCAGTAAACTCTTTTAAAAATAGTTTCGTGTCTTGAAAATATTTTTCATGCTTCATTTCTTTGATGCCCAGCTTTGTCAAATAGATTATTTCAGTATCTGGTATTGGATTTATTAATGAATCGTAGTAGCTGATAATGTCATACTCCCGTTTGAAAGTTCCCAACATCCAATGGACTTGTACAATATGTTACCATACGAGATATGAACTGGTCTTATGGCAATTTCTAAATTATAATCTCCGTGACAAATACTTTCAGGACTTGATGGTGCTAATAGTTAAATTTTAATACAGCTACATCTTTACATTTTTTGGTAATATGCACAAAAATGCACAGAGCACATTTGCACTAGCACAAATGCTAAATGCAGAGCATTCCCAATTAGTTCCGAAACTTCTGTTGCGACATCTTTTACAACCACATTGGATTCTTCCCCGGATTTCCTTAACACTTTCACGTTTTTCTCCCTAATTTTTGAAGGGATTAAAACTTCACAAACTCAATCTAATTTGTGTTCACTTCTACTTCTACAATTGCTGTATTAATCGTTTTGCATGTATATCTAAAATTAAAAGATGACTGTTTTGTATGTTTATTTGAATAAGGTGTTAGTTAAGTTTAATACGAATAATTTGTATGTCACATTAATTTGAAAATCGGTATTTCCTCACTTAGAACGAAAAAGTGCAAAGTCGAACAGAAGAACATTTATTCATTTTCTAGTATTACTTACAGTTTTTTTCTTCGTATTCACTTGAAATTTTTAAAGTTTAATTAGTTCCGAGGCAATCGTTGTTTCGTAGGTTTTCACAAAATTATTTTTTTTAATTCAATAATTTGAATCTAAATTGCAATCAATCTGCAGCGCTACTTACTTGGTAACTCAATTGTTTACTTAAAGATGTTAACATCAGTGTTGCCAACCTCGTGAAAGAAAATTATGGCGTATTGAGTAAAATATGCCTTTGGTTATTGATGTTTAATCAAACGCATCTTCAGAGATCGATTTAGGAGGCGTTGGTTTAAGGCATTTAGTTGGTTTCGGCATTATCACTAAAATCGTGCCAAAAAAAAAGTTTTTGGAAATTGATTTGAAACGAATTAAGAAAACAAATTATCAGTTCCCCATCGGGGGACCGAGACCCGTGAAACGACGCCTTATACGTCTTGATTGGTGCTTGGGAAGTACTCTACCCACGAGTGACGGAACCGCAAACATCTGAACATACGCACACTCGCGAGTTTTACTCAAATACTGTATAGGGATTAATTAATTAACCTTGGTGGGTCGAACGTACTAGCGTCACGTGAAAGGTTAACGCGTTGCTCACTTGCAAATTGCATGACACATGAGGTACATTCCTCGACTCTTGTGGACGGACATTGTCCTACTAAAACATGGGCTGTAGACTTTCCTGGAAGATGGTCAACACTTCGAACTCTTAACACCTCCTTGATAAAGCAGTTGCTGCTCAGATTGCTGCTTCATATATAGAAGGCACTTTGTATCCAATGGCGCCCTAAACTATCACACTTAATGTTGGTCCACTACGTTGCGCGGTAATGCAGGCTGACAGGTTGTGTCATACGTATGCGATCATTGAGCTCATGCTGCTGATAACCACGCGCAATATTTTACGACACGTTAAAAAGGGACTTGTCCGAAATCTCCACATTTCACTACGCAGCATGCCAGTGGCAGCACACGCGTTCCCACTGCAGTCGGGGACGGTTGTGGTTTCTGGACATGGACCACCCCGCAGCAGTGGATGTCGAACTGTCTAATCAGAGTGACATACACCTCTTGACGTTAGCAAATGCTAAACAAAATATTATGTAATAAACATACAACAAAAGCAATTTAATTTAGGATATATAAATGTATTGTAGAAAGTAGTGTTCTATATGGATCAGAAATTGGGAAATTAAAGAAAAATGTAAAACCAATATTACTGGCGACAGAAATGTATATCAAAATTTGATAAAATAAGAAAGGTCAATATTTCTGTGGAACCAATTTTACAAACTATTCATTATACGCAATTACAACAGTTTAGACATGATAAAAGAATGAAAAAAATACAATTCCAAAAATACTTTTAGTGTTTTCTTGAGTAGCAAGAAAAGAGGAAGACCTAAATATAGCTGGTTGAGATAAATTGATGGTCTTTGGAAAAGAAGAATTTAACAGATAAGGGTTATGATGATCGGGTGGAAATAAAAAATAAAATTAAAATTATATGAAGTATTAGAAGTTTTTAGAAACAGAAAGTTGTTTTTTAAACAAAGTAAAACTGCTTTAAATATTATTATTATTATTATTATTATTGTGGTTGTTATTATAATGATATGTGGTTATTGTATGCTCCTGATGTCTGACTCCCTCCCAAAACCAGTTTCCCATGTTATCGGCGGTGCATCTCCCTTTTCCGAGCACCCCTTCGCATGCGCGGCGCAGTAACCGGGGATTCTTCCGCAGGTCAGCGCCACCGGACCTTCCGGCGACGGGGTCGTCTCCGGCGGGCGGGCGCGCGGGGCGCATCTGGCGCTCGCTGCGGCGCTCGGCGGGCGGCACGGGCTCCGCACCCACGCCCGCGCCCACGCCCTCGCGCGCGCCCGTGCCCTGCGACGCCGCGCCCCTGGCGCTGGCCTCGCTCTAGGCGCCCGACCCCGCCCGGCCGCGCGCCCACTGGAGGACGTTCCCCCTGCTGGTTCCCGCCCGCCACCCCCCGCGCGCAGGCGGCCGGAGTGCCGCGGTGCGGGCCCTCGGCCACACGCGCACCCGTTCCTGCGGTGGGGCGTGGGGCGTCGTGTTCCCCCGGGACTGGTGTGCGCTGCCCTGTTTCTGGCGGCTATGTTCGCTTGGAAAGGGCTTGGACTTCGCTGTGCTCCTTGCCCCGTCTCGTGCCGCTCCGCCTCGCCCTTCCCCGTCAAACGCATGCGCTCATTGAGCTCATGCTGCTCATAACCATGCGCAATATTGTATGACACGTTAAAAAGGGACTTGTCCGAAATCACCACATTTCACTACGCAACATGCCAGTGGTAGCACATGCGTTCCCACTGCAGTCGGGGACGGTCGTGGTTTCTGGACATGAAAGCCACCGCAAGGGTTGCATGCCAACAGACCACCCCGCAGCAGTGGATGTCGAACCGTCCCGCCCTGTGTTTGACGTGCGACAGCGTGATTGTCGGATCGGAGGTCGGCGACCACGACGCGACCGTCTGTCCAATCTGCGTTGGCATAAAATCTCGCCTCCGCGAGCCACTACCGGCCGCGCCGCCCACGCCGGCAGTTCGCTCGTTTCGTCTGTGCCACACGCGCGGTCGTTCGCGCGCTGCGGCTGGTGGTGGCGTGGTCCGGGCGATCGTCTAATCAAACATTGTTCCTTGTGCCGAAGTTTCCTAAAACTGAACGAATTCTCAGCCCCCGTCGCCCTTCCCTTCACAATGCAGTGGTGACGAGATCGTTGGTGTTCGGTCCGTGTCGATGTGATTGATCAACTAGAGGATGCCGGCGAGGAGATTGTGCAAAAAAGACATACTATGTATTATGACTCTAAACCTCACTCTTCAGACCATCTCCGATCTCGCCTCCCACACGGTTCGTGGGCGCCTCGCCTCTCCAAAGTAGACCGGATCGGAAAGGAGCCCTTGTGGAACGCCGACGCTGTAGGGAGACAACGTGATCATCGGAGCAGAGAATGATGCAGCAGAAGTCTGCTTCAGCCGGAGCTGGAGGCGACCCAGGGTGTGGTTGGCAAAGCGACCATCTACGCCAACCTGTTTCAACGCAACTGCCCGCAAGCGTGGGGGGGGGAGCGCCAGTCGACGCGAGCACGGCGCTTGGCTCGCGCTAACGCTTCTTACCGGCGCGGCGGCAGGCGAAATGGAAGCTCCCGAGCCGCTATTCAATACAGCGGTTTTGCGTCGCGTGAACGTCTTTAACGTTCACGCTATTAACCCACTCTTGAGCCTGTACGCATGCGTGATTGGCTCCCCTTACACTACAATGAAAAACGCTCTTCTATCACAATTACCGATCTGTGTAACAAGTTGATATGTGCACACGCTAAACAGAATACATGGTAAGGTTATATGAAATACTGTGGCGGCAGATAGTGCTGCAAACAATATTTTCATAAAGCAACATCGTATCGGTGGTATTAATTTGTATACACATATATTTAGCTGTACAAGTAATAAGTATATATATATATATATATATATATATATATATATATATATATATATATATATATATATCAGTGTTGATTGGGAACTCTAGTCCAATAAATGAGAATCTGGAGAATGTAGCATTGTGGGAATTTAACGCACACTTTGTCACCACATTTCGGAACTTTTCCACTCAGAACGAATCGTTGTGCAAAAACTCTTTTTATATATATCACGTTATTGGTGTCGTGGTTGCCTTACCTTTTAAGTTACGCTATGCAAACACTTTCTATTGGTGCTGATAGAAATTGACAGCAATCTCGATATTCTGCACATGCTCAAATGGACAAATGTGATACGAAACGCGAACTTCGCATACCCAGCAGAACGATAGAGACTTCGCCGTGCAAAAACTCCCTAGTAAGCCCCTCTTCCTCCTCCAAGCTAGTCCTTGTGCGGACGAAACGCCCCGCACTAGAGCCCATCGACTTCACATTGGAACTCTCGACGAAATTCTTGGAGGAAAAGATAGGGGCGCTATTGTTACTCGGTGCGGCTTCGCGTAACGTTCGCCAACTTTGCACATAAAAAACACTATCGGAGTTATGGGAATTGGGAAGAACGTGAAGCTCAAGCATTAATAATGATATTATTTGCATGAAAATCCGTGTCTGAATAAAGCGCAACTTTCCCACACGGCGACCCTATTTGTTCCGCCAGCCCACGCCTCAGCAGTCTGCCTTTTATTTCCTGCAAAGGAATATTCAAGGAAGTGCGCCACTATAATATTCTCCACCAGTTTATACAGGAGTTAAAAGGCCTTGGCCGTCCCTTGCGGGAAAAAACTGTGGCAATATGCAAAGAGTGCATCAACGCAGCATTTTCCAAAGAGCTCGCTTAATGTGTCTCACTAACCCACGCCTGGTCCACGAGTTCCTTCAAGAACGTTTGCAACATTTTGCCTTTTACTTCCTGCAAGAATAATCAAGGGTATCGCTACAAGCATTGCCACCGGTTTATATAGGAGTTGGTAGTCCCTGACCTACGCCCTACAGAATTCAATTGGAACAGCCTGGTGTAATTATGCTAAAGCCAAATCGCACGTCCACGCAAACGACGATGCTGTGGGGAGGCGTTTGGAGAGGAGTGTGATGAGGATGGCAATGATGATCAGCTGCACGCCTAGCTGCCGGTAAATGATTTTCTTTCACGAGGAAGTCTCATCCTCGGTGCAACAACGTCACAACTCATCTGACCGGTACCAGCAGACAGAAAATGCTATGCAACTGAACGAAAAGCGGTGGCCAGATCGCAGGTGATTTTTATTGATATATTTTTGCGAACTGCTTTGCTTCACCTCGATGTCGCGATCTTTGGCCAGTGCTGTCCGAACCTTAGAGATCTGATATATTGAAAATGTTTCATCCTGTCGGACACGTCAGATAAGCATTGTCCTATCGGACTCGTTAACCTGTGACGCTATCAGCAAGGCGACCGTCTTAGCGGACGCTTTTGTCTACGATCTGCCTATGATTAAATCGTTGATTAAGACCTTTCACATGAGTAAATGGCGACGTTGCTCTGAAACGGTGTGATTTCGTTGACTCGTCCCGTCCTTAAAACCACTTGCATCAAATTCTCCCATACTTTGTCTTAAATGCATTTTGCAGATGCGGCAGAAATCCTTGGAAACGGAAGCGTCGTTCAGACTGAAAGAAAAATAATATTTGTGCTGTTTGAATACCACTCAATCCGGTAGTACGACACACAATGACTAAAGTTCAGGTTAGAGTTATCCGTAAGTTTGCGAACAAAAGTCGTCTTATGTCTGTAGGATAAGCCACAACGGTCGTATCTGTAAGATATGTTGCACGGGAATAAAGTAAAGAGTAGAACGTTAACTGTTCGATAACTGACAGATTATTTCCGAAATGGGGGCTTGTCCAACCTATAGTAAAACATATTTTGAGGATCGAATTATCGTGGTAAATTTTGATAAAACAGGATGATCTAACAGTGTGTGTGTGCAGGGCGAAATAATTTTGAAGACGGAAGGTCCCATAAACGGGAATCTAACCCACTCATTGGGAGTTAAGATATCAGTAAGCTTGTCTACTTGCCCCTTGCCTACGCAGTAGACTGCACATAATTCTTCACGAGAGGATAACAGTTGATCGCGAGAGTTTGTATTATACTTTGATAATAGTTGCTGGCAGTGAACCTTAGAAGGATACTACGAATCTTATAGCACAAACTATCTCTAGCTAAGGACTTAAAGCACGGATCGCCAGCTAAAATCCGTGTCAAACCAGCCGCACATTTTGAACTACTAAGATTAAAATGAGATCCACTGAGAAAAAAATAAAACCATGAAAAACTCAATGGTGCTACCAACTACGTTACACTTCAGTAAGATTAGGAATAGGTACCATGTGTTCAAGACAATCTAAGAGCTTAAACATTCTATTGAATATTCTGATAATTCGCATACGATGACGCCATTCAAACGTCAATCCTGAAATTGTTTTAATCAGAGAATATTTTATTATCAAACATTCACCGCCAAAAGGAACTGATAAAAACTTTTTCAATTCATATTTAAATAATAAACCTTCACACATCAGAATTATAAACAATAATTCACCATTATGTGTTAAACTAATTGGGTGCTTCGTACAATCGTATCATGGAATTATAATGAAACAGTGTCATCTTTGATTAAGCATGATTCTGATATTAAATAATAATATTGCTACGAAGCGTTAATATGTCGAACATAAGACATACGTACTGATTATTAAGGCCTCCGGAATTGAACTTCTGAGACCTATTACTTTAAAACTTAGCATAATCATCTGATCAAACATGACGAAATGCACAATTTGTTCATCGAACATAAGATATTTTAACTATCAGAAAACTCCTACTTGTATTGTTCCTTCCCAATCGATTTATTAAGAGAACTTGTATTAACTGAAAAGCAGAAATAAAAAAAAATTGAAGATGAAAATTAATTGGTGTATTTGTACAGTGACCGAAATTTGTTGGAATTTGTGAAGGTAAAGAAGATTGTACTGGAACGATTATTGTTCTGTGGTGTATATCAAACTTTACATGTATTCAAATTGATAGTAATAAATATAATTTCAATAATACATTTCTTTCTCATTCGTTCCTTATCATCTTCCTACGTTTGTAGTGAGATGGCTGCAAGATTGTGAGTAGTTTTAAAATTTATATCTGAAAAAAGTTTTTATTTGTTGCCTAGTGTTGTATGATATTTTTTCATCGATTATTTATGTTTTCAAACGTTTTCAGTATAATGCATTTGTGAGTGGAGCTGGCATGGTTTATGGCAAGAGGCGATACCGCAATACAATAGCGGACAACCGCAATATTATATGAAATGTAAATGATTTATCATTCCTTTTCATTCCATCTTATGTGCTCCTCAATGTAAATACATAATTAAATATGCTGGTATTAATGCGTACAAGGTTAACGAGTCACAACCACTCGAGCAAATAAATTCCTGAAAAAAATATTTACGTTACGAAAAAGATTGAAATAAAATATTCGGTAGCGGCTTGCTAAGCAGTGCAATACTGTCCGATTAACCGTGTAAATAAGAAGAGACACGGAGTGGGAACCATTGGAGGCGTGATGTAAAAAAGTATCTTGAAAGAGGGAGACAAACTATAAGGACAAGAAATGTGTAAGAAAACAAGAACTTTTAGATACAACGTATAAGGTGAAGAAATACTAGGATGCCCAAGATACCTTAAAGGCAAAAGAAATAAATCCACTAGAATAAGAACAGCTAAAATTATAATAGGCAATCAGTTTAAGGTGAGGAATATTGTGTAAAACTAGTGATACTGAAACAAGTTCTTTCTCGCCCATATTTTCATCAAAATGACGCAAAAAGTTCTCAAATTTTCATTTCAAAATTGTATATGACCTTATATCAAAAATATATTTTAGAAACCGATTTCATTAAGGGACAAAATCTCATTCATTTTAGTTGTAGGAAGACATCGAAAACATTTTGAACTTTTGCAATTTTCCAAAAATCAGGGTTTTTAATGAACATGAGGCCTACATCACTCTCTTAAACGTCAATTAGACTAACCAACAACAAAATTTAATAAAAACCAATGGAGCTATTTTTTGAAAAAGTGTAAAATGTCCCAGGAGCTGGATGTAAAGTACACCCCTAAATTAAAATATTGATTTCAAATTCAAGGGGCCGCGTCATCAGCCAGATCGATTGGGGAATATCAATTTTGGAGGAAATAGGAAGAATTGTTTAGCCGATAGCGTTGTTCACAGACGGATCAACGTTTTGCCGTCATTCGATTCTTCTGTATCAAAGGCCCACAAACCACGGGTTCTGGCTACACCACGTGTTAGAGAATTTTTTCTAAATTTAGCAACTGAATTTGTCTACATTTTCGTTACTAGAGCCCAATGATACGAGCTTTGCTCCTTTTTCTTGCGCTGCATTTCATAACTTCCTCTTTACTGCGTAAGCGGTAGCGCGAAAGTTAAAGGAGGAAAAGATATGGAGGATATGAGTAGCAAGGGCAGTCATGGAATCACATAGAGGAGTTGCAATAGAGAGTGGATGGATGAGGAAGACAAAGATAGGCAAACTTTCATAAAGGAGTAGATGCAAATCTTGCAACATGATGGTGGATGAAAGGAATCTCCCTTTATCTCTCGTATTAATCTCCTAAAGAGACTATTTATTTATTAGCAAAAGTGGGAAAACTTTGTGTGACAATTTCTCTTGTGAAGTGTATGTCTTCTTCATCTTCTTCTTCTTCGAAGGTTTCTACCCCTTAGAGTTTGCCGTTTTCTATTTCCTTAATTCTCGGTCCTCCTATTGACACTCTTCCAATCCTTTCTCCTCCATTACTTCATGTATATATGTCTTCCAGGTTATCAACGCCGAATCTACCTCTTCTCTACGTCTTCTTTCAGCCCATCTCTCATTTCGCATCCTCTGGACATGTGTCCAGAGGATGCGAAATGATGCATGAAGAGCTTCATTTTCTAGTCTTCTGTTATGTTGTTTGAACCCAGCTCTTTCCACACCATTCGTTTCTCTTTTATTCAGTATTTGTTATCTGCAAAGATCTTCTCATAAAGTCGAGCTCTACCGACGTATTCTGTCTCTACGCATTTAGTTAACGGCTACATTTCTGCTCCATATAATATACTTTCCATGTACTGTGGAATATGTGTCATTTTGTGTCTTGCCTTAAAACACTATTCATATAAGGCCATGCAGAGCTTTGATTGCATTCCTCCCCATTGCGGGTCTTGTAGTTATATCTTCATCAATTTTCCCATCGTCAGTAATTAGAGTCCCAAGATATTTAAATTCGAAACGTTACTATCTCGTCATCAGCGACTAATATTAGAAGCATCTCCTATGCATAAATATTTTGTCTTTTTCAGTTTGATTTTAAGTCCCCATTTTTCGTGTTCTTTTTTTAATTTGTGAAGCATATACTCCATATCTTCCCGATCTGATACCAAAATTACCTGATCATCTGCAAAAAGTAAAGAATGTAAGCACTTGTCATTTTTGGGAACTCCCATTTGAGAACATTTCTTGCACCAGGTTTCTTAAGCTTGTTCCATATACTACATCCTTGCTTTAACCCTTTGTTAGTTCTAAAGCTTCGGGTAATTTTCCACCCCATTTTAATGCACGCTTCAGTATTCTGGTACATTTTTGTAACTAAATTAATCTATTTTTCTTGCACTTTCAGTCTTTTTTTTGCTGGCCAAATTTTACATCTTGGAACACTGTCATAGGCCTTTTCCAGGTCAATAAATGTCATATATGTATCTATATTGTGCATTCCATTTTTTTCTATTATCTGGCGTAAGCAATGGATGTAATCCAAACATGACCTCCCACTCCTAAAAACACTTTGTTCTTCACAGAAATTACTAGCGAATAGCCTAACTATTGGTGGGATGACACTAATTCCTCTATAATTTTCACAAATAGTTTTGTTACCTTTCTTGTGTATGGAACTGATGTATGACATATTCCATTCCTGCGGGATATCACCGCTAACTTCAATTCTGTAAAGATTTTGGAGTATCAATTACACTAGAGCCTCGTATTTTAAAAGTTCCATTCTAAGGTTTCCTGTGTCTGGCTTTATTGTTTTTCCTTCGCCAAAGCCCTCTTACACCAGCCGACTAATTTCAGTTTCCCATTCTTGCCAATGTGTGCATTCCAAATCTTGTTGTATTCGACTCTATTTTTCTTCAATAATTTTTCGTAGTAATCAATCCATTTGTAGAGTTATTATTTTGTACTTGCTTCTGTTACAGTTTTTCTCATATTTTTAATTGTTTTCCATGCTCAGTTGATCGTTATATCCCAATTGTACTATCTATATCCCTACATAATCCTCTCCCAGTGTTCATTTTTTTCGATTTTTACTAATTCTTTAACTTCTTTTCTCTTTTCTACAAATTCCTTTCGTGTGTCGTCATTCCTATTTGAAATCCATTTCCAATATATTTTTTTCTTTTCCTTAATCATGCTTTCTAAATTGTGTGGATGGATGTTTTTATGTCTGAAGAAAGTATTCCCTACACATATTGCATGTCCCTTACATAGGTTGATTAATCTTTTTCCATTGTCATTAATATTTGTCTCTCCCTATTGACCTACTACTTCACGTTCTCTATTACCTACTCTGCTATTAAAATCCCCAATTAATATTATTTCATTTTGATACGGAATACGCGCTATAGTTTCGCTGAGATCTTAAAAGAACTTATTATTTTCATCTACAAGTACATTATCATTTACGGCATATACCTCTAAAATTCGTATCTTATGAAGAAAAACGTTCATGTCTATTCTTAGTATCCTTTCATTAATATTCTCTATCCGTTTAATGAATTTACGTTTAATAAGGAAAGAAACTCCACTTCTAGCTCTAAAATCTTTGGGTAAACCACTCCAAATATGAAGATATTCATTCAAAATGTCTTCCCCTGTCCCTTTTTTCTTCGTTTCCGTACGTATAATTATGTCCAGGTTCATTTTTTCAATTTCTGAGATGACCTCCCTCTGCTTTGTTCGTAGGCCTTGTATATTCCATGTTCCAATTTCTATTGTCCATTTTCGTAGCCTTTGTCGTAAATTTAATTTTGGTCCGGTCCGAGGCATATTTAAATCGCTTTGAACTGAAGTTTTTTTATGGAGCCGGGATGTTAGCCTTGCGTCCAACCCCCATGCTTAATCCTGGAGGTAGATGTTTTTTTTAAGGGTTCATCCCTTAGGAAGGTTTGTTTCACCACACCTACGGAGGCCCCCCTTCCCGCTTGGTTTTTTTGTCAGAGTTTCCTTCCCTTAGCTCATGATTCCCGTTTTAAGACGCCGGAAACTCGCCTTGCTTCCCACCCAGAGCATCCAGGGCCACCACGAGGAGGTTTGGGAAGGGACTTGATGACTCAGGCTTACTACAAAGGTTCCCCATTACAGGAGGGCTTTTCCTGGTATTTAATGGTGTATACCTATGAGCCTCCAGGGCCCGAGTCACAGATTAGGACCGCAAGTATGTATCAGTATGTTAAAAATTTTAATTTTTTAGAAGGGTAGTAAAGAAACAATCCTATTTTACACCTGCAATTACAGTTACTATCACATTTAATCTTTTTATTTTCTATTAGACGATATTTAGTTTTTTCGTCTCTAACAATTGCGGTTTCAGGTCTTATTTAAATATCTATCAGTTCATAATGTTGTTGTGTTAAAAACGTACAGAATTGACATTATGGCCCTTAGAAATGTGTAAAACAGTTAAATCTCTCTGTAGGCATTGAAATGCGACCGACCCTGAAGATCGAATTTCTACCCCGTGAGAAATATTTTAGTTTAACATTAGAAGGCAGCGCTCAGGAAGATGGTCAGAAATCGTGCGCTGTTCAAGAAAAACGCGGGGTTCACAACGCCCTGGTATGCAGGAGGAAGCTCCCTTCACCGAGGTCGTCAACGGATGGACACATCTGGTTGGTTGTTAGTGATTCCGGGCGCGTCAACTACAGAGATCATTCGTTACGTAAGTGTAGTGCATGATTTGTTTTCCTCAGGAGGTGGCGGTGATTTTCATCTCTAGGTAACGCGATGTCTCAAAGTAACGCGCGGAAAAAGCTGAAGAAAGCAGACTGCAATGGGGAGCCGCAAAAGTTGGGATCTGTAGTGACATTGCAGCTCCCTATTGGAGTCTTCCCTTCCTCTCCCTTTTTAGTGTGTGACCTTCAGACACCACGTAAAAAACGATGTATATGGTCTGTTGACATAAATCAGCTCTTACGGTGTCATCCAATCAGGAGCTTGGATCACACCTGCAATAGTGACGTTTACGTACGCTTCCGAATGGATGACACCGTAGAGCTGACGAAACGTCATCAGTCTCTGTAAATAAATCGAAGTATAGATGTAAAAGAGCACAATCGTGAGAAGAATGCGGTGAAGCTCGGAAGACCTGCCCCTTCCCCTCCACCTCCGAATTTGGGTTGAAAATCGAAATTTGTAGAATCGAGCTGCCATTGAGCGATCTCTTCCCCATCCGCACTTCCTGGGCAAAATGATAAGAGACATAGGTCGCGCCTTACGTGATCGCGGGAACCACCAAGCTAGGCGAGAGAATCTCCCTCGCTAAATTTTCAGAGCAGCCTGGTAAGACCAATCAAGCAGAAGGAAGTAAGTTGGGGAGGATTGATCAACGGACGGGTGAGGTGGCTCAGGGCAGCATCTGATGTCTCTGCACGGCCTCTGACCGGGAGGTTCTTGGTTCGAGTTCCGATCGTCTGGATTTTAGACACTAGCTTGTCAGCTAGGTCGAATTCAGTCGCTGTTCGGAGAAGAATTCCAGCGGCCGACTGCTCTGATCTGTGGTTTTCCGTGGTTTGTCCTATCAACCCCAGGCAGAATCTTAAGGAACCGGCCACGGACCGCGCGCGATATTTCCTTCCTCTTCCTTGTCCTATCCTCACCCATTACACACCCATTAACATGCAGTATACTACTACACATACCTGGAGCCATGTTTTCATTTTCCTTATTTAGAGCTCTTAGTTTGGCCAGAGATAGTGGCGCGTGAAATGCAAGTGACATCTGCATGCTGGCTCCGAAAAGATAAGTCGTACGGCGGTAGTGAGAATATGCATATTTGTCATGTTTATCAAGGTTTGTTGATTATTAAAGAGTTTGGAGGTGAATTTTCAACTGCGAGATGTGAAATAAATAAGAGAACTTGAAACTCGAATGTAAACATGAAAGTCATAATGAAGTAAATTGTGATTGTCAATGAATTTTCTGATTTTATACGTTATTTCATATATCAAATTTGACATTTTTTCTCAATAACAATATTAAATGTATCATTGATAAGAAGTAACACAGAAAGTAATACACGTTTAGATTTAGATTTATTCAGTAAAAAAAACAGTAAAAACTGTATGTGACGTAGGGGGGTGAAAGATTATCTGCGTAAGTTTTCTTGAAATCCAGAATCCCTTCCCGTCATTTTAACTATAAATAGTTGAAAGATGAGTAAAGGTTTAACATAAATAAATAAAAATAAATTTTAAAAATCGCAAGATTAGCAATATTTGAAAAATAGTCATTTTTGTTTCTGAGTTATAGAAAACTTGCATCGGTTGCATTTAAAGTTAGAGAACATTATCATCAATGTCCACTTACAACTTTTAAAATAGTACTTTGTAACATTACAATTAACATTGGCCCAATAAACATATGAATTTGTAGAATTGATTGGCAATGATTGTCAGAGCACAGCAGCAGAGGAAATAAAACATATCTAAAACAATAATATGTAAATGCAATCAAATCAATTTCAAGATTTAGAACAATGCATTGTATGTTGAAATGATAACCGATTTGATTGTTCATTAACAGACAGTAAGCAAACCTAATTATGACTTAGGGACGTTTAGACGAACGAAAAGACAATAACTTCAATGACGAGAATATTCAGAGTTCAGTAAAATGTTTCTGAAGAATTACTGTTCTCATTCAATTATTAATAATACTTTACGATTTATTTTAAATTTGCCGTTTATATGTAAAATTTTCTAATCATATTTTAGAGTCAGGCTTAATCGTAATTAGTGTTATTGTCTTGTCACATACCAGGTAATTAAAGTATATTAGTAGTATATTGTAATCACAATACAATACGTTACAGTACATTTAAAATTCACTTGCTTGATTTGTTTTTTTAGTGTAGTCTGTAAAATATACTATGTTTATGGCTACATTGCAACAAATGTAAAACATTACAAACAACTTCTTCCAAAACTAAATTAATGTGATTCCTTACCTTTCCACCACACGGATTCAACTAAATTTGTGTTTAAGCCTACCAATACAAAGTTTATTCAGAGCCTACCAATACAAATATTTAATATTCTCGCTAGAGAACTGTGTATTGGTAGGCTTAAAAACAATTTTAATTGAAACCTTGCGGTGGAAGGGTAAGGAATCACATTAATTTAGTTTTGGAAGAAGTTGTTTGTAATGTTTTACATACATACATACACATATACATATACACACATACACATTTGTAATATACATTAAAAACAAAGGAGTCGAAAAGGAAGCAATAAGCATCCTGTTTTTACTTTTTCGTGTACGTACGTATTTACGGAATAATAAACGTAGTATAGAGAAAGTTATGTAAAGTTGCGGCAAAACACGGTGCTTTTTCGACAAAAAGTATAGTTATAATACTAATAATAAATATTGTAATAATAGAACAGATGATTGAATAATCTAAGGGATGTTGATTGATGAGGTTTAGTCAACTGTTGGTTCGTCGTGCTGTTAAACCCATACTAAGATGACTATAAACCGCATATGCCCTCCCTGACACAGAAAAAATAGATCAATCCTGCTCTAATGTGTAATAAATTACTCTCTCTAGCACGTTATGTAGTCAGTCAATCCAACATCACTGGCTAATCAGAGAGCTCTAAATAAGTCCCATTCAGAAGTCTGATGGAAATTAAAACATGCTGCCGGTGGAGCGGTAGGGAGCTTAGATCTTGTCCCGACTGGGGCGGTGCCGCGCTAGTGGGAGTTTCGTGGTTGGGGAAAATCTCTGCTAGCCGACGGTAGGTCAACGCTTAAGACAGTGGTTGTCCAGGTCGTTTTTTCTGGAGGAATAGCTTTCACATCATTGTTGATCATAGTAAGAAGAGGCCGCACTTTCAATGGAGGGTCATAATCTGCATGGTCACTTGGCTTCAGATTTGCGTTGTCACTTACGTAAAAATAGCGCTTTATGTCTTCAAATCTGTTTCTCGAAATGTAATCTGAGACAGCTGCAAATCTTGATGCGAATTTCTACATCATCCTGGAAGATATTTAGTAAAACGTTATGAAGAAATAGGTGATAATTGGATTTATTTTTCTAGTACGCAAAGTTACTTGTAATAAGGTAGTTTTATCACACCCAAGATAGAGTAAAATTGCCACTTATTGCTTCCTCTCTAAGCACACTTTACTTTTAACTCAACCCCAGACGAGCTAAGAAAATATTTATTGATTTATTCTGCAAGAATTTTCGATGAGAAGAAACTAACACAAAAATCCGAAAGACTGCTTATGTCCGCTGGTAAAGACATGGAAGATTTGCAAGAAATTATGTTCTTAGTTTCAATTGTTGCTTTCTTCAAATCAAGGAAGATCTTTTGCAGTCGCTTTTGATTGGATTTGTGATTGTTGGCAAGTACATTGTATTCAGCGTTAGGAGTTTGTTTCATTACTTCATTGTTATAAACATATACGAGTGTATGGTTGCGTAGGCTTCCGCGGCCGGAGTTTATGTTGGCTGGGCTATCCGCGACAAAAAGCCGCGTCCATGTCATGTGGCTAACGTTTCGGCCAGTGTATTGTGCCTTCTTCAAGCGTACTCGCTCTGCAGTACCTTCTGAAAGATCTGCCTGCAGTAAGTTCTTTACTGGCAGTACGCTCTAAAGAAGGCCACAATACGCTGCCGAAACGTTAGCCACCATACATCGACGCGGCTTTCCGGATAGCCAGCTAACTATACGAGTGTATAATAATATGTGTAATAATGATAATAACAAATAATAATTAAAATAATATCAATAACAAATAATGCCAATTATAGAAGACTTTATAGAACAATTTCTACATTGCATTTCATGTTTACATCAAACTTGAGCATTCGTCCTTGATGATCTTCGTCTGAATCACTGTCGTCCTAATTATTATACAATGGAACATACATTTGGTCAAAATCAAACATTATCAGCAACGTCAGATGAGTAACCATATGGCTTGTACAAAAGTTTTATAATTTCCTTTTTTAGAAGAGCCATGTTACGAGAAAACGATATTACGCACAATACTTTTGTACGTTCTGTCTGTGCCCGATGTACCTGATACGATACACAATAGTTTAACCCCTGTATTGATTCTACAGATTTTTTGTCAATAATTCAAATACCGTGTTTATTACTATGTTGTTTCCTACCTCTCAAAAGTTTGTAAAACAGAAATCAATATTATTCACAAAACGAATGCAGCATGTAACCTCAAAAAAAAAAAATTCGGGCGAACTGTCACATTCATTTTTTTCACCCAGAAATATATTTCAAGACATTTGTTGTCGGGAATCAAATGCTGACTGTTCCAGTATACATGTGTAGTGGGACCAAAGTTATATCATAAAACAAAATGACGCAATCGTAAAGCAAACATATTGTATCTCCAGTGATACAGTGAGCGTGAAAGGGATGATAATAAAATGAAAGTCAATAAGGGTGTCTAGAAATAATAAATGATATATTATAAAAAATAATATATGATACTCGTGGTAAAAGTTATTTTATTTTGCTCTTATAATTACGCCACTCGGTCTATCGGCTTCGACTCGCAACCTTTCTGCTAATTAAAAATGTCACTTTTACCATTAGCATCATAAATATATATTTTCTACTCTCCTCATGTAATTCTTTTATTAGAAGGCTGCAGCTTGTTGCGAAATGATATGAATTTCTGTATACCTTAATAGTGAAACAGATGATGGACCAATCTCAGGGATGTTGATTGTTGAGGTGTAGTCAATCATTGGTTCGTCGTACTGTTAAATCCATAGAGAGGTGACTTATTAACCGCATATGCTCTCCTCTGTTTCCAAAACTCAGAAGAAAATCAAAATAAACTGATAACCCGTATTGAGATTATCACTTATTAAGCTGATGGGAAATAAGAAATACTGAACTTTGATGATATTTCTTTAATTCTTTAATTATAACTTGACCTATAGGTTTGAAGTTGGATTCTGCTTATCTGCGTCATCTGAGACACGTTTGTGTCTCTCCGCTATGTGGCATTGGCTGCATCCTGCATACCACGTAACTGTTCAAAGCAAAAGTTTAACTTATAATATACGTGTATATCATTAGTCGTAGAAACTTGATGAAATGCGTATTAACAAACACGTATGAAGTGATATTACAATGCATTCAGAGTGTGAGCGAGTAGCGTAAACTTCATTCGTGAGGCATTACATAATCATTTCATAATATAATATGACGCATGATACGTAGAACGCAAAAGAAGTAGAAAATAATGTACACATTAACTTTATTTTCATTATTATTAAATTTTACAATAACTATGAACATTATTATTGACTATTAACACACAAATATTGTGTGAGTTAGAATATACATCTATTGAGACTCATGACAAAACTTGTAATTAATAACTAAAAATACTAAGACCCACCTTTGCCTACTTCTTAGAATGATAATGAACATTTATGATGTAATTAGAGACATTTTGTTTCTTTATTAAAATGGACTCAAAAACATTTTCATTCAATAATTTGCCATGTATCGAACAAGAAAAATCTTTATTTAGGAATTGAGGAACCACAAACTACATCCTCTTCTGTACCATGTACAAGAAAATAAAAACTGACAATTGAATGCTCCATTTAGAAAATATGGAAAAGTCAATTGATTATTTCATGTTTAGCATTAAAATTGACGAGTAAGTCAAGTGAGCGCAAGGAAAAAAGAGGGAGCGAGAAAGGAGGAAATTTAATCAAATTTGCTAATCCCTTATTTATCCACCAATAATTGCTTAACTGCAATATTCTACGTATCTAAAAAGCCAATATCAATTCGCTTCAATTTCAAACCCGTTTTGCGCTGATCAAATCTTGACTCAGCGCACTGATTGCAGTTTCGTCATTATTGTGACGATGTGCGTGAGACGCTCCCTGATGTGTAGAAGGTGTAGAAAGTTTGGATGGAGTTTCCCTTTGGTCGTACTATATATTGTTGCAATGTAGTCAATGTCGCTGTGTAAACGGGAAAAAATCCCTTGAAGAATGAAACTTTCTGACGCATAGTGACTACAATGACAACATGGGTGTTCGGCTCTGTGTGCGGAATTATCGAACGGAATTATCGAGGTAAATCATCTCGATCTACTGCTTCATTTCTCTTTCTCTGACAGTAAACGTGTGTCTCATTACATTTTATAATTATCCACAAATCCAGTATATTTTCTATTTATTTCATTTTTATTTATTTACATATGGGAAAAACAACTAAACTTTACATCAGACATGTGAAGAAACAACTGATAATATACTATTCAGATCCAAGACATTGAAGATTGAGATTTGGGTGAAAATTCTTTATCAAGGTACTAAGTAACTGTTTTAAAAGGAAAATGCTAAATTCTTATTATTTAGTAGTAAGACCTTATTCCAGTGTTAGGACGCGGTTACATTTGTAGTCGTGTCTCCGTATTATAATACAGAACACTAAGAATCAAAATGTAAACAAACATTATGAGGAGTGCCTACTCAATAAAAAATTATTGTATTTGCGGAGCAATTAAAAAATAATTAATTTAAATGCTTTAGAGAAAACATTTGAAAGACGTTTGGAGAGCAGAGAACAAAAAAATTAAAGAAAAAAATATTTTTATATGAAATAAAGTTAACACACATCTACTACATAAAAGAACAAGAATTACCCACTTTTTTGGTAGCAAGGCTCCATAAAACTTTTCTGTAGGGATAAATTGCTGTTTTTTGCTGCAGAATAGAAATGCTTTCTCTATACTACATAGCAAACCCAACACGCGCCTCGACTTCTTATTTATACATTTTCGCAGCCAAATATGAGGGAATATACAATACATTTTAAAGAAATAAAAAGGGAGAGTGAAACTTTTGAAGGGAAAACCCTGCTTCATGTAAGAGGATAGAACTAATATTATTTCCTTCAATATTTTAAACACATTTAATAACACTGATAGATTTGAACACTAAATAAATATAAAAAATAAAATAATAAAGATCATTCAAGTTGGCCCTCGCGGTGTAGACTCTTGAGGCCTTCGTCTACGCTGAGGAGGCTGCAGGTTCGGCGCAGGCATGGACGTATTTGTCATTGTCCGTCCATTCCTCAACTTCATCCTATCACCTCGTTATTCATACCTAAGGTTAACGTGTTTAATCAATGGATACAGCCGAAAAAGTTTATCCTCATAATGAACAATCAACAGTGAATACAACCGAAAAATTAAGAAAATTACAAAAACTAATAGAGGTATAGAATGGCACAGACTTTCCCATATTAGTTTTCTATTTCCTTTGGTCTCGGTTAGCTATTCGAACTTGCCAATATTCTTGCCTGCTGCCATCTACGCCGTCCAAAGTACGTTTTTTAAAACATTTTCTTAATTTTTCAGTTTCCTAATTGTAGAGCGAAAATGTTATTTTAAGAATATTGAAGAACAGTAAAACCTCGTCGTAAATGGAAATTTTCTTTGAAAAATTCTTTGAAAATCTGACGTTTAACTGTAAATTTGAAATTTAAAACTCTTTTTACAGAAAATTGTAGAGTTTTTGAAAAATTGAATTCGAAGTCATTTTAAATACTTTAACTCACAAATACAATAGTGTTTACAAATTTCTGGAAATGTATGTATAAACGGCAAGAGATATCTTTAAAAAATTAACATTTGAATAATTTTTAAAAAACAAAAAAAATACACCGAAATTAACATTGCGTCATATTAAAGAGTGCAACTACCACTATCCGTGTGGCACAAGATCAAATGCCATAGAAAAATTTAATAATATTGAATCGACCCAACTCCCTTCATCTAATGAATCCGCTATGTTCTGACAATAGTCATGTTAAGGCAATAGTCAGGCTGTCACACGAATAAGCAGAACTAAAATCGTGTTGATTTTGAAATAGCCAATTAATTGTATTCCAAACTCATCCACTATACTCCACAATTAAGTGTTCTATTGGCTTGCAGACGACTGATGTCAAACTTATAAGCCTGTAATTCATAACTATCCTTCTGTCTCCTATGAATCGGCACTACAATTGCCTCTTTCAAATTTTCAGGAATCATATTATTATTCATAGTGACATCCATCAACCGCGCAAGGTACGGAATCATGGCCTCTCCACCCAGATTTAGTATTCCCGAACCTCCTTCTCCGAATTTATCTCAGCGATATTGCGCAGTCTCAACACCCTGTTACATAAAGTTGGTTCTTTTCAAAACGTCAATCTGTCTGTCCGTCTGGGATCGCCACTAGCGCTTAACCATGCATAGATTTTTTTTTCCAAATTGCAGAAACCCCTGTCTATCTGAACAATATTCTTTAAAATTTGGGGGTATTCTACATGAAATCCCTGGGGCATTTTCAATTTTTTTTTAAAACGGCTCCAAACTTTTTCTTTAAATTTCTTGTAAAAATTGCTTAGAACGTAGCACAGGTCCTATTTTTTACTCTTGGTTAACTAAATTTTCGAAAATTTCAAAAGTGTGAAAATTTTTCGACATATTTCTTCAACTACAAAATTAAATATTCTCCCTTCAGAGAATTCTCCCTTCAAATGAATATTGTTGTCCATAATTATTTATTTTATTAGGGTCATTTGCATTTTTTGAAAAGTTTAGTAGTTTTCGCGTAATATAGCGGGAAATATGTGTAATTTTCTGTAAAAAATACAAAATCATCATGAACGGCTCCAAACTTGTTCATTAAACTTTTGGTAGGGATAGTGCTAAATGTACTTTATAAGATGACATAAACGTCATATTGCTGTATTTTTTGTTTGTTTTTTCAAAAATTACAAACATGTAATAATGTTGACATGTCTCTCATGTCGTTAATGTTTATATTAGCGGCAATTTGTTTACATTATTGTATTTAAGAGTACATGTGCTATAAATAATGTCATACAATTTTCTCGAAAACTAAACCGCTTTCTGTGAAAACTGGCTCAAATTTCCGCATTTTCAGGCACGCTCAAAACCGCGATAGTTCTAATTGCACTCTTTAATATAACGTAAAGTTAATTTTTGCATTATTTTTGTTTTTCAAAAATTTCGCAAACGTATTTTTGTTAAATATCTCTCACGCCGTTAAAATGGACATTTCCAGCAATTTGTACACACTATTGTATTTTAAAATAAAATTGGTTCATTGGATTGGTCTTGTGGGTAGAGAAACAATTAGTTGTACCAATGTTTTGAAGTATTTAGTTTCTTCATCAGGATTAGATTATAAACAATGGACAGTGCATGAGGACAACACATATTTCATTAAATTGATTCATTAATTAATTAACAATAAACAAACAAAAACAAGAAACCAAAGAAAAAATTGTAAACTAAGATAAATAAAACAACAAAATATAGAAAGTACACATCTTACAAATAATCATAATAGTTAAGTCGCATTTCAAGCCGCCACAAACAACTCCACGTTGAGTTGTTGAAGCACATGGATCCATTGCGTGTCAAGTGTGAATTGGGGCAAGGCCCTAACCACAAATGAATGATTGGTTGAATTAAATGAATCACGTGCTACAACCACTCCATGTCCCCCATCATGTGTTTTCAGTGAAGTTCATGTTAAATTAGTAATATAACTGGATAATATTCTGAGGAAAGTTTATGCAAAGGTATCAAAACTAGATGTATTGACCAAATTTGTTATTATTATATTGTTTTTATTATTATTAATCAAGGTTAAGAGAGAAAAAAGAATTTACAATGAATATAATATACCAAGGCACACTTCAGGTCATTATATTGTTAAAAATTTTTAAAAAAATTATAAAATAATTATATGCATACATATACACACACATACACAAACATATACACACAACTTACTCAAACATAAAAACATATACATACACATAACAACACACAAAAAAACGCATACACAACCATACACATAAACACATGGATACTAATTGGCCTGTGGAATTAAAGATAATCAATGCAATTGTCTATTAAATGTAAACATATGTGTATAATTTATGAATGTATTGCCAAAAAAAGAAAGCAGTAAGGTGGGCAAAAGGAAAACCATGGCATATAATTTAACATAATAATAAAAACATCTAGCATGCAACATGACACAATACTTCTTTTTGAGTCCAAACCAATAAAGCATCCAGTTTTCAACAGCATATGTTGTTTACAAACTGAATGGAATTAACAATTTTAAGACTATTAGAAAGAATGGTCAAAACAATTTTATGTTCATATAACACATTAAAATCAAACGATATACATGGATCATGGAGATACTGAGAGTATCTTCTAAGATATGAATACCAGTAGTATCATAACTTGGACAGTGAAATTTGCAAGTGATTTGAATAATTACAATTTGAATTAACTAATGACTATAATAATCAACATTAACTTATAAGTAACAGTGCACAATTAGAGTTGAAAACATTTGGCACTTACAATTTGATACACTACCAAAAGCAGATACCCTAGCCAACAATTAATATACAATACAAACTTAAAAATGAGGTTATCAACCAGTATTACATTATTCGCCAACATTATAACATTGAATGTAAACGTGAGATAGTAACTATTACAAATTTAAGAGTTAGGCATGAGTAAAAAGAATACAAAAACATTCAAGAATTGAACACTTTTTATTCAAACATCCCTTGACAAGGCAACACAAAAGGTATTACTTGGTGTAACCTTGCATTGACCACAATTATTCAAAGTGATCAAGACCGACTGAATTCAACCATAGTAAACTAACAAATACTTTAATTCAGGTACAAAATGCTAAACCAAAGGTTCATATAACTATTACAAAAAAATCACTATTTACATAGACCAGGGAAATATTAAGGGTAGAAATTAACAATCTGGAAAGCAGTTGATTTGGCTGGATTGAGTAATTATTTAGAATGATAATGAATATAACAACATACAAAATGTAGGTGAAATTACTTCTCATACATTTTCAGGCCAATTAAATTATATAATTTGATAAAGGTATCATAACAAATGTAGTATACAAGGAACGATAATCACGCTCATAAAAACTGTTCAAGCGATTGGTTGTCTTGGTAGCTTAGTGGTTAGAGCAGCTGGGCTTAAAGCGAAAGATCCAGGTTCAAGTACCAGTTGAGGCAACCAATTCTTTCAACAAATTTAATTATAACAAATGTAGTTGAAAATTTAATTAGACATTAAGCTGACAGTGTCAGCAAAATTTAGACTGCATTATACCCATTAGATGTAAATGTGAGAAAACTACTACATAGCACATTGTACACAAACATGTGTAGTTGTTGTAACTGAACATGACACATTGAATTCAGGGGTGCCCAAATACCAGTTTTCCCATCAAGACACCAGGTGAAAGTGAAGGGAATTAATGCACAATGTACATAGAAACAGGAGATACTAAGGAAGGAATTAAAATTAGAACATATCAAAACAGAAGATTAGAATAGCATGTTAAGTATATTGAAACATTCTAATTTAGGATAAATTAATGAACACAAACAACACACCCAAAATATATAGATGACACTAACAATGGATCATAGATACCAACAACTTACAAAACCGGTTAAGTCATGTCATCTGCGATGTAATTAGGGAGTGTTGCCAATAACCATAACCAAAATAATGAAGCAGCCAAAAAAGGATGAAAATTATAGGAAAGTGAGGGAATAAGTGAAGGCTAGACAGTCCTGCACATATAGGGAGAAAAGATCATAAATGGAAAATAAAAACTAAACGGCAGCGAACTGATACCGGTAAACATTCATTTGTAAATCGCACAATTAGGGATTGGAACGAAATACCTGCAACAGTCATGGAGCCCTTCCCCAAGGATGTAAAGTGTTTTAAAAATCGCTTAAGAAGTCTCAAATAGTATTTTTTTTGCTTTTTTTATTTTCCTGTTTCTTCAAAGTATTAGCTATTTTTAGTGAAGTGAAGTGCAGTTTCCAGGGAAAATTCATCGTGATATGCGACATTAGCCAAATGTTAAAAATAAAATAAAATATAGTGAGTGTGGTGCGTGGACGTTGCAGTGTTAGTGCAGCGTAGCAAGACGCTAGGCAGAGTGAATAGAGTAATGAAATAAAATTTAAGATTTAGAATTAATACAATAGAATATGATAGGTAAATGAGGATGGTATTAATTTAGCTGTAAGTACATTTGGAGTATACATATGATGTGTGTATATGTGTAGGTGTGTGTGTGTGTATATAGGCGTTATACGCACATGTAGTGTGTATATGCATATGCGTATGTATATGTGATATGAGTATATATGAATATGTGTGTGTATAAGTAATGTTGTATGGTGTGTGTGCGTTGTGAGTATATACGTATTTGTTGCAGTGGTGCGATGGTTTGGTGTGTGCACAGAGAGTCTGAGTTTTCACATGTTATGCATTGAAAATGGAGGCTTTCCTGCTATGCTGGGGGTATACAGTGTTCTAGGTAATACATTATATTTAATGTATATTTGTATAGTGAAATTAATTGGCTACCACCTGGCAAAGACGCCAATTGTGGCCAAAATAAATATATTATATTAAAGTTGGGTGTGGAAACTAAGCAATGTATGGAGAACAATATACTATAATGGGAATGATAAGGTTTATTAACAATATTAACAATGGACCTGCTTTCCACATCTGTTTTCTTATTCCACCTAGTGTATGCTTGTTAGAGTTTTAATTATCTGTTGTAATTATCACTGTTGAAATTATCATTCTTTAATGTTTTGTGCAGTGCCTCAGATTAGGTTTTGATATACACCATGAATTTGTATGGCCTATTTTCTTTGTCAATGTTTATGTATTATGGAAACGTGGAGAGTTGTAAAGCAAGTTACTCATTATTTTGGTGGGAAACCCATTTGCGCTTGGGATGTTTTTGACAATATTTAACGTTGTTTTCAGTGGAAACATGGGTCATTGAGTTGAATGGCTCTATGTTTGAAAGCTAAAGACACATTGTTGTCCTCACACAGTTCATTGTTTATACTCTAGGCCTGATGAAGAAATTAAATATTTCGAAATGTTGGCACAACTAGTTTCTCATCCCACAATGACCAATCCCATTAATCAATTTCATTTTATTATTCATCACTGGTTGTGATTCTACAATGAACTTAACTCACAATGGTGTTTGTGAGTTAATGTGCTTCAAACAACTTCAATTGAAGTTTTTCAAAAACTCAAAAAATTTCTGTGAAAAAGGTTTAAAATTTTGAATTTACAGTAGCGTTTAAACTACATTTTCTTAAAACCGACTCCAAATTTTTCAAAGAAAATTCCTGTGGGCGAGGTTTTACAGTTCTTTAATATTCTTAAAATAATATTTCAGTTCTTCTATTAGGGAACCAAAAAATTAAGAAAATTTCAACAAAATGTACTTTGGGTGGCGATAGATATGAGGTGGCAAGAGTTTTATATTTCTCATTTTGTTAATATTTACATAACGGATTTTTTATACATTATTGCATTTTTGAGTACTAAAGCCTTAAATTGTGGGTTTTCTGACAAAAGCCAAACAAGTCCAAAATTTCATATTTTGAGTGTCATTACCAACTTATCAATAACTGCTGGAACATTTTTCGCTAAATGCCAAACATATTGAAACATATAAGTCACAGAATGAATAAGGGATAAATTCATTACTGTGCATGACTTACGCTATGAAGTTTTTGTTACCTCCTGAAAAATCACGAATTGGGACTATTTTCGTTCTTGTAAGAAACCCTTCAGTTATTTCGTATGGTTCTCGAAAAGTTAAAATTTTTCTCTGAAAATGAAGTCAAAATTGTGCATTTTCAGAAAAGCTCGAAAAGGCTCCAAAGTTTTCATTGAAACGTTCTGTATGGAACCAGGTTTGTCATGCGGAGGTGAGCAAAGTGCACAAAGCGTTAAAACATATTTCCGGATGTTAAGTGTCTTTGAAGATCAATTTTTCCTGGACATTCACCTTACATAAACTTTTAGAATTATTCGAGTGCAAGACTTTTTTTAATGCATTCTTCTTTAGTGTATTCCCGAAGCAACGCAAAATTTGTAGATGAAAGAAAGCATAATGTTTTGTTACATATTTGGAGAGCAACTTGTAACCACATGCTATTTTATGACTGCAAAATGTTTTAAAATCCGAACTGAAATATGATTATTTTTCTTCTGGATCCTTGGTGAGGGCAAATAGACTTTATTTCAGTATTTTCGTAATGACCATGTAGGCCGACTGCTTAAGTATCCCGCGTTGACTGCTTTCCATTTCATGTCCTACTCCTATCATTGATATCTACAAATCACCTTTCAAAGAAGAACTAAAGGAAAACGACCGGTGTTTTCATACTCTTCGCATGCGTGTGTGGGGGAACTTTCAAAATGGCGTCCTTGGAAGAGGACGAAGGCGCGAGTAATGATAATTCAAATCAGATGGAAGTAGACAGAGATTCTAATGCATCTAGTCCTCAACAGGAAGAAGAATCATCAGATTCTTCGTCTGACGACGAAGCAGAACAAGATCAGAACATTGCCATCTTGGAACAGAAGGTAATTTTTTGTGTCTTAACCTAACTTCTTTCAAAATATGAACGTCGTTTACGTTCCTGTCATAACACATAAATTCATGTTAAGAAGCTATTGTTTCAGAAATCTCTTGCTCTTGAAGTCGAAGAGTTTGTTATAAATATTAATGGTTATAACTTTTAATTCAATGTTGTGTTGCTGAAAATGTAATTGTTTGTTGACCTATGAACAAACTTTTTACAGATGTAAAGGAATGTTCACTTTAGGATTGTTGAGGGTGTTTTCTGATTTTATATAGAATTTCATTAGTCTATTACTACTAATATGTGATTTTGTTATACCTTTTAAAGTAGAAAATTGATTTAAGGAAGTTGCTTGGTTACCAGTCATTATGTTTTCAGATTTCTCAAAACCCTTATGATTATTCTGCAAATGTTGAGCTCATCAATACGCTTAGGAAGGCCGGAGATTTGGATAAACTGAGAGAAGCTCGTGAACGAATGAGCCAACACTTCCCCTTGAGTCCTGGTTGGTACTTCATGGCTTAAACACTGTGAATTGTTTGTGTGAATGTGGTAATTTTACTTCTTTGCCTTTAGAATTGTGGAAAGCATGGTTGGAAGATGAAAACAAGTTAGCTACCACTGTTGAGGAGCGCACTACTGTCAAAGATTTGTTTGAACGAGCTGTGAAAGATTATGTCTGTAAGTGAAAAAAAAA
Source organism: Gryllus bimaculatus (assembly GCA_017312745.1). NCBI lineage: Eukaryota > Metazoa > Arthropoda > Insecta > Orthoptera > Gryllidae > Gryllus > Gryllus bimaculatus. The sequence goes on from BOPP01000082.1 coordinate 5,567,413, forward strand.
AATAATAATAATAATTTTAAAAAAATCTATGGCTTAATTATATGTATAGTGATATATTTGATTGAATTATTATGTTTATAGCTGTAGAACTTTGGCTTGAATATGTACAGTTCAGCATTGGATTCATGGGAGATCAAAATGGAATGGATAATGTAAGAGCTGTTTTTGAAAGAGCATTGACAGCAGCTGGTTTACATGTATCAAAAGGTGTAGTGCTGTGGGAAGCCTATCGTGAATTTGAACAATGTATGCTGACCATGATAGAGGTAAGAAATTGGTTGATGTGGAGAATAGCACTTTCCCATGCCACAAGTCCACCTAAACTGTGCATCAATATCTGCCATGAAGTACATACATCATAGAAACAGGTTAATGAGAAGATATTTATTTGTACTTGCTATTGATGCGGGTGGCAAAGTTGCATTATATATGAAAAGATTATTATTAAATTGATTTGGGTTAAAGTTTAGTATACGGTACACCCTTAGAGAAGCTTGGCAGCGGGGATTAAGCCCTAATTCCTGTACGTGCTCTAATAGAAATGAGTAAAACTTACAAATAGGAGATTTTCATGGTTCGCCCTTTATATGCTTTGTCCCCGCCACATTGTAACGCCAATTTACTTTCAAAAGCAAGTTTTCTCGCTTCGCTCGCCCGGATCCAAGTCACGGCAAGGCTCAGGCCTTCAGCCCTCGCATTCACTATAAACATCCTTGAGTCTATCCAATGCATAATTACCAATTCACTTTTATAAGAAAGCACTTTTCAGGAAAGCCTCCAGAATTCTGACTGCCTAATTAACGTCGGAACGGGGCGAAGTGCCGGTTTAAACGACTTCCTTAGGTTGTACTGTATACTACATTTCAGCCTTGATTTGTTATTGTACTTGTATAGTATTTTATGTCATAGAGGATGCACTGGAAGTTTATTATTTTTCTTTCTGTTTTGGGATTTTGGTTAAGTAATGCAAATAGTAATAAATAAAACTGATGTTTTGATAGAGTACTATTTCCTTACTATGAAGAAGGTTTATAAAACTGTATGATTGTCAGAGCGAGAGCAGAGGGTGAACCACATTGTAAGCACAAGGGCTGGAAGACCCTTATGATGCCAATTGTTGGATCCATTATTGAATTGAATTGAATTGATGCCTTATTTTACGCGGCGAGACTCGAGCCATCTGGCCCACTCTTCCCTCTGACCATGCAAATGTCACTATGCTCCTTTCACCAACTAGCGTAGAAAGGAGGTATTTCTTGGGTGCCAAAACAGGAGATTTAAATTTAGCTCAGAGGCGTCATTTAGGCTTGAGGATCTTTGACGTGCAGTAAATCTACTAACATGGGACAGCCGGCTTTACTTCCCCTCTGAAGGAAGGTGTATAAAGGATTTTTTTCGCCCTTAAAAATCCACAGCTCCGATCGGGTTTTAACTCCCCAACTTGGGTATAACAGTCTGATGCACTAACCGTTACATCACTGCTACAAACCACTTAGAACCAAAATTTGTGTATTATAAAATTACATTCTCATGAAAATTACATTTGTTTAATCAGATTTGTGTTTTACATGTTAAGTCTGTTAGATAATTTGCCAATAAAATAATACTTTTGAAAATTATACATACCAAAAATATTAAATTGTTTATTTCTTTATAATTTGAATGTTGGTGAGTAACTATATTATTAAGAAGTGTTTTACTACAGTTTATTTACATTTACATTATAGTATTGGTGAGTTGCTTTTCTTAGGCTTACAAGAGGCCTTGTAGGAATATTTGCAGGTGGCGTTGATGGAGGGGGGTTGCTATTCTCCACATATTTTCTTGTGGTTACTTTGTCTTCCCATTCTTTGATGTTTACTTTTAAATTTTGCTCAGGCAAATGCTGATGCAAGTGATGAGGACAAGGAAGTTCAAAAGCGAAAGTTGGATTCTTTGTTCAGGCGCCAGTTGTCAGTTCCTTTACTTGAAATGGAACGGGCGTATGAAGAGTATGTGAGCTGGATTGGCGGTGGCAGCAGAGAGGGGCAAAATGGTTTAGATGAAAATGTTAATAGAGTGTATAAAAAAGCACTAGAGAAGTTGGGTAAAGTACTTCCTTTTGAGATGCAGTTGGTGAGTATATTGTAGATATAGCAGTTTCTTATTAATGTTTTTCCTATTATAGAAAAAAATAGTAATTTTTGATATTCAGTAAATTATTGAAGATGTCAATGCTTTAGAATATACAGGTTATAATCCTTGTTCTAAATTTTCTAGTACAATTCAACTGTCAAAACAATTTCTGTAAAATTTTGCTTCATTATTACTTGTTAATTGTTTACATTATAATTATAATTTTTTTATCGATTCTAGTGATCCACTGTTTATGAGCAGAGCGTGATGTTGTCTTGTTCTAAAACATCCTCTCCAGTAAGCTTTTCTGACGTATCAAGACACAAAAGGGGGACAAAGCTTGTAGGGATGTTTTTACTTTATTAATGTCCTACTTAGTATTGGGCATTTGCCTTTACTATATTGTATGTAAATAGATAAATTAATAAATAAAAAATATTTGTGTAGACATCAGTTACTGGCTGAAGGATGTGGTTCACTGCCACATGAACAATGTTATTTAGATGAAGTTCTAAAATCATGGTTTAAAAAAAAAATATCTTACACCATGACTAAAATGTTGCACAGTAAGACGCGGAATAAAACAAATTATTTTCAGCGTGGCGATTGCTATGAACCGTTTTTCTTGACTCCCATGATGGTTTTCTGGCATGAACATTTTCCAAAGGAATAATCTACAGTTCAAGCCGCGAGTCTTGTACAGAAAGGGCACTGTATTTCTGTCCGAACAAGTTTTAGTTTCACCATCCAGTCAACAATGGTCTGTTCTGTTGAGATAGTTGCCAATAGCGGCATTAAATTGAACCTTGTCATCCTCAAAACTCGAACATACACAAACTAAAAAGTAAAACCAGAGAAAAAGATATGAAATGCATAATAACGTGGAGAAACAACGAGTGAATTCCACGGTTGGTATCCTACGTGTTTTTCAAGTAGTGGGGTAATTAATGAACAAGTGTATACCACACTTCGCTCATAACCAGCATATTGCTAGAATACCCTTTTTTATTATTTTTTCAGTTATTAACGTTCAAAATTTCTTATAGATGTCCACACCAGAGAGTCGAACTGATGTGTATCGCGAGTACCTGGACTATGAGAAAGGTGATGGAGAACCAGCCAGAGTGCAATGCTTATATGAACGAGCCTTGGCTGAGCTTTGCCTTGATCCTGTTCTGTGGCTAGACTACCTCAAATATGTGGACACGCAATTGAAAATTGACACAATTGTTCTCTCTGTTTGTGAAAGAGCTGTCAGAAATTGCCCATGGAGTGCACCCTTGTGGGTCTACTATCTGCGAATTCTTGAAAGATATAAGCATCCACACCAGAAGTTGACAGGTACGGTAGTCTATTACAGTTATTATTGAACTCCTCTTTTTCATGAGACCTATACCTATGGTTTGAGTCCTGATGGTGGCAGAATTTGCAACATTAGCTCACCAGCTAGGTCTAATTCAGACACTCCCTGGGGGAGAATTCTAGCAGCCAGCTGCTCTGATCGGCAATTTTCCATGAGATATCCAATCAAAACCAGGTGAATGAGTGGATGGGTGGGTGCGTGCGTGAGGAAATCGGGTAGGATATATGTACATACTCTATATGTATATCCTACCAGTCTTCCTACCAGTGAGAAGTGACTATATGTGCAAAAGCAAAAATAGAATGTCTGTGGTTGAGTAGTTCGCTCGTTACTTCTGTTTTTTCTGTGTGAACATATGTATGGTCTCAGTTTACACTTTCTGACAGTTCTCACTTTCAAATTTTAACAATTTCCTGTGATAACAATATATCTTGAATGTAGTGTAAAATATGTTGCTTTATCATGTTTCTGAAATGGATATTTCTGTTTATTGTTGTTTAAATTAATTGAAATTTGCATTTTTAGAGGTAATGGAACAAGCTTTGGGAGTTGGTTTCTCCACTGCTGCAGAATATCGGGGATTGTGGATGGCTTACCTGGACTATTTGCGAAGACGAGTAAAGTGGGGAGAAGATGGAGAAGAAGAACAGCTTAAGGAACTCAGAGCTGCATTTAACCGAGCCTGTGAACATCTTGCTCAGTGTAAGATTTACTGTACCACTTTCCGTATTTATTTATTGAAATTAATATGATAGATATAAAGTTGTTATAATACATTTATTTAATTATTTTTTATCAAAGATTAGTGTAAAAATTTTCACTTGACAGTGTATCTTTTTTATACATCACACTTGATCTCAGAATCATACAGTATAATAATTATGTAAGTTTTATTTAAAAGAGTTAACACTATGGGTTTCACATCCATGTGTGTAATCTATTTCACTTATTGATTATGTTGGCTGTGAAGTGTTTTGATGCATGTGTGTACTTTCCATGCCAAATATTTCTTAACTTTTTAATCTAATTACCGTACAAGTTTCTAACTTTTTGATTTGCTGTTGCTATAAAATGCTTGGCTCCACCTGTATAATATTAACACTTATTAACAGATAAAGTCATGCCAAGAACACCTATAACTCAGCCAAACCTTATTGCCTCCCAAAATAATACTTTGAAAACTTCATGTTTCAGCTCTGCCTGGCTTTCTTCTCTATTCAGTAAGCAATGGCTCACTTGTATTCACCTGCAAATGAATGAACTGAAGTGAATGGAAGTGAGACGGAAACTGGTGTTATTATTTATCACATTACTGAGGGCACATTTCATTTAAACTAGTATATTGATGATGACAGGACTCTGCCTATGACACAACAATAAACTTGATGGATCTTTGTTAAAAGAGAATTACCACAAGAAATTTATTCAAATTCTGAATCCTGTGTATATATTAAATACATTGTAAAGGCATTCGCTAAATACTTTTCATTTTGTAGATCTTATAAAAGTAATTTAAATATTAGACTTGATGACTAATCTTATTCACTTTCTGTGTTATAAGTTATCATTATTTTTTGGTTGACATTAAGAAAAATAGTATGTATTTTGTGATTTTGATTAGGTGTGTATGCTTTACAGTTTTTGGACTTCAAGGTGATCCCACATGCATGGTACTACAGGCGTGGGCTCGTATGGAAGCTGTTCATGCACGAGAAATGGAGACCACTCGTCGCCTCTGGAGTGACATTCTGAGTCAGGGGCATGACAAAACTGCAAGTATGTGGCTCGAGTATATCAATCTGGAGAAATGTTATGGGGACACAAAACATCTGCGACGTCTCTACCAGCGAGCTTTAGCTGCGACGCAAGACTGGCCTGAAAGCATAGGAGATGCGTGGTTGAACTTTGAGCGAGATGAAGGCACTTTGGAGACATTTGAGGCATGTGAGAGCAAGTACGAAGCTCGGATGAAGGCTGTACTGGAGCTGCGGGAGAAACAGGAGGCCCAGCAAGCAGCTCAACAAGCAGAAAGTGCAGCTGCGCACAAAGGACATCGCCACGATGCCAGTAAACGCAAGGTAGATATTGTTAAATTCATTCAGGAACTTGGGAACAATTGTCCTTAGCAATTTTAAACTGAAATTGAGTTACAAAGCAAAAAGTCCTCAGGCCCCAACCTGACACTAACTAAGGACTGTATTACAAATTTAACTATTTTATTTTTCCGTTTGATGTCAAAATTTGATACTACATAGAGAGACATCAAACTGGAAGGGTGAAGGCTGTGTTGATGGTAATACCATATAAACTCAAATATAACCTGCGTAATTTTTCCAAAAATTGCTTGCTAATAATTGGTGTGTGGCTAATGTTTGCATCAAGGGTGGTGTGTGAACTTGAAGCGTCTTGCATGTGGTCACATGGCAAGGGGGGTAGTAGAAAGCATTCATTTGAGATGTAGATGTTTACCAGTCATACTCGCAGATCTTTCACTGTGAAAGAAAAACTACGTGCAATAGAAAAAGCAGAAGAAATGAGTATCCATGCAGCGGGAAGAAAGCATGGTGTAGATGAAGTTGTATTAATGTGTGGCGTAAAAACAAAACGCCACTTGGACTAGCCAGTGTTAATTGGCAGGCTTTTCAAGGACTGAAATTTTTGCAATATAAGTGGGAAAATAAAAAAAAAGTTCTTTTTGAGATTGCTTTCTGTGAAACTAGCAAGGGTGCGGGTAATATTTGAGGGTGGGGTATATTTGTGTATATATGATATATCAATTTTTGCCTGAAGATGGTGTAGGACAATTTTATCTCAAGTCCTTCAGCTGATAGCTTGTGTCCTTCTGACTCTTGAAACTAGATTTCTAATTGGCTTTTAGTGTAATAAAATTTCTTTTTATATAGAAAATTTTCCTTATCAATTTGAGGAAATTGACTCTTGTGATACACAAGCATTGAATAATATTCTATTTGAAATTTCAAGTATTTTCTATTTGAAAAGTCAGATTTTTTCCATATAGTACATAGGGGGTTGCATCGTTGATTTCAATAACTGGATGTTTTTTGGCAGTTGTTGGAGAGTGTTCGGGTATTATTTTCCGCCTTCAATGGAGCCGTTCACAATATCCGATATTTCGAGGGATTGCTCCTCGGTTGGAAATGTTTCCGCTGCTGCTAGTTGGAGAACATACTGACGCGAGGGCATTGTAAAAGTGTAAAATGATGTTACAGTTTGAAATTCCTCCTGATTGTTTGTCTGTCCTATCCGTTTCCATGCACTCATTGTCGGCAGGGCTTACCTCAAATTCTGAATTGATGAATTCTTCAAGTAGGATGTGGCGTGCTAGACAGTCTTCTGGTGTCCGACACTGTGAGCCTGGATTGCAGTAAATGCAGAGGCAGTAGAGAGATCCATGCTGGTAGAACTCAATAGGCATATTGGCGATTTGTTCGGTTGTGCCGTTGCTTTATATAGGGGAAAGATGCGTCATATATGGTCATGTGACCTTGGTTGAATATTGTGCAGTCTTGCATCCATCCTTCCTTCTTCCGCGTTGCCGTGTAGTTGTTGACCTTGATGTATGTTGATACAACTACACAACTTCGTATTCTGAATATTAATGGCATGAGAGTTATTTAAAAAAATTACATTTCTGTCATTTTATCAATACGAAAAGTTTGAAGCAAAAAATTGGAGTTGTTTCTGAGAAAATTCTGAAAATGCCGAAATTTGAGCTTGTTTTCACAGAAAGGTTTTAAGGTTGCATGAAAACTTTATAAGACATCATTGTACATGTACTTGTACCTGTAAATGCAATTGTTGCTAACATAAATATTAATGAAGGGAGGGGCTAGTCAAAAACATTATATTTTGTAATTTTTGAAAAAACGAAAGTATATAACAAAATGGTGTTTATGCTATCTTATAGAGTACATTTAGCACTATCTCTGCAGAGAGTTTAAAGAAAAAAATTTGGAGCAGTTTTAAAGAAATTTTAGCTGAAACTAGAGCCATCTCTCACTTCACAAATAGATAGTAATATTTCTTAAAGAGAAGTTTGATAATTATATCTTAGGTACTGCTAGACCTTGAAGCACCTACTCAAGTAATGACAACTGTAAGGACTATGCTTTACAGCTTGAGCACACTATTGATTGGAAGGTTAGGGCTACAATCAAGGTATGGTTTCTTCATTTTTGGCTTTGGTGAGTTTGTGGCAAGAATTGAATTTGTGGGCCAATTTCTCTAATCAGAGATCACTTCCAAGTGAGAGCCAAAGCACCCCGTATAGAGGACCACAAACAGCATTCAATCTTTCTTTCTCAATATTACCCTATCTGGACTGTGAAGGAGAGACCGTAGGGAGATTAGGTTATTTTCTGCTTCATGCATAACAGTGTCCCCAAGCTGTTACAGCATAGGACAAGAGGAGTAATTCCTCTTAAATATATTTAGTAAGTCTTACTGCAAGTCGTCAGAGTCATAGCTTTTTATCCCTATTGGCCAGGGGCGCAGTGCTGTTAGTATGTGGGTTTCCTAGACAGTCGCCCAAACAGGAACCCGCAGTGACTTGAACTACTGAACTTCTATGACTTCAAGGAGCTTGGTTTAGAAGTTTGCAACTGGCCTCGGTTGTAACGAGCATAAGCTGGCATAGAAAAAGCTTTGTGAACTCTGAGCTAACACTACGAAATAGTAAAGATCTTGTACAAGACCTGTTGAAATCATAGAAAACTCAATAAAAAAATTAATTATTGAGAAATTAAATAACCATTTGTTTTTCCTCTGATGTAGCGAGATGATGTGAGCCGGTGGGCTGCTTTAGCTGGGCAGTCGGTGACAGTAAAAAGGGTGCCTGGCAGCAAATTACCTTCAAAACCTGAAGGAGCAAAGGGAAACGGTGAACCAACACCCTCTGTTTCGGATGCTGATGAACCTTCAAAGAAAAAGCCACGAAGTAAGCCATGATTCATAATCTCATATTTTATGCATGATATTTGAAGTGCAATAACTCATAGAAGTATTAAAAATTACTTCATAATGATACATTTCATTGGAATGATATGCTTTATCTGTCTTACTTTAAGGAATGGTATTATTTGAATCTAACTACTTGCTGTTTTTGTCCCAAGTGTTTTTGTAGGAAAGAATTAATACTGTTTTTATTGTTGTTGTTTTTCCAGGTGAATCACATACTTCTGGGGATCATGGGGTGAAAGTTGAACATGATCCCAGCAAAGATAATCAAACTGTCTTTGTGAGCAACTTAGAATATTCTACCACAGAAGAGCAAATTCGAGAATTGTTTGCACCCATTGGTACTATTACAGATTTACGTCTAGTCAAGGACTTTAAAGGTCGATCTAAAGGCTACTGCTACGTGGTTTATAGCTCTCCGGTATGATATGTTTTTATTCTTTTGAAATCTTTAAAAGATATGTATTCTTTTATTTTGGTGAAAGGTATGAAAAGTAATGAAAAGTTAAAAAGTATTCATTAATATACTGATTACATCTTTTCGTATTTTAGTTGTTTTTTATTTTTTCAGTGACTATTTTATTTGTTTTATGATAATACACTACGAGCTATAAAAATAAGTACTCTTAAACTGAAGTGTTCAAACGGAATGTAACATAACACAGAGAGATAGCAGTGATATCAATGTGCACACACGACTAATTTCCTAATCAATACAAATTGTCTGTTTAATGTTGCAATATGTTCAATTCAAACCAACATTGAGTTCATCCCCTTCATCATGAGTAGAAAATGACAGAGAGAAATTTGCCAGATGTTAACAGAATGGGAGGCCTTTCAGGATGGGTTAAGAGAATGGGCCTTAAGGAACATCAAGAAAGTAGGTCAACTGCAAGAAGTCAGGTTTTCCACATTTGTGGCATGTCTCAAACACCACATTCTGTTCATACTGTGGGTAAATGTATTTCCAAGGCTTGCAACAGATGAGTTAGGATAGGGTAACAAATGTTGCCTCTGCAGTGCCTGTGTCTAGGAGGTCCTGAGGTTGAAGTCTGAGTTGTGGCAGATTTTTGATGCTGGCTAGATAACTAGGATGAATTCAGCCACTGAACGAATTCTAGTGGCGCGCATGATCTTTCCTTCCTCTTCCTTGTTCCATCTTCGCCAGTGGCATGACGTTCGGGCCGACAATGTGAGCTAGCCCAGGTAAAAGAGGGCCCCTGCTATAATCTGTTAGTAACATTGATTTCTTATGTAGGAATTGGAGACTGATGAATATAAATTTAGTAAAGGATATTTTTATTATTTAAGGTACTAACACTACTTGTGTTAGTATCAAGGAGGCCCAGATAAAAGTTTGTCAGATGGGCTTGCACTCATTTTGTTGCGTTGCTGACCCTCATCCCTTACTAACACTCTTACACTTACACGGACTACACTACCACACATGCTGGGATAACTAAATTTCAAAGGGGCAAAATGGGTATTGCTGGATTTGAAACTAGCCCCCTCTTATATGAAGTTTAATTATATTATGTGTTTTTAACAAACTTTATTCATTTGAACACTTCTTTTATGTGGGATTTATGTTAAGAAGTGTTAGAATTAATGTAGTTATTAAATTATTTTCTTTGTCGTTCATGTTACTTCTGAAACCCATTGTTAGTGTGTATTTCTCATCCGATTCTTAAAAAAAAAAGAAAGGGTAGAGGGCAAAAATAATGATGATGAAAAAGTTTAGAATGTAAATTTTGTTTCTTTGCAGGATGAAGCAGCAGAGGCTCTAAAGAAGGATAGAGAATCATTGGCAGGTAGACCTGTGTTTGTGTCAAAATGTGATGCCAATAAGCTTAAACGGCAACCAGTCTTCAAGTATAGCAATGAACTGGAGAAGAACAAGTTATTTATAAGAGGTAAAATCAGATACTCATTCATTATTTTAATATAAAATAGCAAATAATTATTATGGTTATTAGTTCTGGTGTGAGAAGAAACGTTAAAAATATTCCAAGTAGGTTTCAGTCCTCAAGTGAAGGACTGACAACTGACATAATGGTAGCCCTTATATCACACATCCAGAGTAAAATCTTAAAATTCTCCCAAAAACAAATGTTTTGATATAAATGCTGTAGGCATATGTTCATAGAATTACAATATGTGTATAGAAAGCAGGAGGAAGTGTATATTATCTCAAATATCTGTATCAAACTAATTTGCAATTAGTCAATTATTATTTATATTATCCAAAATAGATTATTAAAGTCTAAAGTAGCAACAGCTTCAAAGCATTTGTTGAACACAGCTGAATGAAATTGACATCAGGCAACATGTGGTGGCTAGAAGTATGTGTCAGTAACAGAAATAGAAGATATTATGTGGGAAACATAAATCATACTGCTGGTAGTAAGTTTCTAAGAGACTTCTAAGAACTAGTGAGAGACAAAGTGTGTAGTTTCAAGTTAATCTTCATCAATTGTAAATTTCTGTTATTATATTACCACTTAACCTAACCAGCATCACTATAAACATCAGTTGATGCTACGCTACCAATTTCCGTGTTGGTTACAAGATTCTTGTGTCATTGTGAATGACCTAAAACAACCTTCAGTTTTTGCAACTCATCATTTTCAGAATGTTTTTATCCCAAAATATTTCTCACAAACACACAAGACACCTCATGCTTTGACAGTTACCTTACTGTAGTCACCATTCTATAGCTAATACTAACATTGGTCAGTAGAAGTCCAAAACAGTCAATTTATTGTAATTTGAACAGCTTTATCCAAACTGTCTGGCTGTGAATGAATTGGCTACTCGTAACATTTTTCATATTTCAGACTTAAATCGTAACTTATACACAACTATGAAAGATCTGCATTAACACAAACTTTATTTTTCCTTTAGCTTGCAAAAATTAAAGATTGAGAATTATCTTTGATGCTCCACACTTTTCAAATGATACTTGCATGGCTCAAGTTAGTATCCTTTGTTTTAGTTACATGAACACTAATAATAGTTAATTAAAGTTTTGCATGGGTATGAACTTATGACAAGGATATTGGGATTTTAACATTTTTTAAATATTTAGTTTTTCCTGAATAAAAGTTAACAGATCATTGCGAAATACCTTTTTAAAATTTGTTGTTCCTTTCTTTCGTCATCTGCATGTCAAAATGGCGGTCATTTTGAGACACTTATTTCATATCTTTTGAACGAATTGTTCTAGGAGACTTTTTTAATAAATACTAGAGAAGAGTTAGTTTTATTAGTACTGCTTGCATTTCAAAGTGCTTTGCAAGTTTTATCTTCTATAACAATTTATGCAGCGACTGTCTTTGCAAAAGTATTAAATTTGAGGCTGATTTCTAAAAAATGACATCTCCGAAACTACTGAAGTGATAATTTTGAACTTTTTGCAGGAGAACAATCCATGGCGTATGGGACCAAAATTTGTTCAGTAAATTTCATACTTCCAGATTTCTGCATGAAAGTACAGAAAAAAAAGTGAAAAAATAATTATTTTTTTTATTTCAGATTTGCTGAAAATTACAAAAACTATTCAAAAGATATGCTTATATTTACTTAAAAAAATATTTCCACCAATCTGCTCTTAAAGTTTTACAGCTGTGAATTGAAAAGTTTCTGAGATAATGAGTGAAATGCACAGACAAATTAACATGAGAGAGATATAGCTTTGTCTCTCCCTAACTGTTGCGCTCTTGCGTTGAAGAGAAATATTAAGCCATAATACAATCTCAAAATTACTATTAATTTCCTTGTCTACTAATATTTTTTTGTTATGGTTCTTAGGATTGCCTCTGACAACCACGAAGGAAGAACTAGAAGACCTCTTTAAATCATTTGGAGTTCTGAAGGATGTGAGAATAGTTACCTATCGAAATGGACATTCCAAAGGCCTGGCTTATGTTGAATTTGTTGATGAGGTAAATAACATCATGTTTACATGGAGTTTGTAGATTTATAAGGGAGGAAGGAAAGGAAAAAGAAAAGAAAGAAAAAAAGGAGGGGAATTTTCTGTACAAGTTTGCACTATTATTTTCCTCCTGTTCAGCTTTTACTGTTCTGCTTTCTTTTCCTGTGCTTAAAAACCCATGCTTCCTACTTCTGACATGCATCTGTATGCAAATACTCATTATGAGCTGACTTCATCCACTATATTGTCACTAGAGGTCTTGTTATCCAATGCAACTAATTTGGGGACATTTAAGAAATATGTACATGTTGGGGGTGGGGGTCACTTTGTTATGAAATGTTGTAGATGCAGGAGGAGAGTAATTGTAAAGTGTACATGCACTGCAGAAACAAGTGTCTCTTTTAAAAATGTTAGACATTAAAATTAAATTAAAAATGTGTTTTTACCAAGAAAAAACGCCAGTTATTTCACTTAAAAGTATCTGCAAAATGTAAGATTAGTGAAAGTAATAACATTCATGTTTTTGTATTTTCCTCAAATTTCTTGGTTTCTAACAAAACCATAGATACCTCTCAAATGGCATTATTTTCTTTCAATTTCTGCATGCATTGGAAATTAGTAATAAACTCTAATTTTTTACTGTTTTATTATTAAATTATTTCTTAAACTGATTACTTTGCACAACCAAGATAATGAAAAACTTCCATATTTTACTGGCATTGCCGGACATAATAATACGGGCCTCTAACATATTGAGTGCATGATTGACTTTACATGAATTCGGGCAACGAGAATGTTAATGTAGAGGAGTCCACAGAATTTCAAGTTCAAGTTCAAGTTCAAGTTCAGTATTTAGGTTGTTTAATCCGTCGCTACGTAGGGCATTTCAACTGGTTTCCTGGCAAGGATTTTCTGGTATTTTGGAATTTTGGATGATGGAAAAATGATGATTACAGAATGAAAAAATAGGTGCGCTAGTGTCACGGCTTTGCCAACATTGCACAATAAAAATTTGATGCATTTAAAGGAAATATTGAAACCCCAGGGAAAGATGTATAGTGACATTAAGGCATGTGTCACACGAGTTTTGGGTTGACGCGCATTGAAAGCGGTACCTTGACTCAGTCGGTAGGTACAAAAAAAGGGGAATTACCTCAGAAAAGGTCATAAAAATACCCAGGGACTAGTTAGAACACCACGTTTTTGACCTCTCAAACCTGTGCTAAATCAGTGAGGCCCAAAAAAACTATTTTTGCAGGTATGTATGTGTATATATGACGACACCCCTAGTGTATCGTCAGCGTTAGGTGAAGTGTGTAAATGCAATGTGCTTGTAACACAGGCTCAAAGGACTGGTTGGATAAAGTGCGAATATCAGTGCTATCTTTTCCACCGGACATGCTTATGCCTGGCCTGAAGTTCTTCTAAGTGACAAATAAAGTATTTCAGCTTCCGTGTCAATGACAAGTAATGTACTTCATCTTCTGGTCTCAATCAGGTTTTTGTCCAGTTTTTCTGATTCATTGAGTAAATGCTGAGATGTCCCCTTGTTTTGCTTCTGGTCATAAATGTAGCTTCACTGTGTGCAAGTTTTGTTGAACTTTGCTTTTGCTATTAGAAGTACTGACTGGAGTAGAGCTGGGAGCATGTTACAAATTTGTTAGTAATAAAATATAAAATAAAAAAACACCACTCATCAACTGCAGTTTGTTTATCAAAACAAGTTGTGTATAAGTCAAGAGCAAAAATATCTAGATTTCAATAACTGCTAACTTTGTTTTTGAAACTTATTCTCAGTATCATTCAGTTTAATGTTAAAATTTTAGAAAGATATTCTGGAGCTCAAGGAAATGAGCACATGTGGTATTTTTATCTCCTACACCACATACAGTTTTTACTTTGACTAAACAAATCAAAAGTAACATGTTTGTGTTTTATTGTAAATGCTGTCCTAATAAACATCCATGTTGTCCATCCAAAAACTTAACTACTTGTGGATTCATAAGAAATATCTAATTTTGTTGTCACCTGCTTACTCATTTTGTGTGTGTACGCTTGTGCATGATGCACTGATCATATGAAATACTTACATGTTCACTTGGTTTTGAATCAATGTTCAGACAGTTGTCTTCAGGGGCTGAATTTAAAAGTTTGGGTGGTTAATCGTGTACAAAATCGTCATTCTGAAGGATTAACTGAGAGTCCAGTTGTGATGCTTGGGATGAAGAATTTTAGACAGAGGAGAAGGGGAAGACTGAAGTTCTTGGCAATGAAAGAAGAGGGAAGTTTGGATGGGGAAAATTAGAAGTGAAAATCTGAACTACCATTGGTTGATGTAGATGCTATTATTAAATTTATGTGAATGTGGACAAAACACTGTCATAAACATTTGTGAAGTTTGGATCTCTACTATACTGTTCATAGTTTTATTCAACATAATGTTTCCAAAACTATTGTTTTGGGAATGATGCCTGGGCTCAAGACTCAAAATTTCATGATTTTCAAAATCTTTGAAATGTTGAAAATCCATTCTGTGGTAAAATATGGAATTCCATCTGTTTACACTTGTCCCTAATATTAATGGAATTATCCTCATTTTGACGTTCCATTTTGCCTGACCGATAGCATTGTTCAGTCTTTACATTTTAATTTGTAGGCTACAGTATCTTTTTCTTTCTTTGTAGTGATGGTATTTAAGAATTATAAATTAATTTATTTATAAAAAATATAATGAATAATGTTAAAAATTTAACAAAATACAGAATTCAATAATAGGTCGAGAATTTAATTTTACTGAGACAAGTTAAAAATATTTTTTTCTTTCAGGCGGCAGCAGCCCATGCATTAATTAAAACAGACGGTATTACTGTGGGGAGTCGCACCATCTCTGTGGCCATCAGCAAACCTCCTGGGCGTAAGACACCTGCAGGAGGCCCTCCACTTCCGTCTTCCACTGGTCCTCCATCGTTAGGAGGAGGCATAAAGGAGAAAGGAGCGTAAGTATCAAAATCATGGGTTCAGATAATGTCAAGGTTAGTGTGTAGCCTAAGAACAATTCAGATGTAAATGATACACTTGTTCAAAATGGTTTCTTAGAACTACAGCTAAGAATGTTCAATGTTTTGTTTTCTAGAAATGCCTAGTCATTGAAATCATAAATTTCTGTTTGGATTTTACTATTAACATCATAAAGAGCCTATAGAGAAAGAAATGATTGTTGAATCTTAGGGTCAAGGGGTGAAGGTATTGAGAATGTTGGCAAATGAATCTTATATTAGTTGTTTGGTGCTGACTGCTATATTGTGATGCTATCCGCCCCTTCAGATTGTGACAGTAGTGAGAAATAGCCATTGAGGATATGATTTTGTTCCCTCAACCTCGTTCCTGCTTTGACACTCATGTATTTAACACTGTCATGTTAATATTACTGCATTAAAAGTTGCCCAGCTGTATGCTCTCTGGTAAGCATACTCTGATTATTTCACACTTGTTCATTTAATCCTACCGATACATGCAGGACATCATTTTGACTGCATTTTTCAGGAAGTAATTAATAAGGTTTGATTTAGACTAGTAAAAAGGTAATTTACTATTCGTAGGTTCATAGTAAACCACATTCGGTTTACGATTCAGATGCCATTAATTATTGCAACTGTGGCTCCAATTTACTCACTAGTCTTATTTGAACATCCCGAATATTCTCAGTGTACGCTATCTATGCCATGATTACAGGGCTTGGCGAAAATTTGTTTGCATGGTAGCAACTACCATGATACTTTAAAGAATCTCTATTCCACCGCCTACTGCTCTGAGCTACTGGCTCCATTTATCTTCTCTACCGGTCCTTACTCGACCTCTAAATTTGCTTCTCCTTTTCACCCACAGTCCCTGCATCACAAAGCTTCTTCTCCCCTTTCTGTCTGGATCGGTAGAACTCCTTCCCCTTTTCACTTGACTCAATAATTTTTGTATATTGCATGGAAAATTCCTATCCTTCGCCCTATTGGCTGGTTGCAACGAGGTTAACTCCTCTGCTGCACGCATTAAGAGTTCGGCTGGAAAAACTTGAGTGAGGCGAATTTACCCATGGGAGTAATTGTCAATGAGTTCCTGCTTGTCCTCAAAGGATGTATCGGTTTATGATCACGCAGCCTGCTCAGTTGCTGGCCTTGTTACACCTATCTGCCCAATTATTGACAACTTTGACATGCGCAACTGCTCCTCGGCTCGTTCTGCCTTTTATTAAATTTTCCAGTAGCTACAGCAAGTAACCATAATTGATATGTGAGGAGAGAGGTACGTGCGTGAGGCAAATTACCCCGCAGGGAATTTATGGGAACTTAAATTTTCATTTGTCGCCTACTGCTGGTGGCTTGCCTTCGCTCTCTTCGATCGTAACCATCTGTCAGCGCTCAGATCGGCGCTCCAGCTCTGTTGTGTTCCGACTCTCCTGCACCCTGTTTTCGTTACGCCTTTCGCAAAAATACTTATGAAAGTCTGGATGTCATGATCCCATCACAATATGGGAATAGTTTCATAAGCAGCTTTTCAAACTTGAAAATGCAACTTTGTTGGGCCTCCATTGGCAATTGATCAGCCCAGTTCCTTATTTTACCTTAGTGTGCTGATCAGTGATTCTGTTTATCAATCAGTTTCTGGTGTTGAGAATTTTTGACTGCTTGTGAGCATTGTTTTCAAGGAGCAGCCCTGGGGGAAAGAAAGAAAGAAGTTCATCCATGCACAAAACACAGATGCATGCTGTTTGCTTAGTTTACATCTTTTGTAGGTGACTAAAGATTTAATACCATCTTGTTTGCCTGTTCACAGATTTCAAAATATGGTTAAAGTCATAGGATTCTTGAGAAACAGACAAAATATTTGATTTATGGTATTGTGGCTTACCAGCAACAAGATGGCAAAACTTTAGTTAAAATGGTATTACCAATTCCTCATGAGCTTCATTGTTGCCTCGGGTGTTGCCTGTTGAGGGGGCCAGGCGAGGTCAAGGAGGAGCAGGCAGCACAAGGTGCAATGAGAGGAGAAGTGAAAAAGAGAAAGAGGGGAAATGGAGAGAGATAAAGAGAGGGAGGAAAAAGAGAGATGGAAAAGGGAGAGAGGGGCAAAAAGAGGACAGGAATTGGGGGGGAGAAGGGTGACGAAGGGAAAGAGAGAAGGGGGAGGAATATTTCTTCACACTTAATCCCTTCTGTGACACAAACATGCTGGGTTTCAAGCATTATAACATATCAAGTGAACATCCGAATTAACGACAATCATGAATCATACAATTAATGGAAGTGCATTGGAAAGGACTACGTATAATCATTTCCTAAATGCATACTGACTTATACATTATTTCTTCAGCTTAAATAAAGGTTTTGAAATCACCTTCTTCATCTGAATTAAAGTGCAACATTATAACAACTAACGTTAGAGTAAAATAAAGCAGCCCTGTCTTAATCTCTGCCACATGTCTCGGTCACCAGTGAACATCACCTATTGGTGTTTCAATTGGCTGCAACCATGCCACGAACGATGCTAGTAATCAAAATTACATAATAAAATTAATAATAAAATTTTTGGGTTCTCTCAATTTATTCAATTTTCTTTCATATTACATTTAATCATATTTTTAAGTTGAAATAGTCATGAAATAGTAAAATGACCAAATACTATTATAAACAAATATGTGGATACAAGGAGATCAATATTACTCACTCTAAATTGGTTTCTTGCACATTGTGTACATTTGAGAACACGTGTCTATAGCATAAAAATTTCCTCCAAAGAACATTATAAATATTTTTACAAATTAATTTAGTAAGTTTTTATCATTTTTCTTTTCAACATAAACAACAGTTAGGTGTCTGAAATGTATCTGCCTTGCTGAGAATCGGAGAATGTGTCGCTTCCATCAAACAAAGCACAGGAATTGAACATTTTATCATTTCAATTTTTTTCTTTTTTTCTCTTCTTCCCCCCCCCTCCCCCCTTCAAAGTTTTTGGAAAATTATAGAGTGTGTGCCAATAATGGACAACCTCACTTCTTTACTGGTCCTTTGCTATGTATGTGGGGGAAAAAAAGCCATTTCTGAGAAACTAGTTGGTAAAATTTTGAAAATTCGCGTATGTTTGAAAGTAAAATAAGCACAAATACTAATATTTTCGAAATATGAACATGACCTAATTTGAAGATCTGTTTTTGATTAATACATTTTAATTAAGAAAAACATTATCTTCATAATATTATGATAATTTTAATAATTAATCATAATAACAATAATTGGGTAAATGTGTGGGAAGAAAGCCAAACACTTTTTAATTTTGCCAGTTTTTTTGGAAATCAAAGGGATTTCCATATAAATGATCCATTTTTAGGGCCTTTGCTATCCCAGCAAATTTTTTTAAAATTGGGGCCTTTTTTTATTATTGAAAATTTGCAGGGGCTTTAAAGTAATGTATCCCAAAATAAATATAATTTTTCAAAATTCCAAGGAACCTCGACATCAAGTCAGATCAATCTAGGGAATATCACTTTGGAGACAATGCGACCGAGTGGTTTAACCATAAGCAATTTGTTCATAGACTTTTTGCGTCAATCGATTTTTTCGGATCAATGACTCCAAAATATGAACTCTGACGACACAAGGTGTTAGAGGAAATTAATTTACTATGAAACCAGGGACAACTTGTTCTCTAAACTTTTTCGTTAGCAGTGTTTAGCAATAAACAGTTTTTATGTTCAAAATGTGTCGTTTTTCCTCCAGAATTACCATACAATTCCTTATTCTGCCAAAACAGGTACAAGAAAGTTAAAGGGACGGTTAGAAGATTGAATAGAAAGAGAGAACAAAGCAGTTTTTGTTAAAAGGTTAATTTCAGTGATGCAATACTATCTGGCAATAAATGCTCACTTTGTATTGTAAATAGACCTGTTCTCTATCCTTCACATTTTACAGAGAAGATGTAAAAGTAATCCTCAACTTACTACATTTACGGCAATGTTTCAAGGTAATCTCAGTTCCTAAGCAAAAATTTTGAACAGCGCTTCTTTCACACAAAATTGTATCTTAATAGATAAGTTTTTGTCAGATACCTTAACATGAAACCTCTACATTAATTTCAAAAACTTTTTCTCAAAAATGGTTTCAAAGTTTTGGATTAACCTTCGTCCCTCAATAGCAATAAGGATGAAAGATCCCTTTTTCATTGAAAATCTCTTCTTTTTAAAAATTGCAAATAGCTTAACCATTTTTTTTCGGCATCTTCCTAATAACTACTATATTGGAATGACAAGGTTTAATTCTTAAATGAAATCTGTCTTTAAAGACAGATTTGAAATAACCATAATAACATATTCCTTCAAAAACTATGAGTAAGTTTTTTGCATAATTTTCATGAATATTTGCGATTTTTACAGTTTTTTCTTACAGATGTTCTCACTTGTAATGAACGTAATGACAGTATAAAAAAGTGGTGCTAGTCATTTCCAGCAAACTTGAAAATTGGCCAAAATGGGAAATATTGCAAATGTACAATAATTCATGAAAGAGATTTTTTAATAAAATTTTTCTTAAAATGATGCAAGCCGACTAAAAATAGTCCCCATGATGACATTTTTTTTTTGAAAAAACAATATTTTTTGCAATAATTCTTTAAAGTCAATTTATGAAACTACTTTCTCAACAATCCCATCCAAGATGTTTCTTTTCCCATGTCAAATTTTTCCCAGGGATAGAAACCGAAGGCACTTAAAAGAAAATGCATAAGCCTTTAGAACTCTCCTAAATTTTGAAAAATTTCAAATTTAGAAATAATGCGAGGTAAGTATATGCTTTTTTTTAAGCAATTCAGAGATTTAAGCTGAACAAAACTGTAACCAAAAGAGTGATCCAAGACCCGTGTCATTATAGAAAATGTTTTCTGAATTTTTAAAAGGATTGTCTGCCACCTGTTCTTTTCTTCTCTGTGCCAGTTGTTTCTTCTTTCAGTGGTTTTAAAAAAATTCGGTTTTCAAGTTTTTTCCTCGTGTCTTTTAATAGTATAGTTATTGTGAAATTGTTATTTTTTCTCCTGCGTTTTCTTCCAAGAAATGCACGAGTGTTTGACAGTGAAGAGACCACCACTTGGTGGTAGATTCCCCATATATAGGTTCAACATACATGCCATATGGTCTTTAATGAAATCAACAAATCCATTAGTGGGGTGAAGGCCTTCTGAGTAAATAACTGATATTCCTTTGTGGGTCGGATGGTGATTGAAGTGATTTTCTATCTAGTAAGATATCATTCTATTTGTTGGATTTGAAACAATAACGCAATATATTATTAATTTGTTAAATTCAAAAAGATTCATTAGCATTTTAATAAATATGTGCAGGCGAGGACGCAGGTCGAACACAGATGTTTGTAACCAGAGCTCTGCAAAGGACATCAGGAAATCCAGTTTCAACTCCAGCTAGGCACTGGTACAGTTTTCAACCTTCCTCAGAAGTGTCATCCACTGCTGCTTCTTTCCTCTACAGAAAACATTCTGCAAAGCTAAAAGCAACAATGATTTCCGCCAAATGCTTCTAGGTAGAAAGAAACACCTGAACATCTCAATATCTGCAGTGTCACAACAAACTATTGCCATTTTCCTGTGCATGCCAAGAAATGTTGACTAATCAGTTAGATACTGGACATTTTGTTCTGAATAATAGTAACTCCTTTCAAAGTATGTGCTAATATCATCATCAAGTGACTGAAAGCAGTAAAAACCTCCAAAACTTTAAAGTTGGGCAAATTGTAACAATATTCCTGAATTGTTCAATTACAAATTCTGCAAATTTAATTAATCATAATTCAGGTGAAACAACAAATGGTTTTACAAAATGTGGGAGATATGCAATTTGTTTTTTGGAAAATGAACCGAATCTTCTGTCATGTGTGGTTTTTGTCATCTCTTGTGTAAAGAGTAGCAGAAAATTGTTTACCTGAAAAGGAAAGATTGGAAATAGTCTCTGTGAATGAACTGGTTGAAGTTTATGGGCATGTCATACACTCACTGCAAAAGTGTAAGTTAAAAGTGGGTTGAACTTGTTGTCTGCAAGGTCAAATTTCCCGTTTGTTAAGTAATATCTATTTTGCATACCCATTTTGTGGATTCACCAAATTATGTGAGGTGTGCGTGTTAAGGCATTTAGACTTGATACCTTTATTATTGTATGTTCATAATTTTGAACGTTAATGAAGTTCTGGAAGTTTATTCTATCATGTAATGATAATTGTTATTTATTTAGAAAAATGTATTTTTCTTTCATTTAGCTAAAAGGTTATTGAAAAATACAGTGGAGTGCAGAAAATGTCAAGCTTATTTTTGTCTTTTGAAAGTGGGAGAATATTATGTTAAAGAAAATTTGGAAAAGAGTTGTTTACATGACGATTTTAACTCTTTGTGAAAAAGACAGAATTTTTATTAAATGAATAGAAAAGAGTGCATTGCTAACAATTATCTAAAAAATATATCACTCACCAAACTAAAAGGGCATTGGAAAACCATTTTCTTTGTCCCTTTTCCCAGATACATCAATGCTTTTCCATTCATTTAACTAGCCAACAAATTACGAAACTGAAAATATAAGAAACACATGAAAGAAAATCCCAGACTCTTGTTATTTTTAAGAAATGATGATGGAAAATGTTATCCAAATGTCCTATTCTATAAACATAAAGTTTTCTCACATCGAATGGTTGAAGGTTGAAAATACATGGTGCGAGTTAGTAATAGTGGTAATGAATAAAATAGAAATTTGCCTTAAATTTCTGATACATTATTTTCATTCATATGTTTAACAAATGAAAATATCTAAGCACAGACGTATCATGGTATGGCAGACCTGGCTCAACGTGCCATGGCCCCCTTACAGGGGTATCAATTTAGAGTTATGTATCTGCAGATTTACACTTAGGCACAGGAGGCACGTGCCTTGGCCATGAGAGAAAATTGTTGCCTAATATTGTGTCTACAAAGAGCTGCCTTTTTTGTTATGAGCGTTTTTAAAATCTGGAATTTCTTAAAGTTTTTAAACAAACTGAATTCACACTCAAATTTATTTAATGATTATACTCTGATGATCCTTCCCGCTAGATGAATTTTGTGATAAGTTCAAAATTATATTTACATTGATTAGGAGTATATTACATAAGTCAAATGTTTACAATCAATCGCTCCTCTCTCCTGCTCTCTGTCTTCTCTCTCCTCTGTTCTGTCTCTTCTCTCTGTCGTCTTTCTTTCTCTCTCTTTCTCTTCTGTTTCTCCCTTGCTCGCGCTCCGCACTGGGCTCTCTCTGCTCTCGGCTCGCATTGCTCCTCGTGCTCGATTTCGCCTCTCGCTCTCGCCTCGCCTTCTCTGTCTCCTGTCTCGTCTCTCTGTCTCTCTTCTCTCGCGTCGCCTCGCTCCGTCCCTTCGCTTGTCCGCGCTTTCAGATTTTCGCCTCTCCGGTTCGACTCGTCGCTCTCTGCTCGGTCTCTCGCGCTGCTCTCGCTCCATCGCCTCGCTCCTCTCTCGCTCGCTCTCTCTCGCTCGCTCCTATTCTCGCTCCTTCTCTGCTGGAAAATGTTAGTAATTGATTCTAAGTCAACCTATACTTGTCAATTTAATTTTACAAAACTGTATTTTATTTTGTGGGGGAGGGGGGTGAGTACTGGAAAATTCAATTCCTTTTTTTTTTTTTTTGAACTTAAGTTAGACCTTTTTTTTTGTGTCCTAGAGACTTCAAAGTAACCATTTCTAACTTGTTTATACCCTGGTTATAAACTATATATTTGTCCTTTCGCTTTTCCATTTTTCCGTTTTCGCTTTTCCGTTTCCGATTTCGTTTTTTCATTTTCGTTTTTCCGTTTCCGTTTTTTCGTTAACCGTTTCGTGTTTCCGTCATTCCGTTTCGGGTATCCTTTTTATCGTTTTCTTCGTGTTTTCGGTTTTCAACGTATTCTGTCTTGTTCGTTTTCTCCTTTTCTTGTTTTCATCGTATTCTCAAGTTTTCCCCTTTTTCTCGTTTACCTCCTTTTCTCGTTCTTTCCATTCGTAGTTTTCTCTTTTTCTCGTATTCTCGTTTCTTCCCATTTTTTTGGTTTTCTTCTTTTTTTCGTTTGACTCCTTTTCTCGTTTTCTTCCTTTTCTCCTTTCTCGTTTTTCTTTTTTTCCTCGTTTCCTCCTTTTCCAGGATTCTCTTTTGTCGATCCTCGTTTTTCTGCTTTTCTCGTTTCCCCATTTTCTCCGTTTTCTCTCCTTTTCTCGTGTTCCTTGGTTTTTCTGGTGTTCTCTCGATTTTCTCGCATCTCTTTAATCTCGTATTCTCGTTCGTTTTCTCGGGTTTTTCCGTTTGCTCAATGTTTTTTTTTTTCTCGTGTTTTCGTTTTCTCGTGGGTTCGTTTTCTCGTGTTCTCGTTTTTCCTTTTCTCGTTGTTCTAATTTTCTCGTTTTCAAATGTGTGGGTTCCCGTGGGTTTTCCGTTTTCACGTGTTTTCGATTTTTGTATTTTCGTTTCTTCGTTTTTTGTTTTTTCGTTTTTGTTTTTTTTTTGTTTTTCTTCGTTGTTCGTGTTCTTGTTTCGTTTCGAGCTAAACGTTGTTGTTTTTTGCGTTCCTAATTGACGCCGTGGCCTATCACGCCACGTTATTCTGTATATAATGAGTTTTTTTCGTTTCATTTTTACTTCAAATTTTTGCCTTTTTCTCTAAATCGTGGCAAACTCAGCCTCACCTCTCAATAAAAAGATGAAAAGGCAGAAAACAAAAACCACGAAGAAGAAAGAAACACAAGAAAATGAGAAACGAGAAACGCACCAACAACAAAACGAGAACAGGGAAAACGAGAACACGCCGAACATGAAAAAAAACGAGAACACGAGACAAAGAGAAAAACAAGAAACGAGAAACATTCCAAACAAGAAAAAAGAGAAAACAAAACACGAGAAACGTGAACGCATGAAAAGGCAGAAAACGAGAAAAATTATAAACCGAGAACAGAAAAAACAAGAAAAAGAAAACAATCCGACTAACGAGAAAACAGTGAAAACAAGAACAGGCAGAAAACGTAAATAAAGAACACGAGAAAAAGAGTTAGCGAGAAAAGAAGAAAACAGAAAAAGATAATACGAGACATAAAGAAAAAGAGACAACCAGAAAACGAAAACCACAAGAAACGTAAACCGAAGACGAACGAAAATACGAGGAAAACAAAACACGAAACCCAAAAACACAAGAATCAGAACCACGGGAAACGAGAAAATAGTTTAACTAGAAAACGAAGGAACGCGAGAAAAACGCAAATACGAGAAACCGAAAACACAGAAAAAAGAGAAAACGAAAACCAGTGAAGGAGAAAACAAAAAACACGAAAGAAACTTAAAAATAAAAAAAATCGAGAAAAGACAAAACGGAAACAAAGACAAAGGGAAATGAGAAAAAGAAGAAAAACTTGAAAAAGAGAAAAACGAGAAAAGGAAGAGAACGGAACACGAGAAATTACGAAATCAAGAATACCGAGGAAATGAGAGAACCAGAAAAACGAGAAGACGCAAAACGAGAAAAACTAAAACTCAAGATAACGCAAACCAGGGGAAAAGAGAAACGAGACCACGAAATTAAAGAAGAAAGCGAGATAAAAGAAACCGGAAACACGAAGGAAAAGAGCAAACAAAAACACGAAAAAAAAGAGACACACGAGACCTATAAAACAGAAAAACCGAGAATAGATCCTATGTTTACATAGGTGTGAAATATGGGTTGGTTTAATTTTTGTGTTTAAGTTTCGTCGATCCATTTTGATCGACCAAATTTTCCGATTTTTGACATGTCAGATTTTTCATAACACCAAACGGACTAACAAAATTTTATGGAAATTCACTGGTGCTACCATTTTCCGCTTAGAAGCTTAGTTTGTTTACAAATCGTAAAAGTATCACCATAAAACGTCAATTCTTCCAAATAGTGTAAAAATGGGTCATTCAAAGCAGGTTCTGATTGAAGGAAAAAATTCCATTCATTAAATAATGTAAAGTTTGATCTGGGACAAAACTATAACATTTTTTAACACACAAAAAAGAACTCGAACTAATGTAAGAAAACAATGCACTATTGTCAATTCTAACAAACTGACATGTTTATAAATTCATGTAGTTTCAGAAAATGTCATCATTTGTCGATAAACGGATGAGAAATGCCCTCTAGGTAAACATTGACTTGAAAGTGTGTATTTACGAAATCTCAAAGCTCCTCAGAATAAAAGTGAACTAAATAGGGGTCTACACCTCCAAACTAATTAAAAGTACAGCCCTGAAATTTTTCAAACACGACATTGTGTGTACCTACTCTTTAAATTGAGTGTTAAATGAAGTTTCTATTTGTTAACGAACCGCTTTAAAAATTGCAGATTTCTTAACGCATCCTTGGGTGGACATTCAAACGATTATAGCCGAAGGTTTTGCGATTTCCTGAAACCACGTAAGCTTCTATCGGGAAAACGGGTAATCACCGAACACTGTATTCGGCCAATAAAAAATTTGGGCTAGGTGCTCTGGTTTTCAGAAAAATTTGTGTCATGTCGAACTCGAAAATTTGTCGATCCATGGTGTACACAGAAGCGGGGAAGAATACCTGGAAGGATGGGAGGGGGGCGTTAGCAGCCGTGAACGCCCTTCTCTATACAACGTATTTTTACACACCCACCCGGGCCGTGAGGTGCCCGGGGGGGGGAGGCGGAGAGATGACAAATTACACGAAATTTCAATTGCACATAGATTTAATTAAATCCAACTCAATTTCTATTTCTACGTTTTGGGATGATATGACAAATGAAGTAATACTAAATTGAACAAGAAATGAAATTACAATGAAATATACCAAATGGTTGGTTATACGTCTACCCATAGGTGAGGTGAAACGTCGTGAAGATGGTTCGAACTACAGGCAAAAATCTCAATGGGCACCACAGCGTTTTGCGAAAACCTTATGCTGGGTGGCTGCCGGAATCGAGGACCAGCGGTGCTCCTCTCCCGGGCGAAGCAGAATGCAGGCGTCCACAACAGTTGCTGGTTACGAGGTAGAGTATGCCCCGAAGCCTTGACCTCGGACCTACCCTAGGTGGGGACCCTCACAGAAGGAGTGTGCGGGGCGCAAACACGGTCCTCTCGCCACCAGATGACTGAAGGTGTGTGAGTCGGGTCCCTTGTCCGTAACACCTGTAATAGTGGGGAAACCATCTGTAATAAGTGGCTGCTCATCGATGATAGAGTCAGCGCACTTCACTTTACTGATAGAACCATGCAGGACAGCGTTTATATGTGCGCGTAAGCGCAAAACAAGATAATATGTTGTGGACCCGCGTAAGAACTGCTCAACGAAAAGGCCCCATGGATAGGCCAAGTGTTGGCCTGTGCCTCTCGCGGTGTTCTCGCAAGGTCCTGAACCTGGACACAAGTGAATGTGCCCGTTGCCTGAAGCCCAGAGGCTGCAAGGCCCTTCGGGAAAAGCGAGGGGGGCGCCGTTCGGGGGAGTGCCCGGGGCGCGGGTGCCGGTGTGGGTGCGGCCGGGGCGCACCCTGCGGGAGCGGCCCGCTCCGGGGAGTAAGCGACCACGCCGCCTTTGCGGCGAGGGCTTTGTTGTTGTGAACGGAAAAACAACAGTGGTTCTTGTGAATACAGAATTTCAGATGGCGTGTGCTGAAATTGATATTTTCGAAATTTTGGGCACGTATTCTGTACAATGGTTTCTTTTGTTTTCTCCCCTATCTCGGAAACTATCGTCTGATGGAGTTGCCTTTTGCACTTTGAATTTCTCTTTTCCAGAAGGCAATGCTGAAATTAATCACGGATGAGTGTGTCAATGTCACAGAAATTTGAGAGTAATAGGAGCGGTATTAATGTACTTGAGGTTTCTCGTATGCTTTGCGCTTGGAGGTCTGATTGGGAATTTGCTTGCACCTTTTGAATTTCCTTAATTTGTCTAGTTGATTACGAATTTTCAGATGCGCAGTGCTGACATTGTATTTTTCGAAATTTGGCACGTAATGGGGAGGTATTAGAAAATTTAGGTTTTTCTTTTGGTTTTCTCGCTTATCTCGAAATCTAATCGTCTGATTGGAACATTCCTGTTGCACCTTTTGAACTTTCTCTAAAAGGTTTCTACTTGTATACAGAATTTTTCAAATAGAAGAGCCTGAAAATTAATATTTTTCGAATTTGAAAAACGTAAGGGGGAGTATTAATTACTTGAGGTTTGTTTTGGTTACTTCGACTGTCTCCGAAAACTATTTGTCGGATTGGGAGTTTGCTTTGCACCTTTAATTTCTCTAATGTCTTCTACTTGTTACAGTTTTTTTTTTCAAGATGACAGTGCTGAAATTAAATTTTTCGAAATTTGGCCTCCTAATGGAAAGGTATAATAAACGTGGGTTTCATTTGTTTCACGTTATCGCAAAACTCCATACGTTTTTTAGAGTTTAATTGTGCAATTTTGAATTTCTCTTAAATTGTTCTACTTTGTATAGAGAATTAATGATGGCAAGTGCGGATATTTATATTTTTTCGAAATTTGGGCACGTAATGGGGGGGGTATCCTTATGAGGTTTCTTTGATCCTGCGCTTTAATTCGAATCCATTTCGGCGAATGGAGTTGCTTTTGCACCTTTGCACTCCCCTTAAAAATGTTCTTAACTTGTCATACAGATTTTAGACAGCTTATGTGGAAATTGAATATTTCGAATTTGGGCAAACGTAAATGGGGAAGTGATTATTTACTTGAGGGTTTTCTTCTTCTGCTTTCGCTTACTCAAAACAATTCGTTGCTCATTGAGTGTGCTTTGCACCAATGTATTCTTTTAATGTGTAAACTACTTCTAACAGAATTAACATGAATAGCCAGTGCGGAACATTAATATTTTTCGAATTTGGCAGTCAGCAGTAATTCCGTTTTGTTAACTCAATCAGTTGAGTTCCTTTTGTTATTCGTCTAACTCCGAAACAATCGTCTGATTGGAGTTTACTATGCACCAACTAAATTTTATTAATGGTTTCTACTTGATTACAGAATTAACAGATAGCAGTGCATGAAATAATTATTTTCGTTTGTAACTTGATCAATTGTGGGTTCCTTTTGGTTTTCTCGACTATCTGAAAACTATTTCGTCTGGATTAGAGTTTGCTTTGCACAAATGATTTTTTTTAATGTGTTCTACTTGTACACAAAATTATACAGATAGCCAATGCTGAAATAAATATTTTTCGAAAAGTGGCCACGTAAGCCGGAAAGTCGTTTTTGGTGCCTCGATCAGTGAGGTTCTTTTGTTAAATTCGTCCAACACGGAAAAACAATTCGTCTAAATTGGAAGTTTGCTTTGCACGCAATGCATTTCTTTAATGTTTCAACTTGTATACAGGAATTACAGAATAGCAGTGCTGAAATAACCCATTTTTCGTAATTTCGCAACTTAAG
>BOPP01000082.1:5596301-5608151 GCA_017312745.1 Gryllus bimaculatus
GTTCTATTTACTTAGTGTAGCTAGATCAGTGATCTGTTTATCACATCCAGTTCTGGTGTTGATGATTTTGACTGCTTGTGAGCATTTGTTTTTCAAGGAGCAGCTTGGGGGAAGAAAGAAAGAAAGTTATCATGCACAAAACACAGATGCATGCTGTATTGCTTAGTTTACATCTTTCGTAGGTTGACTAAAGATTAGACCATCTTGTTGCTGTTCACAGATTCAAATATGGTTAAAGTCATAGGATTTTTGAGAACAGAAAATATTTGATTTATGTATTGTGGTGCTACAGCACAAGATGGCACTTTAGTTAAATGGTATTACCAATCCTCATGAGCTTCATTGTTGCTGGGTGTTGCCATGTGAGGGGGCCAGGCGAGGTCAAGGAGGAGCAGGCAGCACAAGGTGATGAGAGGAGAGTGAAAAAGAGAGAGGGGAAATGGAGAGAGAATAAAGAGAGGGAGGAAAAAGAGAGATGGAAAAGGGAGAGAGGGGCAAAAAGAGGACAGGAATTGGGGGGGAGAAGGGTGACGAAGGGAAAGAGAGAAGGGGGAGGAATATTTCTTCACACTTAATCCCTTCTGTGACACAAACATGCTGGGTTTCAAGCATTATAACATATCAAGTGAACATCCGAATTAACGACAATCATGAATCATACAATTAATGGAAGTGCATTGGAAAGGACTACGTATAATCATTTCCTAAATGCATACTGACTTATACATTATTTCTTCAGCTTAAATAAAGGTTTTGAAATCACCTTCTTCATCTGAATTAAAGTGCAACATTATAACAACTAACGTTAGAGTAAAATAAAGCAGCCCTGTCTTAATCTCTGCCACATGTCTCGGTCACCAGTGAACATCACCTATTGGTGTTTCAATTGGCTGCAACCATGCCACGAACGATGCTAGTAATCAAAATTACATAATAAAATTAATAATAAAATTTTTGGGTTCTCTCAATTTATTCAATTTTCTTTCATATTACATTTAATCATATTTTTAAGTTGAAATAGTCATGAAATAGTAAAATGACCAAATACTATTATAAACAAATATGTGGATACAAGGAGATCAATATTACTCACTCTAAATTGGTTTCTTGCACATTGTGTACATTTGAGAACACGTGTCTATAGCATAAAAATTTCCTCCAAAGAACATTATAAATATTTTTACAAATTAATTTAGTAAGTTTTTATCATTTTTCTTTTCAACATAAACAACAGTTAGGTGTCTGAAATGTATCTGCCTTGCTGAGAATCGGAGAATGTGTCGCTTCCATCAAACAAAGCACAGGAATTGAACATTTTATCATTTCAATTTTTTTCTTTTTTTCTCTTCTTCCCCCCCCCTCCCCCCTTCAAAGTTTTTGGAAAATTATAGAGTGTGTGCCAATAATGGACAACCTCACTTCTTTACTGGTCCTTTGCTATGTATGTGGGGGAAAAAAAGCCATTTCTGAGAAACTAGTTGGTAAAATTTTGAAAATTCGCGTATGTTTGAAAGTAAAATAAGCACAAATACTAATATTTTCGAAATATGAACATGACCTAATTTGAAGATCTGTTTTTGATTAATACATTTTAATTAAGAAAAACATTATCTTCATAATATTATGATAATTTTAATAATTAATCATAATAACAATAATTGGGTAAATGTGTGGGAAGAAAGCCAAACACTTTTTAATTTTGCCAGTTTTTTTGGAAATCAAAGGGATTTCCATATAAATGATCCATTTTTAGGGCCTTTGCTATCCCAGCAAATTTTTTTAAAATTGGGGCCTTTTTTTATTATTGAAAATTTGCAGGGGCTTTAAAGTAATGTATCCCAAAATAAATATAATTTTTCAAAATTCCAAGGAACCTCGACATCAAGTCAGATCAATCTAGGGAATATCACTTTGGAGACAATGCGACCGAGTGGTTTAACCATAAGCAATTTGTTCATAGACTTTTTGCGTCAATCGATTTTTTCGGATCAATGACTCCAAAATATGAACTCTGACGACACAAGGTGTTAGAGGAAATTAATTTACTATGAAACCAGGGACAACTTGTTCTCTAAACTTTTTCGTTAGCAGTGTTTAGCAATAAACAGTTTTTATGTTCAAAATGTGTCGTTTTTCCTCCAGAATTACCATACAATTCCTTATTCTGCCAAAACAGGTACAAGAAAGTTAAAGGGACGGTTAGAAGATTGAATAGAAAGAGAGAACAAAGCAGTTTTTGTTAAAAGGTTAATTTCAGTGATGCAATACTATCTGGCAATAAATGCTCACTTTGTATTGTAAATAGACCTGTTCTCTATCCTTCACATTTTACAGAGAAGATGTAAAAGTAATCCTCAACTTACTACATTTACGGCAATGTTTCAAGGTAATCTCAGTTCCTAAGCAAAAATTTTGAACAGCGCTTCTTTCACACAAAATTGTATCTTAATAGATAAGTTTTTGTCAGATACCTTAACATGAAACCTCTACATTAATTTCAAAAACTTTTTCTCAAAAATGGTTTCAAAGTTTTGGATTAACCTTCGTCCCTCAATAGCAATAAGGATGAAAGATCCCTTTTTCATTGAAAATCTCTTCTTTTTAAAAATTGCAAATAGCTTAACCATTTTTTTTCGGCATCTTCCTAATAACTACTATATTGGAATGACAAGGTTTAATTCTTAAATGAAATCTGTCTTTAAAGACAGATTTGAAATAACCATAATAACATATTCCTTCAAAAACTATGAGTAAGTTTTTTGCATAATTTTCATGAATATTTGCGATTTTTACAGTTTTTTCTTACAGATGTTCTCACTTGTAATGAACGTAATGACAGTATAAAAAAGTGGTGCTAGTCATTTCCAGCAAACTTGAAAATTGGCCAAAATGGGAAATATTGCAAATGTACAATAATTCATGAAAGAGATTTTTTAATAAAATTTTTCTTAAAATGATGCAAGCCGACTAAAAATAGTCCCCATGATGACATTTTTTTTTTGAAAAAACAATATTTTTTGCAATAATTCTTTAAAGTCAATTTATGAAACTACTTTCTCAACAATCCCATCCAAGATGTTTCTTTTCCCATGTCAAATTTTTCCCAGGGATAGAAACCGAAGGCACTTAAAAGAAAATGCATAAGCCTTTAGAACTCTCCTAAATTTTGAAAAATTTCAAATTTAGAAATAATGCGAGGTAAGTATATGCTTTTTTTTAAGCAATTCAGAGATTTAAGCTGAACAAAACTGTAACCAAAAGAGTGATCCAAGACCCGTGTCATTATAGAAAATGTT
The DNA here is from genome assembly GCA_017312745.1 of Gryllus bimaculatus. Lineage (NCBI taxonomy): Eukaryota > Metazoa > Arthropoda > Insecta > Orthoptera > Gryllidae > Gryllus > Gryllus bimaculatus. Next base: position 5,599,598 of record BOPP01000082.1, read on the forward strand.
TTCTGAATTTTTAAAAGGATTGTCTGCCACCTGTTCTTTTCTTCTCTGTGCCAGTTGTTTCTTCTTTCAGTGGTTTTAAAAAAATTCGGTTTTCAAGTTTTTTCCTCGTGTCTTTTAATAGTATAGTTATTGTGAAATTGTTATTTTTTCTCCTGCGTTTTCTTCCAAGAAATGCACGAGTGTTTGACAGTGAAGAGACCACCACTTGGTGGTAGATTCCCCATATATAGGTTCAACATACATGCCATATGGTCTTTAATGAAATCAACAAATCCATTAGTGGGGTGAAGGCCTTCTGAGTAAATAACTGATATTCCTTTGTGGGTCGGATGGTGATTGAAGTGATTTTCTATCTAGTAAGATATCATTCTATTTGTTGGATTTGAAACAATAACGCAATATATTATTAATTTGTTAAATTCAAAAAGATTCATTAGCATTTTAATAAATATGTGCAGGCGAGGACGCAGGTCGAACACAGATGTTTGTAACCAGAGCTCTGCAAAGGACATCAGGAAATCCAGTTTCAACTCCAGCTAGGCACTGGTACAGTTTTCAACCTTCCTCAGAAGTGTCATCCACTGCTGCTTCTTTCCTCTACAGAAAACATTCTGCAAAGCTAAAAGCAACAATGATTTCCGCCAAATGCTTCTAGGTAGAAAGAAACACCTGAACATCTCAATATCTGCAGTGTCACAACAAACTATTGCCATTTTCCTGTGCATGCCAAGAAATGTTGACTAATCAGTTAGATACTGGACATTTTGTTCTGAATAATAGTAACTCCTTTCAAAGTATGTGCTAATATCATCATCAAGTGACTGAAAGCAGTAAAAACCTCCAAAACTTTAAAGTTGGGCAAATTGTAACAATATTCCTGAATTGTTCAATTACAAATTCTGCAAATTTAATTAATCATAATTCAGGTGAAACAACAAATGGTTTTACAAAATGTGGGAGATATGCAATTTGTTTTTTGGAAAATGAACCGAATCTTCTGTCATGTGTGGTTTTTGTCATCTCTTGTGTAAAGAGTAGCAGAAAATTGTTTACCTGAAAAGGAAAGATTGGAAATAGTCTCTGTGAATGAACTGGTTGAAGTTTATGGGCATGTCATACACTCACTGCAAAAGTGTAAGTTAAAAGTGGGTTGAACTTGTTGTCTGCAAGGTCAAATTTCCCGTTTGTTAAGTAATATCTATTTTGCATACCCATTTTGTGGATTCACCAAATTATGTGAGGTGTGCGTGTTAAGGCATTTAGACTTGATACCTTTATTATTGTATGTTCATAATTTTGAACGTTAATGAAGTTCTGGAAGTTTATTCTATCATGTAATGATAATTGTTATTTATTTAGAAAAATGTATTTTTCTTTCATTTAGCTAAAAGGTTATTGAAAAATACAGTGGAGTGCAGAAAATGTCAAGCTTATTTTTGTCTTTTGAAAGTGGGAGAATATTATGTTAAAGAAAATTTGGAAAAGAGTTGTTTACATGACGATTTTAACTCTTTGTGAAAAAGACAGAATTTTTATTAAATGAATAGAAAAGAGTGCATTGCTAACAATTATCTAAAAAATATATCACTCACCAAACTAAAAGGGCATTGGAAAACCATTTTCTTTGTCCCTTTTCCCAGATACATCAATGCTTTTCCATTCATTTAACTAGCCAACAAATTACGAAACTGAAAATATAAGAAACACATGAAAGAAAATCCCAGACTCTTGTTATTTTTAAGAAATGATGATGGAAAATGTTATCCAAATGTCCTATTCTATAAACATAAAGTTTTCTCACATCGAATGGTTGAAGGTTGAAAATACATGGTGCGAGTTAGTAATAGTGGTAATGAATAAAATAGAAATTTGCCTTAAATTTCTGATACATTATTTTCATTCATATGTTTAACAAATGAAAATATCTAAGCACAGACGTATCATGGTATGGCAGACCTGGCTCAACGTGCCATGGCCCCCTTACAGGGGTATCAATTTAGAGTTATGTATCTGCAGATTTACACTTAGGCACAGGAGGCACGTGCCTTGGCCATGAGAGAAAATTGTTGCCTAATATTGTGTCTACAAAGAGCTGCCTTTTTTGTTATGAGCGTTTTTAAAATCTGGAATTTCTTAAAGTTTTTAAACAAACTGAATTCACACTCAAATTTATTTAATGATTATACTCTGATGATCCTTCCCGCTAGATGAATTTTGTGATAAGTTCAAAATTATATTTACATTGATTAGGAGTATATTACATAAGTCAAATGTTTACAATCAATCGCTCCTCTCTCCTGCTCTCTGTCTTCTCTCTCCTCTGTTCTGTCTCTTCTCTCTGTCGTCTTTCTTTCTCTCTCTTTCTCTTCTGTTTCTCCCTTGCTCGCGCTCCGCACTGGGCTCTCTCTGCTCTCGGCTCGCATTGCTCCTCGTGCTCGATTTCGCCTCTCGCTCTCGCCTCGCCTTCTCTGTCTCCTGTCTCGTCTCTCTGTCTCTCTTCTCTCGCGTCGCCTCGCTCCGTCCCTTCGCTTGTCCGCGCTTTCAGATTTTCGCCTCTCCGGTTCGACTCGTCGCTCTCTGCTCGGTCTCTCGCGCTGCTCTCGCTCCATCGCCTCGCTCCTCTCTCGCTCGCTCTCTCTCGCTCGCTCCTATTCTCGCTCCTTCTCTGCTGGAAAATGTTAGTAATTGATTCTAAGTCAACCTATACTTGTCAATTTAATTTTACAAAACTGTATTTTATTTTGTGGGGGAGGGGGGTGAGTACTGGAAAATTCAATTCCTTTTTTTTTTTTTTTGAACTTAAGTTAGACCTTTTTTTTTGTGTCCTAGAGACTTCAAAGTAACCATTTCTAACTTGTTTATACCCTGGTTATAAACTATATATTTGTCCTTTCGCTTTTCCATTTTTCCGTTTTCGCTTTTCCGTTTCCGATTTCGTTTTTTCATTTTCGTTTTTCCGTTTCCGTTTTTTCGTTAACCGTTTCGTGTTTCCGTCATTCCGTTTCGGGTATCCTTTTTATCGTTTTCTTCGTGTTTTCGGTTTTCAACGTATTCTGTCTTGTTCGTTTTCTCCTTTTCTTGTTTTCATCGTATTCTCAAGTTTTCCCCTTTTTCTCGTTTACCTCCTTTTCTCGTTCTTTCCATTCGTAGTTTTCTCTTTTTCTCGTATTCTCGTTTCTTCCCATTTTTTTGGTTTTCTTCTTTTTTTCGTTTGACTCCTTTTCTCGTTTTCTTCCTTTTCTCCTTTCTCGTTTTTCTTTTTTTCCTCGTTTCCTCCTTTTCCAGGATTCTCTTTTGTCGATCCTCGTTTTTCTGCTTTTCTCGTTTCCCCATTTTCTCCGTTTTCTCTCCTTTTCTCGTGTTCCTTGGTTTTTCTGGTGTTCTCTCGATTTTCTCGCATCTCTTTAATCTCGTATTCTCGTTCGTTTTCTCGGGTTTTTCCGTTTGCTCAATGTTTTTTTTTTTCTCGTGTTTTCGTTTTCTCGTGGGTTCGTTTTCTCGTGTTCTCGTTTTTCCTTTTCTCGTTGTTCTAATTTTCTCGTTTTCAAATGTGTGGGTTCCCGTGGGTTTTCCGTTTTCACGTGTTTTCGATTTTTGTATTTTCGTTTCTTCGTTTTTTGTTTTTTCGTTTTTGTTTTTTTTTTGTTTTTCTTCGTTGTTCGTGTTCTTGTTTCGTTTCGAGCTAAACGTTGTTGTTTTTTGCGTTCCTAATTGACGCCGTGGCCTATCACGCCACGTTATTCTGTATATAATGAGTTTTTTTCGTTTCATTTTTACTTCAAATTTTTGCCTTTTTCTCTAAATCGTGGCAAACTCAGCCTCACCTCTCAATAAAAAGATGAAAAGGCAGAAAACAAAAACCACGAAGAAGAAAGAAACACAAGAAAATGAGAAACGAGAAACGCACCAACAACAAAACGAGAACAGGGAAAACGAGAACACGCCGAACATGAAAAAAAACGAGAACACGAGACAAAGAGAAAAACAAGAAACGAGAAACATTCCAAACAAGAAAAAAGAGAAAACAAAACACGAGAAACGTGAACGCATGAAAAGGCAGAAAACGAGAAAAATTATAAACCGAGAACAGAAAAAACAAGAAAAAGAAAACAATCCGACTAACGAGAAAACAGTGAAAACAAGAACAGGCAGAAAACGTAAATAAAGAACACGAGAAAAAGAGTTAGCGAGAAAAGAAGAAAACAGAAAAAGATAATACGAGACATAAAGAAAAAGAGACAACCAGAAAACGAAAACCACAAGAAACGTAAACCGAAGACGAACGAAAATACGAGGAAAACAAAACACGAAACCCAAAAACACAAGAATCAGAACCACGGGAAACGAGAAAATAGTTTAACTAGAAAACGAAGGAACGCGAGAAAAACGCAAATACGAGAAACCGAAAACACAGAAAAAAGAGAAAACGAAAACCAGTGAAGGAGAAAACAAAAAACACGAAAGAAACTTAAAAATAAAAAAAATCGAGAAAAGACAAAACGGAAACAAAGACAAAGGGAAATGAGAAAAAGAAGAAAAACTTGAAAAAGAGAAAAACGAGAAAAGGAAGAGAACGGAACACGAGAAATTACGAAATCAAGAATACCGAGGAAATGAGAGAACCAGAAAAACGAGAAGACGCAAAACGAGAAAAACTAAAACTCAAGATAACGCAAACCAGGGGAAAAGAGAAACGAGACCACGAAATTAAAGAAGAAAGCGAGATAAAAGAAACCGGAAACACGAAGGAAAAGAGCAAACAAAAACACGAAAAAAAAGAGACACACGAGACCTATAAAACAGAAAAACCGAGAATAGATCCTATGTTTACATAGGTGTGAAATATGGGTTGGTTTAATTTTTGTGTTTAAGTTTCGTCGATCCATTTTGATCGACCAAATTTTCCGATTTTTGACATGTCAGATTTTTCATAACACCAAACGGACTAACAAAATTTTATGGAAATTCACTGGTGCTACCATTTTCCGCTTAGAAGCTTAGTTTGTTTACAAATCGTAAAAGTATCACCATAAAACGTCAATTCTTCCAAATAGTGTAAAAATGGGTCATTCAAAGCAGGTTCTGATTGAAGGAAAAAATTCCATTCATTAAATAATGTAAAGTTTGATCTGGGACAAAACTATAACATTTTTTAACACACAAAAAAGAACTCGAACTAATGTAAGAAAACAATGCACTATTGTCAATTCTAACAAACTGACATGTTTATAAATTCATGTAGTTTCAGAAAATGTCATCATTTGTCGATAAACGGATGAGAAATGCCCTCTAGGTAAACATTGACTTGAAAGTGTGTATTTACGAAATCTCAAAGCTCCTCAGAATAAAAGTGAACTAAATAGGGGTCTACACCTCCAAACTAATTAAAAGTACAGCCCTGAAATTTTTCAAACACGACATTGTGTGTACCTACTCTTTAAATTGAGTGTTAAATGAAGTTTCTATTTGTTAACGAACCGCTTTAAAAATTGCAGATTTCTTAACGCATCCTTGGGTGGACATTCAAACGATTATAGCCGAAGGTTTTGCGATTTCCTGAAACCACGTAAGCTTCTATCGGGAAAACGGGTAATCACCGAACACTGTATTCGGCCAATAAAAAATTTGGGCTAGGTGCTCTGGTTTTCAGAAAAATTTGTGTCATGTCGAACTCGAAAATTTGTCGATCCATGGTGTACACAGAAGCGGGGAAGAATACCTGGAAGGATGGGAGGGGGGCGTTAGCAGCCGTGAACGCCCTTCTCTATACAACGTATTTTTACACACCCACCCGGGCCGTGAGGTGCCCGGGGGGGGGAGGCGGAGAGATGACAAATTACACGAAATTTCAATTGCACATAGATTTAATTAAATCCAACTCAATTTCTATTTCTACGTTTTGGGATGATATGACAAATGAAGTAATACTAAATTGAACAAGAAATGAAATTACAATGAAATATACCAAATGGTTGGTTATACGTCTACCCATAGGTGAGGTGAAACGTCGTGAAGATGGTTCGAACTACAGGCAAAAATCTCAATGGGCACCACAGCGTTTTGCGAAAACCTTATGCTGGGTGGCTGCCGGAATCGAGGACCAGCGGTGCTCCTCTCCCGGGCGAAGCAGAATGCAGGCGTCCACAACAGTTGCTGGTTACGAGGTAGAGTATGCCCCGAAGCCTTGACCTCGGACCTACCCTAGGTGGGGACCCTCACAGAAGGAGTGTGCGGGGCGCAAACACGGTCCTCTCGCCACCAGATGACTGAAGGTGTGTGAGTCGGGTCCCTTGTCCGTAACACCTGTAATAGTGGGGAAACCATCTGTAATAAGTGGCTGCTCATCGATGATAGAGTCAGCGCACTTCACTTTACTGATAGAACCATGCAGGACAGCGTTTATATGTGCGCGTAAGCGCAAAACAAGATAATATGTTGTGGACCCGCGTAAGAACTGCTCAACGAAAAGGCCCCATGGATAGGCCAAGTGTTGGCCTGTGCCTCTCGCGGTGTTCTCGCAAGGTCCTGAACCTGGACACAAGTGAATGTGCCCGTTGCCTGAAGCCCAGAGGCTGCAAGGCCCTTCGGGAAAAGCGAGGGGGGCGCCGTTCGGGGGAGTGCCCGGGGCGCGGGTGCCGGTGTGGGTGCGGCCGGGGCGCACCCTGCGGGAGCGGCCCGCTCCGGGGAGTAAGCGACCACGCCGCCTTTGCGGCGAGGGCTTTGTTGTTGTGAACGGAAAAACAACAGTGGTTCTTGTGAATACAGAATTTCAGATGGCGTGTGCTGAAATTGATATTTTCGAAATTTTGGGCACGTATTCTGTACAATGGTTTCTTTTGTTTTCTCCCCTATCTCGGAAACTATCGTCTGATGGAGTTGCCTTTTGCACTTTGAATTTCTCTTTTCCAGAAGGCAATGCTGAAATTAATCACGGATGAGTGTGTCAATGTCACAGAAATTTGAGAGTAATAGGAGCGGTATTAATGTACTTGAGGTTTCTCGTATGCTTTGCGCTTGGAGGTCTGATTGGGAATTTGCTTGCACCTTTTGAATTTCCTTAATTTGTCTAGTTGATTACGAATTTTCAGATGCGCAGTGCTGACATTGTATTTTTCGAAATTTGGCACGTAATGGGGAGGTATTAGAAAATTTAGGTTTTTCTTTTGGTTTTCTCGCTTATCTCGAAATCTAATCGTCTGATTGGAACATTCCTGTTGCACCTTTTGAACTTTCTCTAAAAGGTTTCTACTTGTATACAGAATTTTTCAAATAGAAGAGCCTGAAAATTAATATTTTTCGAATTTGAAAAACGTAAGGGGGAGTATTAATTACTTGAGGTTTGTTTTGGTTACTTCGACTGTCTCCGAAAACTATTTGTCGGATTGGGAGTTTGCTTTGCACCTTTAATTTCTCTAATGTCTTCTACTTGTTACAGTTTTTTTTTTCAAGATGACAGTGCTGAAATTAAATTTTTCGAAATTTGGCCTCCTAATGGAAAGGTATAATAAACGTGGGTTTCATTTGTTTCACGTTATCGCAAAACTCCATACGTTTTTTAGAGTTTAATTGTGCAATTTTGAATTTCTCTTAAATTGTTCTACTTTGTATAGAGAATTAATGATGGCAAGTGCGGATATTTATATTTTTTCGAAATTTGGGCACGTAATGGGGGGGGTATCCTTATGAGGTTTCTTTGATCCTGCGCTTTAATTCGAATCCATTTCGGCGAATGGAGTTGCTTTTGCACCTTTGCACTCCCCTTAAAAATGTTCTTAACTTGTCATACAGATTTTAGACAGCTTATGTGGAAATTGAATATTTCGAATTTGGGCAAACGTAAATGGGGAAGTGATTATTTACTTGAGGGTTTTCTTCTTCTGCTTTCGCTTACTCAAAACAATTCGTTGCTCATTGAGTGTGCTTTGCACCAATGTATTCTTTTAATGTGTAAACTACTTCTAACAGAATTAACATGAATAGCCAGTGCGGAACATTAATATTTTTCGAATTTGGCAGTCAGCAGTAATTCCGTTTTGTTAACTCAATCAGTTGAGTTCCTTTTGTTATTCGTCTAACTCCGAAACAATCGTCTGATTGGAGTTTACTATGCACCAACTAAATTTTATTAATGGTTTCTACTTGATTACAGAATTAACAGATAGCAGTGCATGAAATAATTATTTTCGTTTGTAACTTGATCAATTGTGGGTTCCTTTTGGTTTTCTCGACTATCTGAAAACTATTTCGTCTGGATTAGAGTTTGCTTTGCACAAATGATTTTTTTTAATGTGTTCTACTTGTACACAAAATTATACAGATAGCCAATGCTGAAATAAATATTTTTCGAAAAGTGGCCACGTAAGCCGGAAAGTCGTTTTTGGTGCCTCGATCAGTGAGGTTCTTTTGTTAAATTCGTCCAACACGGAAAAACAATTCGTCTAAATTGGAAGTTTGCTTTGCACGCAATGCATTTCTTTAATGTTTCAACTTGTATACAGGAATTACAGAATAGCAGTGCTGAAATAACCCATTTTTCGTAATTTCGCAACTTAAG
>BOPP01000082.1:5608176-5624052 GCA_017312745.1 Gryllus bimaculatus
ATATTACTCACTTCTAAATTGTTCTTGCACATTGTGTACATTTGAGAAAACGTGTATATAGCATAAAAATTTCCTCCAAGAACATTATAATAATTTTACAATTATTTTAGTAAGTTCTTTATCATTTTCTTTTTCACATAAACAACAGTTAGGTGTCTGAAATGTATCTGCTTGCTAATCGGAGAATGTGTCGCTCCCTCAAACAAAGCACAGGAAATTGAAATTTATCATTTCAATTTTTTTCTTTTTTTTTTTCTCTTCTTCCCCCCCCCTCCCCCCTTCAAAGTTTTTGGAAAATTATAGAGTGTGTGCCAATAATGGGACAAACCTCACTTTCTTTACTGGTCTTTGCTATGTATGTGGGGAAAAAAAAGCCATTTCTGAGAAAATAGTTGTTTAAAATTTGAAGATTGCGTATGTTTGAAGTAAAATTAAGCACAAAATACTAATATTTTCGAAATATTGAACATGACTTAATTTGAAGATCTGTTTTTGATTAATACATTTTATTAAGAAAACATTATCTTCATAATAATTATGATATATTTTATAATTATTATAATAAACAATAATTGTAATTGTGGGAAGAAGCCAAACACTTTTTTAATTTTTGCAGTTTTTGAAAAATCAAGGATTTCAATATAAATGACCATTTTTTAGGGCCTTTATGCTATCCAACAGCAATTTTTTTTTAAATTGGGGCCTTTTTTTTATTATTGAAAATTTGCAGGGGCTTTATGTAATGTATCCCCAAAATTAAAATAATTTTTTCAAATTCAAGGAACCTCGACATCAGTCAGATCAATTAGGGAATATCAATTTTGGAGACAATCGACTGAGTGGTTTAAACCATAGCATTGTTCATAGACTTTTTGCCGTCAATCGATTTTTCGGATCAAGGACTTCCAAAATATGAACTCTGACACAAGGTGTTAGAGGAAATAATTTACTATAAACAGGGACAAGATTTTTTCTACTTTTTCGTTAGCAGTGTCTAGCAATAACAGTTTTTATGTCAAAAAGTGTCGTTTTTTCCTCCCAGAATTACCATACATTCCTTTTTCTGCAAAAACAGTATCAAGAAAGTAAAAGGGAGGTTAGAAGTATTGATAGAAAAGAGAAACAAAGCAGTTGTTAAAAGGTTAATTCATTGATGCAAATAACTATCTGGCAATAAATGCTCACTTTTATTGTAAATAGACCTGTTCTCTATCTTCACATTTTACAGGAGAGATGTAAAGTAATCACTCACTTATCTACATTTACGGCATGTTCAAGTAATCAGTTCTAAGCAAAATTTGAACAGGCTCTTTCACACAAAATTGTTATCTTAATAGATAATTTTTGTAGATACCTTACATGAAACCTCTACATAAATTTCAAAACTTTCTCAAAAATGGTTTCAAAGTTTTGGATTAAACTTCGTCCTCATATAGCATAAGGATGAAAAGATAATTTTCATTGAAATCTCTTCTTTTTAAAAAATTGCAATAGTTAACATTTTTTTTCGGCATCTTCCTATAACTACTATATTGAAGACAAGGTTTAATTCCTTAATGAAATCTGTTCTTTAAAGACAGATCTTGAAATACCATAATAACATATTCTTCAAAAATATGAGAAGTTTTTGCATAATTTTTCATGAAATATTTGCGATTTTTACAGTTTTTTCTTACAATGTTCTCCTTGTATGAACGTAATGACAGTATAAAAAGTGGTGCTAGTCCATTTCCAGCAAACTTGAAAATTGCCAAAATGGAATATTGCAAATGTACAATATTCATGAAAGAGATTTTTTAATAAAATCTTTTCTAAAATATCAGACCCATAAAAATAGTCATGAACATTTTTTTGAAAAAACAATAGTTTTTGCATAATTTCTTTAAAGCAAATTATGAACTACTTTTCTCAACATCCATTCCAAATGTTTCTTTTTCAATGTCAAATTTTTTCCAGGGATAGACCGAAGGACACTTAAAAGAAAATGCATAAGCTTCAGAACTCTCTAAATTTTGAAAAATTTCTAATTTAGAAATAATGCGAGGTGGTATATGCTTTTTTTTAAGCACTTCAAGAGATGTTAAGCTGAACAAAACTGTAACAAAAGAGTGATCCAGACCCGTGTCATTATAGAAAATGTTTATGAATTTTAAGGATTGTCTGCCACCCTGTTCTTTTCTTCTCTGTGCCAGTGTTTCTTCTTTCAGTGGTTTTAAAAAATTCGTTTCAGTTTTTTCTCGTGTCTTTTAATAGTCATAGTTATTGTGAAATTGTTATTTTTCTCTGCGTTTTTCCAAGAAATGCACGAGTGATTGACAGTGAAGAGACCACACTTGTGTAGATTCCATAATAGGTTTCACATACATGCCATATGGTCTTAATGATTCAACATCCATAGTGGTGAAGGCCTTCCTGAGTAAATAGCTGAATATTCTTTGTGGTGGATGGTGATTGAATGATTTCTATCTAGTAGATATCATTCTATTTTGTTGGTATTTGACAATAACCAATATATTATTAAATTTGTTAAATTCAAAAAGATTCATTAGCATTTATAAATATGTTGCAGGCGAGGACGAGGTCGAACACAGATGTTTGTACCCAGAGCTCTGCAAAGGACATCAGGATCAGTTTCAACTCCAGCTAGCACTGGTACAGTTTCACCTTCTTCAGAAGTGTCATCCACTGCTGCTTCTCCTCCTACAGAAAACAATTCTGCAAAGCCTAAAAGCAACAATGATTTCCGCCAAATGCTTCTAGGTAGAAAGTAACACCTGACATCCTCAAATCTGCAGTGTCAACAAAACAAAATATTTGCATTTCCTGTGCATGCCAGAAAATGTTTTGACTAATCAGTATGATACTGATTTGTTCTGAATAATAGTACTCCTTTCAAAGTATGTGCTAATATCATCATCAAGTGACTGAAAGCAGTAAAACCTCCAAACTTTAAAGTTGGCAAATTGTAACAATATCTCCTGAATTGTTCATACAAATTCTGCAAATTTAATTATCATAATTCAGGTGAAATAACAAATGGTTTTACAAATGTGGAGGATATGCATTTGTTTTGAAAATGACCAAATCTTCTGTCATGTGTGTTTGTCATCTCTTGTGTAGAGTAGCAGAAATGTTTACCTGAAAATGGAGATTGGAATAGTCTCCTTGTGAATGAACTGTTGATGGTTTATGGGCATGTGCATACACTCACTGCAAAAGTGTAAGTTAAAAAGTGTTGACTTTTTCTGCAAGTCAAAATTTCCGTTTGTTAAGTAATATTCTATTTTGCATACCATTTTGGTGGATTCACCAAATTATGTGAGGTGTGCGTGTTAAGGCATTTAGACTTGATACCTTTATTATTGTATGTTCATATTTTGACGTTAATGAAGTTCTGGATGTTATTCCTATCATGTATGATATTTGTTATTTATTTAGAAAATGTATTATTTTCTTTCATTTAGTAGGTTATGAAAAATACAGTGGAGTGCAGAAAATGTCAGCTCTATTTTTGTCTTTGAAAGTGGAGATATATATGTAAAGAAAATTTGGAAAAGATTGTTTACATGGAAGATTTTAACTCTTTGTGAAAAAGACAGAATTTTATATTAAATGAATAGAAAGAGTGCATTGCTAACAATTATTAAAAAATTATATCACCTCACCAAACTAAAAGGGCATTGGAAACAGCATTTTCTTTTGTCCTTTTCCCAGATACATCAATGATTTTCCATTCATTTACTAGCCAACAAATTACGAAACTGAAATATAAGACAAATGAAAGAAATCCACTCTTGTTATTTTTAAGAAATGAATAGATGGAAAATGTTATGCCAAATGTCTATTCTACAAACATAAAGTTTCTCACATCGAATGGTTGAAGGTTGAAATACTATGGTGAGAAGTTAGTAAATAGCTGTAATGAATAAAATAGAATATTTGCCTTAAATTTCTATACATTATTTCATTCATATGTTAACAAATGAAATATCTAAGCACAGACGTATCAATGGTATGGCAGACATGGCACGTGCCATGGGCCCCACTTACAGGGGTACAATTTAGAGTATATGTATCTGCAGATTTACACTTAGGCACAGGAGGCACGTGCCTATGGCAGAGAAAATTGTTGACTAATATTGTGTCTACAGAGCTGCTTTTTTGTTATGAGCGATTTTTAAATCTGGATTTTCTGAAGTTTTTAACAAACTGATTACACACTCAAATTAATTTATGATTATATCTGATGATCCCTTCCGCTAGATGATTTGTGATAAGTCAAAATTATATTTTACATTGATTATGAGTATATTAATAAGTCAAAATGTTTACATCAATCGCTCCTCTCTCGCTCTCTGTCTGTCTCTCTCTCTGTCTCTTTCTTTCTCTCTCTTTCTCTCTCTGTTTCTCCCTTGCTCGCGCTCGCACTGGCTCTCTCGCTCTCGCTCGCTTGCTCTCGTGCTCGATTTCGCCTCTCGCTCTCGCTCGCTGTCTGTCTCTCTCTCTCTGTCTGTCTCTCTTTCTCTGTCTCTTTCTCGCTCGCTCGCTCTCGCTCCCTCGCTTGCTCTCGCGCTCGATTTCGCCTCTCGTTCGGACTCTCGCTCTCGCTCGGTCTCTCGCGCTCTCTCGCTCGCTCCTCTCTCGCTCTCGCTCGCTCCTATCTCGCTCCTTCTCTCTGGAAATGTTCAGTAATTGATTCTAAGTCAACCTATACTGTCAATTTAATTTACAAAACTGTATTTTATTTTGTGGGGGAGGGGGGTGAGTACTGAAAATTCAATTACCTTTTTCTTTTTTTTTTTTTGAGCTTAAGTTAGAACCTTTTTGTGTCTAGAAACCTTCAGTAACCATTTCTAACTTGATTTATACTGGTTATAAAACCTATATATTTGTTCCGTTTTCGCTTTCCAGTTTTCCGTTTTCGCTTTTCCGTTTCCGATTTCGTTTTTCCATTTTCGTTTTTCCGTTTTCGTTTTTTCGTCACCGTTTTCGTGTTTCTGTCTTTCCGTTTCGGTATCCTTTTTATCGTTTTTCTCGTGTTTTCGTTTTCACGTATTCTTGTTGTCTCGTTTTCTCCTTTTCTTGTTTTCTCCTTTTCTCGTGTTCTCCTTTTCTCGTATTCTCGTTTTCCCCTTTTCTCGTTTTCTTCCATTCTAGTTTCTCTTTTTCTCGTATTCTCGTTTTCTCCTTTTTTTGGTTTTCTTCTTTTTTCGTTGACTCGTTTTCTCCTTTTCTTCCTTTCTCGTTTTCTGCTTTTCTCGTTTCCCCATTTTCTCGTTTTCTCCTTTTCTCGTGTTCTGGTTTTCTGGTGTTCTCGATTTCTCGCATTCTCTTTATCTCGTATTCTCGTTCGTTTTCTCGTGTTTTCGTTTGCTCATGTTTTATTTTTCTCGTGTTTTCGTTTTCTCGTGGTTTCGTGTTCTCGTTTTTTCCTTTTCTCGTGTTCTAATTTTCTCGTTTTCTCTTTTTCTCGTGTTATCGTTCCCTCGTGTTCTCGTTTTCATGTGGTGTCGTGTTTTCGTTTTCACGTGTTTTCGATTTTTGTATTTTCGTTTTCTCGTGTTTTGTTTTTTTCGTTTTCGTTTTTTTGTTTTCTCGTTTTCGTGTTCTTGTTTTCGTTTTCGAGCTTAAACGTTTGTTTGTTTTTTCCTTCTAATTGACGCCCGTGGCCCTCCGCCACGTTATTCTGTATATATCTGAGTTTTTTTTTTTTTTTCGTTTCATTTTTACTTCAATTTTTTGCCTTTTTTCTTCTAAATTCGTGGCACTCAGCCTCACCTCTCAATAAAAGATGAAAAGGAGAAAACAAAACCACGAGAGAAAGAAAACACAAGAAAATGAGAACACGAGAAAACGCAACCACAAAAAAACGAGAACAGGGGAAAACGAGAACACGCGAACATGAGAAAAAAACGAGAAAAAGAGAAAACAAGAAAACGAGAAACATTCAAACAAGAAAAAGAGAAAACAAAACACGAGAAAACGTGAACGCATGAAAAGGAGAAAACGAGAAAAATATAAAACGAGAATACGAGAAAACGAAAAAAACAAGAAAAAGAAAACATCCGAAAACGAGAAAAAGTGAAAACAAGAACAGGAGAAAACGTAAATAAAGAACACGAGAAAAAGAGTTAGCGAGAAAAGAAGAAAACAGGAAAAAGATAATACGAGACATAAAGAAAAAGAGACAACCAGAAAACGAAACCACAAGAAAACGTAAACCGAAGAGAAACGAAAATACGAGGAAACAAAAACACGAAACCAAAAACACAAGAATAGAACACGGAACGAGAAAATGAGTTAACTAGAAAACGAAGGACACGACGAGAAAAACGAACAAAATACGAGAAACAACGAAAACAACACAGAAAAAAGAGAAAACGAAAAACCAGTGAAAGGAAGAAAACAAAAAACACGAAGAAAACTAAAAATAAAAAAAATCGAGAAAAGACAAAACGGAAACAAAGACAAAGGGAAATGAGAAAAAGAAGAAAACTTGAAAAAGAGAAAACGAGAAAAGGAAGAGAACGGGAACACGAGAAATTACGAAATCAAGAATACGAGGAAATGAGAGAACCAGAAAACGAGAAGACGCAAAACGAGAAAACTAAAACTCAAGAAACGAAAACCAGGGAAAGAGAAAACGAGACAACGAAATTACGAGAAAGCGAGATAAAAGAAAACGAAAACACGAGGAAAAGAGAAAACAAAAACACGAAAAAAAGAGAACACGAGGAACCTATAAAACAGAAAACGAGAATAGATCTATGTTACATAGTGTGTGAAATATGTTGGTTTAATTTTTGTGTTAAAGTTTCGTCGATCCATTTTGATCGACCAAATTTTCCGATTTTTGACATGTCACAGATTTTTCATAACACCACGGACATAACAAATTTTATGGGAAATTCACTGGTGATACCCATTTTCCGATTAGAAGCTTAGTTGTTTACAAAATCGTAAAGTATCACCATAAACGTCAATTTCTTCCAAATAGTGTAAAAAATGTCCATTTCAAGCAGGTTCTGATTGAAGGAAAAATTCCATTAAAAATATGTAAAGTTTGATCGACAAAACTATACATTTTTTAACACAAAAAAGAAACTCGAATATCTAAAAAACAATGCAACTATTGTCAATTCTACAAACACTGACATGTTTATAAATTCATGTAGTTTCAGAAAATGTCATCATTTGTCATATACGGATGAGAAATGACCCTCTAGGTACATTGACTTGAAAGTGTGTATTTACGAAATCTCAAAGCTCCTCAAATAAAAGTGAAACTAAATAGGCTCTACCTCCATAACTATTAAAAGTACAGCCCTGAAATTTTCACACGACATTGTGTGTACTCTACTCTTTAAATTGAGTGTTAAATGAAGTTTCTATTTGTTAACGAACCGCTTTAAATTGCAGATTTCTACGCATCCTTTGGGTGGACATTCACGATTATAGCGAAGGTTTTGCGATTTCCTGAAAAACTAAGCTTCTAATCGGAAAACGGGTATCACCACTGTATTCGCCATAAAAATTTGGGCTAGGTCTCTGGTTTTCAGAAAAATTTGTGTCATGTCGAAAATCGGAAAATTTTGTCGATCCATGGTGTACAGAGAAGGGGGAAGAATACCTGGAACGGAGAGGGGGGCGTTAGCAGACTGAACGGCCCTTCTCTATACAACGTATTTTTACACCCCACCGGGCCGTGAGGTGCCCGGGGGGGGGGGGGGGCGGGGGATGACAAATTTACACGAATTTCATTCCACATACGATTTATTAATACTAAATTTCTATTCTACGTTTATGGGATGATATGACAAATGAAGTATATAAATTGTACAGAAATGAAATTAAATGAATGATACAAATGGTTATACGTTACCCATTACCGTGAGGTGACGTCGTGAAGATTGGTCGAACTACAGGCAAACTAATGGGCACACAGCGTTGCCGAAAACCTTATGCTGGGTGGCTGCGGAATGCGAGGACCAGCGGTGCTCCTCTCCCGGGCGAAGCAGGAATGCAGGCGTCCCACACAGTTTGCTGGTTACGAGGAGAGTATGCCCCGCAGCTTGACCTCGGACCTAGCCCCAGGTGGGCCCTCACAGCAAGAGTGTGCGGGCGGCAAACACGGTCTCTCGCCACCAGATGACTGAAGGTGTGTGAGTCGGGTCTGTCCGTACACCTGTATAGTGGGGACATCTGTATAGTGGCTGCTCATCGATGATAGAGTAGCGCACTCAACTTACTGATAGACATGCCGAGGGCAGCGTTTATATGTGCGCGTAGCGCAAAACAAGATAATATGTTCGTGACCGCGTAGACTGCTCAACGAAAAGGCCATGGATAGGCAGTGTGGCCTGTGCCTCTCGCGGTGGTTCTCGCAAGTCTGACCTGGCACAAGTGAATGTGCCGTTGCCAGCCAGAGGCTGCAGCCCTTCGGGAAAGCGAGGGGGGGCGCCGTTCGGGGGAGTGCCCGGCGGCGCGGGTGCGGTGTGGGTGCGGCGGGCGCACCCTGCGGGAGCGGCCGCCTCCGGAGGGAGGAAGCGACCACCCGCCTTTGCGCGAGGGCTTTGTGTTGTGAACGGAACAAAAGTGTTCTTGTATACAGAATTTCAGATGGCAGTGCTGAAATTGATATTTTTCGAAATTTGGCACGTATTCTGTACATGGTTTCTTTTGTTTCTCCCCTATCTCGGAAACTATTCGTCTGATTGGAGTTTGCTTTGCACTTTGAATTTCTCTTTTCAGAAGGCAATGCTGAAATTAATTTTTTTCGAAATTTTGCAAGTAATGGGAGCGTATTATGTACTTGAGGTTTCTTATGTTTCTCGCTTATCTCGAAAAATACTCGTCTGATTGGAATTTGCTTTGCACCTTTGAATTTCCCTTAATTTGTTCTAGTTGTATACAGAATTTCAGATGGCAGTGCTGGCATTGTATTTTTCGAAATTTGGCACGTAATGGGGAGGTATTAGAAAATTTAGGTTTCTTTTGTTTCTCGCTTATCTCGAAATCTAATCGTCTGATTGGACATTCCTTTGCACCTTTGAATTTCTCTAAAAGGTTTCTACTTGTATACAGAATTTCAAATAGAAGAGCTGAAATTGATATTTTTCGAAATTTGAAACGTAAAGGGGGAGTATTATTTACTTGAGGTTTGTTTTGTTACTCGACTGTCTCGAAAACTATTTGTCGGATTGGAGTTTGCTTTGCACCTTTGAATTTCTCTTAATGTCTTCTACTTGTATACAGTTTTTCAGATGACAGTGCTGAAATTAAATTTTTTTCGAAATTTGGTTCTTAATGGAAGGGTATAATAAACGTGGGGTTTCATTTGTTTCACGTTTATCGCAAAATCCATACGTTTTTAGGAGTTAATTGTGCAATTTTGAATTTCCCTTAAATTGTTCTACTTGTATAGAGAATTAAAGATGGCAGTGCGGATATTTATATTTTTCGAAATTTGGCACGTAATGGGGGGGTATCCTTATGAGGTTTCTTTTGATCCTCGCTTATCTCGAAATCCATTCGACTGATTGGAGTTTGCTTTTCACCTTTGAACTTCTCTTAAAATGTTCTACTTGTATACAGAATTTAAGACGGCTATGTGGAAATTGAATTATTTCGAACTTTGGCACGTAATGGGGAAGTATTATTTACTTGAGGTTTCTTTTCTTGCTCGATTATCTCAAAAACAATTCGTCTGATTGGAGTGTGCTTTGCACCAATGTATTTCTTTTAATGTGTACTACTTCTATACAGAATTACAGATAGCAGTGCAGAAATAATTATTTTTCGTTTTGTAACTTGATCATTTGTGGTTCCTTTTGTTTCTCGACTATCTCGAAAACTATTCGTCTGATTAGAGTTTGCTTTGCACAAATGAATTTTTTTAATGTGTTCTACTTGTACACAGAATTACAGATAGCAATGCTGAAATTAATATTTTTCGAAATTTGGCACGTAAGAGGAAGTCGTTTTGTGACTCGATCAGTTGAGGTTCCTTTTGTTATTCGTCTAACACCGAAACAATTCGTCTAATTGGAGTTTGCTTTGCACCAATGAATTTCTTTAATGTGTTCACTTGTATACAGAATTACAGATAGCAGTACTGAAATAACCATTTTTCGTAATTTCGCACTTAAAGAATCATCGTTTGTAACATGAACAATTGAGGTTCCTTTTGTTTCTCGTCTATCTCGGAAACTAATCGTCTGATTGCAGTTTTTTTGCAGCAATGAATTACTTTTAATGTGTTCTACTTGTATACAGAATTACAGATACCAGTGCTAAAATAACCATTTATCAAAATTTGGCACGTAAGGAAACGTCGTTTGTCATGATCAATTGTCATGATCGTTTGTCAATTCTCATGTCAATCGTCATGATATATTGAGGTTCCTCTTGTTTCTCGTCTATCTCGGAAACTATTCGTCTGATTGGAGTTTGCTTTGCACCAATGATATTCTTTGATGTGTTCTACTTGTATACAAAATTAAAGATAGCAGTGCTGAATAAACAATTTATCGAAATTTGGCACGTAAGGAAACGTCGTTTGTAATATGATCAGTTGAGGTTCCTTTTGTTGCTCGTTTATCACGGAAACTATTCGTCTGATTGATGTTTCATTAGCACCAATTCAATTCTTTTAATGTGTTTTACATGCATACAGAATTCGAGATACCAGTGTTAAAATTAATATTTTTCGAAATTTGGCACGTAAGAGGAAGGATCGTTTTGTAACTTAAACAATTGAGGTTCCGTTTGTTTCTCGTCTATCTCGGAAACTATTCGTCTGAATGGAGTTTGCTTTGCACCAATCAATTTCTTTTATAAAAGTGGTTTTACTTGTATAACAGAATTAGAGGATTTTTAAGCAGTGCTTGAAATATATTTTTGAATTTGGCAGTAAGTGGGAAAGTCATTTTGTACTTTCCCCATTGAGTTTTCCCTTTTTGTATTTGCGTCTATCTCAAGGAAACAATCTGTCTCGATTGGAGTTGCTTGCAACCAATATTCTTTTAATGTTTTACTCGTATACAGAATTACGAGATAGGCAGTGCAGGAAATTAATATTTTCGAAATGTTGCACGTAAGAAGGGGTCGTTTTGTAACTTTGGCCCAATTGAGGTCCTTTTTGTATTTCGTCTATCGCGTGAAAGTGTCATCTGATTGAGTTTCTTTGCACCAATTAAATTCTTTAATGTGTTTTACTTGTATACAGAATTAAGAGATAGATTGTGCTGAAATTAATATTTTTTCGAAAATTTGGCAACGTAACGAAGGGTCGTTTTGTACTTTGGCCAATTGAGGTTCCGTTTGTATTTCGTCTATCTCGGAAACTATTCGTCTGATTGGAGTTTGCTTTCACAAATCTATTTCTCTTAATGTGTTTTACTTGAATACAGAATAAGAGATAGCAGTGCTGTAATTAATATTTTTTGAAATTTTTGCTCGTAAAAAGGGGTCGTATTGTACTATGCCCAATGAAGGTTCCTTTTTGTAATTCGTCTATCGCGGAAAGTGTCGTCTGATTGGAGTTTGCTTTGCACCAATCAATTTCTTTTAATGTGTTTTACTTGTATACAGAATTAGAGAGAGCAGTGCTGAAATTAATATTTTTCGATTTTGGCACGTAAGGGGGGGTCGTTTTGTACTTTGCCCAATTGAGGTTCTTTTTTGTATTTCGTCTATCTCGTAACTATTCGTCTGATTGGAGTATGCTTTGCACCAATCAATTTTTTTTAATGTGTTTTACTTGTAAACAAAATTAGAGATAGCAGTGCTGAAATTAATATTTTTTAAATTTGGCACGTAAAAGGGGGTCGTTTTGTACTTAGCCCAAATAAGGTTCCTTTTTGTATTTCGTCTATTTCTGAAACAATTCGTCTGATTGGAGTTCGCTTTGCACCAAAAAATTTCTTTTCATATGTTTTACTTGTATACAGAATTAGAAAAAGCAGTGCTTATAATAATATTTTTCAAAATTTTGTACGTAAGAGGGGGTCGTTTTGTACTATGCACAATTGAGGTTCTTTTTGTATAACGTCTATCTCGGAAACTATTCGTTTGATTGGAGTTTGCTTTGCAGCAATCAATTTTTTTTTAATGTGTTTTACTTGTAAAAGAATTAGAGATAGCAGGGCTGAAATTAATATTTTTCGGAATTTGGCACGTAAGGGGGGTCGTTTTGTATTTTGCCCAAATAAGGTTCCTTTTTGTATTTCGTCTATTTCGGAAACTATTCGTCTGATTGAAGTTTGCTTTGCACCAATCAATTTCTTTTAATGTGTTTTACTTGTATACAGAATTAGAGATAGCAGTGCTGAAATTAATATTTTTTGAAATTTGGCACGTAAGAGGGGGTCGTTTGTACTTTGCCAAATTGAGATTCCTTTTTGTATTTCGTCTATCTCGGAAACTATTCGTCTGATTGAAGTTTGCTTTGCACCAATCAATTACTTTTAATGTGTTTTTCTCGTATATAGAATTAGAGATAGCAGTGCTAAAATTAATATTTATCGAAATTACGCACTTAAGGGCGTTTTGAACTTTGCCCAATTAAAATTCCTTTTTGTATTTCGTCTATCTCGAAAACAATTTGTCATATTGGAATTTGCTTTGCAACAATCAATTTATTTTAATGTGTTTTACTTGTATACAGAATTAATAATAGCAGTGCTAAAATTAATATTTTTCGAAATTTCGCACGTAAGGGGGGTCGTTTTGTATTTTGCCCAATTGAGGTTCTTTTTTGTATTTCGTCTATCTCGGAAACTATTCGTCTGATTGGAGTTTGCTTTGCACCAATCAATTTATTTTAATGTGTTTTACTTGTATACAGAATTAGAGATAGTAGTGCTGAAATTAATATTTTTTGAAATTTTGCACGTAAAGGGGGGGGCGTTTTGTACTTTGCCCAATTGAGGTTCCTTTTTGTGCTTCGTCTATCTCGGAAATTATTCGTCTGATTGGAGTTTGCTTTGCACCAATCAACATCTTTTAATGTGTATAATTTGTATAGAGAATTAGAGATAGCAGTGCTGCAATTAATATGTTTCGAAATTTGGCATGTAAGGGAGGTCGTTTTGTATTTTGCCCTAATACTGTTCCTTTTTGTATTTTGTCTATTACGGAAACTATTCGTCGGATTGGAGTTAGCTTTGCAGCAATCAAGTTCTTTTAATGTGTTTTACTTGTATAGAGAATTAGAGATAGCAGTGCTGAAGTTAAATGTTTTTAAATTTGGCACGTAAAATGGGGTCGTTTAATACTTTGCCCAATTGTGGATCCGTTTGTATATCGTCTATCTCGGAAACTATTCGTCTGATTGAAGTTCGCTTT
The DNA here is from genome assembly GCA_017312745.1 of Gryllus bimaculatus. Taxonomy (NCBI): domain Eukaryota; kingdom Metazoa; phylum Arthropoda; class Insecta; order Orthoptera; family Gryllidae; genus Gryllus; species Gryllus bimaculatus. Next base: position 5,621,524 of record BOPP01000082.1, read on the forward strand.
GCACCAATCAATTTCTTTTAATGTGTTTTACTTGTATACAGAATTAGAGATAGCAATGCTGAAATTAGTATTTTTCGAAATAACGCAAGTAAGGGCGTTTTGTACTTTGCCCAATTGAGGTTCCTTTTTGTATTTCGTCTATCTCGAAAACTATTTGTCATATTGGAATTTGCTTTGCAACAATCAATATATTTTACGTTTTGTACATTGCCCAATTGAGGTTCCTTTTTGTATTTCGTCTATAGCGGAAATTATTTTTCATATTGGAATTTGCTTTGCAACAATCAATTTATTTTAATGTGTTTTACTTGTATTCAGAATTAGAGATAGCAGTGCTGAAATTAATATTTTACGAAATTTCGCACTTAAAGGGGGGGCGTTTTGTTACTTTTCCAATTGAGGTTCCTTTTTGTATTTCGTCTATCTCGAAATTATTCGTCTCCTGATTGGAGTTTTGCTTTGCACCAATCAACTCTTTAATGTGTATAATTTGTATTAGAGAATTAGAGATAGCAGTGCTTTAAATTCAATTTTTTTTAATTTGGCAGCGTAAAAAGAGGTCGTTTTGTACTTTGCCCATATAAGGTTCCTTTTTGTTATTTTCGTCTATTTTCGGAAACTATTCGCCTGATTGGAGTTTTGCTTTGCACCACAATTTCTTTTAATAGTGTTTTTACTTGTATAGAGAATTAGAGGATTCAGTGATGAAATTATATATTGTTCGAAATTTGGCACGTAAGGGGGGTCGTTTTGTACTTTTTCCAATTGAGGTTCCTTTTGTATTTCGTCAATCTCGAAACTATTCGTTCTGATTTGGATTTTCTTTTTTGACCAATCAATTTATTTTAATGTGTTTTACTAGTATAGCAGAATTAGATATGGCAGTAAATGAAATTAATATTTTTATAATTTGGCACGTAGGTCTGGGGTCGTTTTTTACTTGGGCCAATTGAGGTTTCTTTTGTATTTCGTCCTATCTCGAAAACTATTTGTTCATATTGGAATTTGCTTTTGCAACAATCAATTTATTTTACGTTTTTGTATTTGCCCAATTGCTATTCCTTTTTGTATTTCGTCTATAGCGGAAACTATTTTTCATATTGGAATTTTTTGCTTTGCAAGCAATCAATTTATTTTAATGTGTTTTACTTGTATACAGAATTAGAGATAGCAGTGCTGAAATTAATATTTTAACGAAAATTTCCAACTTTAAAGGGGGGGGCGTTTTGTTACTTTTCCCAATTGAGGTTCCTTTTTGTATTCTCGGTCTTATGCTCGGAAATTATTCGTACTGATTGGAGTTTGCTTTGCACCAATCAACTTCTTTTAATGTGTATAATTTGTATAGAGAATTAGAGATAGCAGGTGCTGAACATTAATATTTTTTAAATTTGCACGTAAAAAGAGGTCGTTTTGTACTTTGCCCAAATAAGGTTCCTTTTTGTATTTCGTCCCATCTCGGAACTATTCGTCTGTTGGAGTTTGCTTTGGCACGCAATCAATTTCTTTAATGTGTTTTTACTCGTATACAGAATTAGAGATAAGCAGTGCTGAAATTATATTTTTTTGAAATTTTGGGCACGTAAGGGAGGGTCGTTTTTGTACTTTCCCAATTGAGGTTCCTTTTTGTAATTTCCGTCTGTCTCGGAAAGCTATTCGTCTGATTGGGTTTGCTTTGTACCAATGCAATTTCTTTAATGTGTTTTTCTTGAATACAGAATTTCAACAGCACAATAGGCAGTGCGGAAATTGATATTTTTCGAAATTTGGCACGTAAAGGGGGGTGGTTTTGTACTTTGCCAAATTGTGGGTTTTCTTTTTGTATTTCGTCTATCTCGGAAACTATTCGTCCTGAATTTAAGTTGCTTTGCATAAATCAATTTTATTTAATGTGTTTTACTTGTATATTAATTAGAGGTAACAGTGCTGAAAAATAATATTTTTCGGAATTTGGCACGTATTTGGTCGATTTGTACTTTGCCCAATTGGAGGTTCCTCTGTGTATATGCGTCTATCTTGGAAAACTATTCGTCTGATTGGAGTTGCTTTGGCACCAATCAATTTCTTTTAAGTGTGTTTATACTATTTTATACAGAATTAGAGATAGCCAAGTGCTGAAAATTAATATTTTTCGAAATTTTGTCCGTAAGGGGGGTATACGTTTTCTAACTTTGGCCCAATTGAGGTTCGTTTTTGTATTTCGTCTTATTTTGGAAACTATTCGTCTGATTGTAGTTTGGCTTTGCACCAATCATTTTTTTTATGTGTTTTAGGCTTGTGTGTCAGAATTAGAGATAAGCAGTGCTGAAATTAATATTTTTTGAAATTTGGCACTAAGGGGGGGTCGTTTTGTATTTTTGGCCCAATAGAGTTCTTTTTTGTATTTCGTCTATCTCGGAAAACTAATTCGTCTGATTGGAGTTTGCTTTGTCACAATCCAATTTTATTTAATGTGTTTTTTCTTGTATAGCAGAATTAAAGATAGCAGTGCTGAAATTAATATTTTTTTGAAAATTTTGCACGTAAAGG
>BOPP01000083.1:0-42845 GCA_017312745.1 Gryllus bimaculatus
GAGTGCCTAGATGAAATATAAGTTAACTTGCACAGGACATGATAAACATGACAGAGCGAAAAAAATGAAAAGAAACCCCAAGAGGATCTCATCTTAAGTTATTTATCATATTAGGGTTTGTTACAATTACTTCTGCTTACTTGGATACAGGCTACACTTCTCTGTTTGCGGAATCTCCACAAAGATGGGTCTGGTAAAACAGACGCTCACCACATTCGACACGAATGTCACGACAACACCAAACGACATTGACTGTAACCCGTTACTAGACACAACTGGCTAGTCAATACGCATTACAATTGACATAAATTTGTCTACGACGAATAACAATATTACGTCACACGATTCAATTCAAAGATCTACCTATTGATTTGGCAAATTATCTCAGGGAGCCAGAAACATCAGTATTTCATCCATGTTGTAAACAAAACGTTTGAATGAAGAAATGCACAGAACTGTACATCTTCCAAAGAAAATTATTTATTGGTTGCTGATATGTTGCCATGATCATAGAGCACACACTTCTGTCTATGGCTTAATGCAGTATTGCGGCGCTTCACGTAAATATATAAAGCGCTCATTTAAATGCAAATGTGTTAATAGACTAACTTTGTGAAAACGCACGCAAAGAGGGAAGTAAATATATATTAAGGGTAGGAGATTCCGTAGGTTTCGTTGACTGTACTCGCTTTGACGTACAACGCATTTCATTTTATGATAAAGTTTGTAAACAAATTACGATCATTTGGTCGAACAGCGTGTAAATCTACATGGCAGGCTAGGAATAAAATCGGCCCCCAGCCCACTCCCATCCCAGGTAAAGACATGGAGTTGCTGGATCTGAAACGGTCCACGTGTGCTTTTATTTTTGTGAGACTATCTCGGACGCGCGCAAGTCAAAAATGTAAGAGTTTAGATTTAAGGGTAGTATGTTTTATAATGGCAGGTTGTAGTGTTGGTGCAAAATTTGAAATTGTGTTTGAAGTTAATTGGCGACAACCTTTAAATCGGAATATTAGGAATTGAATAAATGTATGTATATGGTTACTTCTGTAATAGATGGACGAGGAACAGTAATCAAGCCATACGTTTTTAATGGAATTTATGTTTTTTTTAATGAATTTGGGGGCTTTTTGAGCTTAACTAAGCTTTGTTTTTTTCTTTCGCTTTAAACTATTTTCAGCAGCACAATTAAATACAAATATCTTAAAGACGTATCTGGATTATTATGAAGTACTATGTATTTTCCATTGGTTGTTAGATATTTGTCATGCGTATAATGATGGCATTTCGCTCAATTAAAGATTCTTTGCTTTTCTCCTTTTTTTTATTTTCATATTATCCTCCTCCTAAAATTGTCTCATAAAATTAATATTTGATGTGTTGTATAACGTATTTTTCCAGTGTAAATTTTACACAAATACGTTTATTTTGTATTTCTGCATTTTATTTGGTTTTTTTAAATACCTGTATGGTACTTCGTATGCTGCTGTACATATCTTGACTTACCCTACGTGAATTATTCTTGGTTTATGTGATTTTTTATATTAGTTATTAAATAGCAGTAGCAGTAGTAATATTATTATTTATTGTATTGTTGTTATTCTTACAATTATGAATAACCTTGAATATTTTTGGCTCCTGTGATATGCAATGCGATATATATTGAATTAGTTTACAATAGTATTGTAATTTTTTTTTGTCTTAATGTTTGTGATAAATAATGTACTTCAACTTCCGGATCACTGACCTCATCTCGATCACATTTTTGTCCAATTTCCCTGATCCATTGAGCAAATGCTGAGATGTCCACTTGTTTTGCTTCTGGACGTAAATGTAGCTTCCCTGTGCGCAAGTTTTGTTAAACTTTCCTTTTTCTTGTAATGGTAGGAGCAGACGTAAAGGCGAGTTACTATTTTGTTAGCAATGCAGAAAATTCATAGTTGCAATTCGTTTACCGATGCAAATAAGTTTTTTATAACTCGGAAACGAAAATGTCTATTTTTTTCAAATATAACTAATTTTGCAATGTATTAATTTTTTTTTTTTTTTTACTTTAAACTATTACTCATCTTTCAACTACTTATAATTAAAATGACAGGAAGGGATTATGGAATTCGAGAAAAGTGCACAGATAATCTTCTCCACTATATGTCACTTACAGTTTTTACTGTTTTTTATGATTACTAAATAAATCTAAATATAGAAAATAATCACTTAGAGGTTTAATTTTCTATAGCTTTTTATAATAATGTTATTGAATATTTGGCTCAATTAGTGTCAATCAAGTCTGTGCGATAATTGCCTAGGGCCAATTCAGTCCATGGTATGTTGAAATGAAGTTATTATTTCCTAGTGTCATATGGAGTGGGTGCCATGTCATACCTGGGGTAAAATAAATTTGTGTGTGGGTGTACTCACATGAAGTTCTGCACATTTATGAATATGATAGGATACTAAAATACTATATTTTTCTATCTGCATTTCATTCTTGAAAGTTTTACATGAAGTTTTTCGAGGACATAGAATAAGGATTTAACATAATAACTTTAATTTTGTTGTAAATTTTAGCTCATTTTTTTCAGTATCACACCAACAGAATGATCAATGGTCTCAGTCCCCCCTTTTCCATCCAATGACACAAAATCACTATTTACAGAATTTCATGGAGCAACCTAGAGGTGAGAGGCTCGTTGGACTTCACTCCCCCCTTTCCTCTCAAGACCTTAAATTCACTTTCACACGACACCCGACCCAAATTAAGTGTGTTAAGCCATATACAAATTACCAGAAAGAGTCACACTTGAACATATGGAAATCTCTTTACAAACAATACTGAGCCAAGAACATTTACAATAATAGGGTTGGGTATTATTTAAATACTTGTATTTGAAATATGAATTTAAAATACATTTTGAATTTGGAAACTATTTTTTGGTTTTTCAGATATTTATTTTGGAGATGTATTTAAATACATAAAATATGTGTTTAAATATTGAAATAAAAAAAAGAAATAGGTATTTGAAATGCTTCAAATACAGATGAAGAAGATAAAGGTGATAGTTTCTTTTCCTTTGATTGTGCTAGTGAATGCATTTCATTGAAACAAAAATAAAAACTCTTTTCAGCTGTTGAATCTGAATTTTTTTCATTTTTAAACGACAAATCTAAATCATTAAAACTGCTAGACTATCTGTTAGTAAAAATGCATTTATTCATTATAACACCAGTTTACGTTCAACCATGCCAGATGAGTGACAGTTTTCCTTTGCACGTTTTGAACGTTTGCCAACAAGGGGATTATTGCCTGATTTGTTTTAAAAATTAGACATTTTAAATGGAAATTTCATTTAATTGGGTAAGTCAAATTTTTATATTATTTTATATTTAAAAGTGCTTACAATACATTACAACAATCTAAACAATACTTTATAGTTCAAAAATTTCTATGACTGTCAATTACTAAATTATTGTATCTGACAATTACAATATATTTTTGCAATAAAAACAATACAAAATTATTATATTTACTATTTTAAGTAACTGAAGTACTTTAAATATGCATGTATTTAGTATTTTAAAATCTAATATATTTTGAGTATGCATTTAAATATGTATTTACAAAGTATTTTGGTGAAGTGTTTAAAGACTAAATTTAAAGTATTTTGCCCAATCCTGTACATGACTATAAAGTATCAAACATCTTCAAACAAAAACAATTGCACGAGATATGTACTTTTACAATAATATACAAAATGTACAACAAAATGAACTTTTTTTTTTATTCTTTTCAGTTAGTCACAAAATTATCAGGGACACTTACACTGTTATCAAATGCCAGTCATACACAAAAAATGGTATTTGTCAAACACTTGAACATAACCATAATCTTTACAAAAGCTCTTTATAAACAATATTGATTTCATTTTGTTGAATCAAGAAAATAAATACAAAACTGCTTTAAAAAATCTCTTCACAATAATTTCAGATGATACGTATTCCTTAATAAAATTGCTAGTGAGGTTGATACCTTGTAAATATTCAGAAAAGAAGATGTGTAGGTATCAGTATTTTTATTTCTTAATATCTTTTTAATTAAGATCAAAAATATCTCAAGAAAAAATAGTAACATTTTTTTATTTTGTACCTAGTCAAAAATTTTCACAAAATAATCACTGAAAACTGTATAATCAAAAACAGTTCACAGATTGAAGTGTAAGACTGTCAAACAAAAAACCTAAATTATATTTATAAATTTGTTCCCCTATAAAAAATAGCCAACAATCATTCTTTGAAAACAAGTCAAAAAGTAGTATGTTATCCTAGGGTTTGAAGCCAAGACATGGGATTGTGACTTTATACTTCTGGTTGATACAACTAGCTACCTAAATGATGTTAATGCTTGTGTACCAGGGATGTGTGTGATACGATTTCTGCATTTTAAATGGAATCTGGCATTGACGGATAAGGGCGAAATATTCACCTACTTTCTTCTTATCTTTTATTGCTATTAGATGTGTCTGATGTCACGTCCTGTCAAAATCCTGGGTTATGTCAATAAAGATGCCTATTGTATGAATTTTTTTCTGGTATGACGAGTATAAGTGTTTTGTGATTTTCAGTAACTGGTGGTGAGTTGATATATTTTTAGGGAAACCGAAATGTTCGCAGGGGATGGCTTCAGTGGCTCGTAATATAGGAATTGGATTAGGTTTTTTTTAAATTGGTCCAGAATCATCTGGTTTTGTTTTTAACTTTCATTGCTTTAGTTATTTCTGGTGGGAGATCTTGATTTTTATTTTTTTTTAAGGACAGTTAATTGTTTAATTGAGCCTCTTGTATGGTAGTGTGGATTGTCTTCAGATGAGTTAGAGCGTGTTCATTTTTTGGTAGGGCTATTGAGTATTTTGAAAAGGGGAACTTTTTCCTTATGATTTTTTGGAATTGATTCCAATTTATTCTGCCTGGATTATGGCTGGGTGTTGGGGCATGTTGGGGTGCATTATGCAGCGTAGTTCATTAGCACTGTAATGTGGTCTGAATCTAATTCGAATATTAGGGTAGAAAAGAAAGTTACGTTGGAGTTGGTAATGGTAATGCCGATGTCGAGAATGACTGGATTTTTATTGCGGTCAAATGGATAATATACAGGTTCAGTGGAGGTAATTAATTTGAGATTTAATTGGCAAGTGATTTGTGATCGTATGAGACCATTTTGATTGTTGTGGCTGCCATTAGTATTCTTAGCGTTAAAGTCAGCAATTAGTAACGTGTTGTTCAAAGGTTGAAAAAAGTTTCTGAAACTGAAATCCATTATTTTCGAAGTTGGGGAAGTATATACAGTTATAATGTTCCATATGTTAATTATTATGGTGTAGATGGCTATGGTTTCAGTTCCGGGTGTGTTTATTAGCTTAATTTGGATGTGTATTCAATTTGTGAGTACTCCGCCGCTTTTGCTTTCAGATATGTCTGACCGTAAATTGAATAATTGGGGATGTATAATCTGTTGTTGCTTTTTATTTAGATGTGCAATATCTACGTTGTCCACATGGAGGAATTGATTTATTCAGTATTTTAGTTCGGAATGACATTGGTGTTCCAATTAATTAGAACTGGTAATCCCATATGAGCCTTTACTGCCGCCGCCGCCGCCGCCGTCGTCGTCGTCGTCTTCGTCGTCGTCTTCGTCGTCGTCTTCGTCGTCGTCTTCGTCGTCGTCTTCGTCGCAGTTACCGTTACAGTTGGTGTTAGTGTTACTGTTATTGTTATTGTCATTGTCATTGTTATTTTTATTGTCAGTGTCATTGTCATTGCTAGTGTTATTGTTATTGGTGTTGTTATTGTTATTATTATTGTTACTATTATTATTTGTTAGTTTCAAGGCTTGGCATCTAATTAATAATATATTAAATTTTAACGTTGTAGAAAAGATTGGTCTCTTTCAAGAACTTTATTGTTTTGTCACTTGCCGTCTTGTCGGTGCCGAGCTCGGTCTATTTCATGGTGCCTCTCATGCCGCATCTGTGTCTAAGTCTTGAGAGATCTAGAGAGACAGTCTGTCAGAATATTTTTTACTATCAGAAGTCTTCCGCAGATGCAGATGGGTTGTTCTTCATTTCTTAGCGTGTATGAAGAAGTTATTCTTGCATGACCTATTCTTAGTCTGGTTATGCACACTTGTTCTCATCGAGTGTAGCTGTCATTTGGTGACCATTTCTTGATATTCTGTTTAATGGGGTGTAGTTTCGTATGGAAACTGTTCCACGTGGTGTGCCATTCTGTGAGGATGCACTTCGAGGCAGCATTTTTTGCATCTTGAGGTCGTATTTCAATATCCATTTCTGATTGGATGTTTACGGCATTTCGTGCTGCAGAATCAGCTTCTTCATTCCCTGGGATACCCACGTGTCCAGGGCACAAGATAAAAGTAACTGATGCTCCTCGCTGCTCTAATTTATGGCATGATATGAGAATCATTTGTAGCAGTGGGTCTACAGTTTGGCGTCTATTGCAGTGACAAGACTTAGCGAGTCTGTGCAGATGACAAATTTTCTTGAATTGAGAGTTTTGCAAAGATTGCAATACTGCATACAATTCAGTAGTGTACACACTTGCTTCTTGTGGAAGTGTCCAAGTTTTCGATAAGTCTTCAGTTACAAATGAGCTTCCAACTCGATGTTTTGCTTTTGAACCATCTGAGTAGATTGTGGGATTTTCCAAGTATCCTTCGAGAACTGGCCGAAATCTGACTTTTAGATCCATGGGAAGACATTCTTTTTTTTACGCTGGTAGTGTCGAGTCTTTCTTCTGGCATTTTCAACATCCAACTGCAATTTCATATGGTTCGTGTTTCAAAACTGGTGGTAGGACGATGTTATAGCATTTGGCTATCTCGATTGCGCGGATGTTGGCTGGACGATTAGCTAAAGGTCTTTGATCGTAAATATTCGCTAGCTTAGGTCGAGTCATAAATGAGTGGTTTAAATGTTTCAGCAGTGACAGCAATTATGATATATAGTTGAGTAGCATTGTTTGTCGTCTGTGATGTAGCGACATGGTGCTGGTTGGTTTCACAGTCGAGGAAGGACTAGTGCGGAACGCGCCAGAAGCATATCGCAGGCCTGCATTGTGAACGGGATCTAGTTTCCTTAAACTTAAACTTGATTTTCTGACTGAGGAGTACACTGCACATCCGTAATCTATTTTGGGCATCACCATGGATTTGTACAGGAGTAAGATGTCTATATGCTCCCCAATTTATATGGGAAATGCATCTTATTACGTTCAGAACTGTTTTGCATCTACGCAAGGTATATTCTAGCTGTTTCCATGTTAAATGCCAATCAAAAAATCAAACCAAGGAATTTTGCCGTTTCATTGTATGTCAGTTGATCACCATTCAGCGCTAGCTCTGGATCTCTGTAACTTTTTCGTTTCCTACAGAAGTGAACGGTGATTTGGCTCAGTAAAATATAGCAATGTCATCTACATGTATGCATTTTACAATTGACGCTTCTATGCCGTCACACATCTCGTTGATCGCTATGATAAAGAGCGTATCATAATGGACAGCCTTGCGGTACACCATTCTCTAGTACGTAGTTTTCTGAGATGGACTGCCCAACGCGAACTTTGAAAGATCTGGTACTAAGGAAGCTGCATATGAATTTTGGTAGATTTTCTCTTATCTGCCAGTTATATAACTGTCTCAGAATATTATATCGCCAGTTCTTATCAAAAGCTCTTTACAAGTCAAAGAATACGGTAACCATATGTTTTCTTTTGATGGAGGTATTTTGAATTTCGTTTTACAGATATATTAGCTGGTCAATTGTAGAGTGATGTTGCCTGTACTGATGTATGTTAAGGGCTTTGTTTCTTTAGAGACACCATGTTAGCCGAGTGTCGACCATTTTTTCCAAGATGTTTCCTAGACAGCATGTCAGCGATACCGGGCGATAATTTTCAGGTTTCAATGGATCCTTGCCTGCCTTTAAAAGTGGAATTTTTATTGCTTCTTTCCAGACTTTGGGGTAATTACTTTGTGACCAAATGTTATTGTATATGTTTAGCAAAATGAACAGTATTTCCTTCGGTAACCGGCGAAGTATGCTGTGATATTGTCAGATCCTGCTGCGGTTTCTCCAGCTGCATTTATGGCATTCTTGCAATTCTCTCGACGTGTAAAGAACGTTATATGGCTTATCTGTATCGGTTGTAAAGTCAAGTACTTGTTCTTCTTTTCTCAAGAAAGTCTTTAGGATAGCTGTTTGTGTTACTGGCTCAGGAGTATTGGGTCGCTAATGTGTTGGCTATTTCGTCAGGGTTGCAGATTAGTTGTCCTTCGTGTTCTATGCATGTGATTGGACTGAAAACATTTTTCGCAGCTATAGACGGAATTTTTTGCCATATTTCCGTGTCTTTGGTTGTCCGAGTTATGGTGGTTACGTACTTTTCCCAGCTTGATCGTTTTGCTGTTAGCATTTTTCTGCGAGCAATAAGATTGTATTGGGTTGGTGAACGCCTATATCTATTAAGGGTTTTTCTTTTCTCCCTTATTGCTTCTTTGGTCTCCGTATTCCACCATGGTACTGGAATTCTACATTGAGCGACCACTAGCCTTGTAGATCTTCATTTCGCCCAGAGGCATCAGGTGAGTATATGCAATATACCGTAATATATTCGTAATATATCGTAATACCGCAATATACTCGCCCAGGCTGGTGCAGCATACAACAAATGTGAATGAACTACTCCATATATAATCCTTCTTTTGGCTTCTCGTGGGCCACCTACATTTGGTAGTATTATTGCTACGTTGGATCCTATTCTCGCTGCCTTTTTTACCACACTTATGTGTGGCCCAAACTTAAGTCTGCTGTCTATCTCAACCCCTATATATGTTGTTTGGCGATTTCAGTGTATTCTATCTTCTCCCAGTCGGATATCTGGAAAGCGAAAAGCTCTCCGATCGGTAATTAACACAGCTTCAGTTTTTTCTACTGCTATGTGAAGAAGTCGTCTGTCTAGCCATCTTTATCTCTATAGAATGCTTCATTCACTCTTAGTTCAAGCACCGCTATATTATTACTATAACTTATTATTAGTGCATCATCTTCGTATACTATAGTCTGCGTATTTCCTGGAAGGTTAATACTCATGCCATCATACAGAACATTCCATAAAAAGGGGCCAAGTCTGGACCTTTGTGGAACTCCGCACGTCATATTTTCTTCAATCTTGATGTTAAATATGATTAAATTATCTTCCTTTCATGAAGGTAGTCCTCGATGATCCTTAATAAATATTCAGGGATCCCCATATCAACCAATTCTTCTATAATGTCCTTCCACCTGGCTGAGTTAAAGGCGTTTCTAATATCAATTGTTACAAGAGCGCACAATCCCTTCTTCCTCCCAGTTTCATTTCTAGCTGCATCTGCGATGCGAACTACTTCTAAAATCGCATCCGTCGTCGACCCTTTCTGAAATCCACATGAGAAAAGTTTGTATATTCCTCAAGTTTTGAGAGTATTAGCCCCTCCAGTAACTTGCCCATAGTATCAAGAAGACAGTGTCAGTAAACGACGATGAATGTTCCAACGGTATCTTGCCCTTCCGGAGGAGTATCAGTTTTTGTTTCTTCCATTCTTGTAAAATTTCCCATCCTTAATACATATATTATAGGCCGCCAGAAGACATACGTGTACCACTAATTTTAACATTTCGGTGGGGATCCCATCCAAGCCTCTCTGGTTATTATTATTATTATTATTATTATTATTATTATTTATTCACAGTTGTTACTGGTCGGTATGTCAACCACTCACAGTAATGATGATCAGGTGTGCGGTTGCTTTAATGAAGATTCAGGTGGCTTCTAACAATAAGGCATGAATTTAAGATGACTGACTTCTGCATATTGTATATATTCTTGGCATCCAAGTGAAGACACTCTTGTGTTCGAAGTGTTATTGTCGGGATCACTCCTGTGCCTGATATTATTATAGGCACAGTTGTCACTTTGCTGAAATTCTACCGAGCTGCGACAGATCGGTATATTTCTGGATCTTCTCTTGATATTTTGCCGATATGTTGTGGCTGTGGGGTATTGATACATCGATAAGGAAAACCTGCTGATGATTTCTGTCGATTCGAAATTATATCGGGTCTATTGCAGCCGACTTGTCTGTCAATGATAATGGAGAGATCCCAGTAGTGTGTGCTCACTACTTTCAAGCACGTTCTGAGGACCCTGGAAAATCCCTCGGGGGATGTGTATAGTACCTGTGTGGACGGATTGTTTTCAATTAGAGATATACACTTTTGTATTCCATCGACTCATCGCCGTTTTCGGGAAGTTCTGGATAAACGGGTGGACCTTGAATACATTCAAACATTGAAGGAGCCAAGAATGGGGCACGGTGTCGAATGCTTTAGCATAATCTACGTAGCATGCGTACAGGTTTCTTTGTTTTTCAAGCACTTGCCCCATAATTAGAGTCTATGGGTTACCCCTTGCATCCCTAAAATCCAGGTCTTCATTATTTCTGTTCATACGCTAGTATATATTGTTCCTCAATGTGTGTCATCATTATTTGTGTAACACATGATGTTATGAGTTTTTAGAAAGTTTGAAGGCAGCTTATAGGCCTGTAATTCGAGGGGTCTTTAGTGTCACCCTCCTTTGGTAACAAGAACGTTCTACCGTCAGTGAGGAAGTAAGGCAGATATTCTGGATTTTGAAGAAAAGATTGAATTATATAAGCTATATGATGGTGAGTGCTGGTAAATTTTTTGAGCCAATAATTGTGTAGGCCATCACTGCCCGGTGCCTTCCAGTTATGTGTTTTGTTCAAAGCTGCTTGGACAATTTCCACGGTGATGATTGGTTCACCCATTAGAGGGGTATATCGGTGTCTGTCATATTCCATTTCAATTAACGTCATATCTGGGTTGTGGGGCACAGCTGATGACCAGATAGGCTTCCAAACGTCTTCTGTGTCTTTGAGGGAAGCTCTTTCATATCACTTACGAGTCCTTAGCCCTTTGAAAGATTCTTGTAGTATACTTTCTGGTTCCTTTTAAAAAAGGGTATTGTGATGCTTCCTCATAGTACAATTCATGTAGCGTCGAAGGCGTTTTGTTAACGCCAAAAGCTTTTGTCGTAGGGTGTCAAGAAGTTCTGTTATTGTTGAATTCAAGGGCTCGTGCTTTGTATGTATTGATAAGGATGTTATTCACCTTTCTTCTCAGTTTTTTCTTAGGTATTTCCTTTTTGAAATTCAGTGAGTCCCAATATCTCTCCTAATGCTTTCTATACCATACATCAGCCGTCTTTCCCGAGGTGGCATTCTTTTCTCACTGCGATTATTGTGGACAGTCGCTACGCGTCTGAAAAGCTTGGACCCGTTACATCTTGACGCCACAACCGCAGCACAATAAATTGCAGTGTACTTCTTCGAATAATGAACTTTGTCGTATATGCTGCGGCAGTAGTTTGTCATTCAAGACGCTGATAGGTCTTGCCAATTTCTTCGAACAATTGTCTGGGAATGTCATAGCGGTTCATTACAGGGCCAGTTCCTTCAAATTCCGCAAGTGCAACTGCAAATTCATTGCGAATTCTCACCTCTTCACTACTCTCATCACCAATAATTTTTGACATGATTGTCCCACTGACATCCTCAGTTTGCACAGCTGATATCTTCCCTGCCCTCAAATGACTAGGTTCTGAGGAGTTAAGCATATTTATCACTTCTTGATTGCTTCCAAAAGTGGCGCAGGGAGATTTTTCTGAACAATTGCTCGACGCTGGTCCGCTATTCTTTGCGCACTAACTTCAGAATCAGGGAAATGGTGAAGAAATCTTTGATGTAACTTTTGCCGGTAGTGTCAGTCTCCATTTTGGTGGTGGCGAAGTATTCACGCATGATGACGGTATTGTTATTGTTTTGTCATTTTTATTGTTATTGTTATTTTTAATGTTATTGTTATTTTTTATTGTTATTATTATTGATTTAAGCAAGAAATTAAGAACATGTGTGTGGGAACTAATGAGAATTAAAGTTTCAGTATTGTATAAAATGTTTAAGTCTACTTCTCTGTAATAGTCTCTGATCAGATTTGGAATTGGAGTAAGGGGTTCTGCATAAAAAAGACATGTATATATCATTCAAAATTTGCAGAACAAATGTATTAAAACTTTCAATGAAAAAGTTAATATAACGAACCTAACCCTGGAAGAGAGTACAGCGGTGTATGGAATCATGACCGTTAGAAAATTACATGAATTTCAAATTTTCAAAGAAATTTTATCAATGAGGAATATAGAAAAATCTGTGAGCATAATTATGAAACAAGAAACACAATTTCATACTATCAGAGACTTTTAACAAATTTGGAGAAAGAATGCTTATAAAACAGCTATTCCAAAACTGCTCAATTCTCTGCCGGATGCAACGATAGAAGTTGCATTCAAAAGAGAATTGAGAAGGAAACTGAAAGAATGGTTCACTACACAAAACAAAAAATAGAAAACACAAGAGTAAACAAAACAAAATAATTAATTATTAACAAAAAACAGACTTTACCAATAATACAATGTTTATTTGTTACTTTAATAAAAATGGGTACAAACTGATAAATATTCTAAAAGAAAAGGAAGTCTCAGATAATTTAAGAAATGGAAATCTAACCCCAACGAAACATAAAAGAGCCTATAAACAATACAGGAGCAAAGTCAACAATAACATCAGAAATGCTAAGATCGATCATGACCAATACCGAGGAATGTGGAAGGAGGTGAACAACATGCTAAATACGAAGACAGATAAAAATATTGATGACAAATTGGTGATTGTATTTGGAAGCTACTTCAGAATTGATATACTTGTAAATACGTTTGCTGACAAGTGAGATAATGCTGACAAGTGAGTAATGCATTACGCGTGCATTACATTCTGAGTTTAATAATAATATTGAGTCACATATACAATTACAATTGTGTATAACGAGTCAATATGTCTTGGGTGGAGAGAGCGAAATTACATTACTGTCCAGGAGCAAACAAGGGGCCATCTCAGCATTTGCTCAAGGGACCAAGGAAACTGAACAAAACCTGATTGAGATGGGGTCATTGGCCTAGAAATTATACTTCAATACTTGTCACAGATAGATTAGGATATTATACAGTAGATAATTATTTTTAGTAGCAGATAATTTAACATTTCAAGATACTATTTTAATGCTACCACTTATAATAATAATAATAATAATAATAATAATAATAATAATAATAATAATAATAATAATAATAATGATGATGATGATAATAATAATAATAATAATAGAACAATACATATCAATTGTTAGCAACTACATAAAATTTAACAATATTAGTACATTCTATATTTAAAACTTAAAATAGTGAGAGAGGCAAGTTTTGACCAGTTTCTTTCTTTTCTTTTCTTTTTTTTTTTTTTCCTTCTTTCAATTTGTACACGTATACCAGAGAGAAACAGAATTGTTTTTTTTTTTTTTAAGGCATTCTCCTTCTACTTTACAGGCTGCGATATGCCAGTTCTTTTTTTTCTTTGCTTCCGCTTGAAACAGTTAACATGAACCAGAAAGTCTAATGGGATAAGAAATTCTTATTTATTTATATTTTTTAAGAGAAATGTTGTAATTTGAATATTCCTTTACACTGTAGAACATGTTGTTAAGCAGGAAAGCTTTCAATTTACTTTTAAATGTATGAATTGTGTTTACGTCTTTAAAGACATGAGAAAGGTCGCAGATTGACAACCGAAACGTCAGCACCTTTGCAATAGACCCTTTGTCACCCAGACAGCCAATTAAATGAAGTTTGGGGACCATTTTATTCAACAAGCACAAAACATAACAGAAAGCAGTGTAATGGTTAACTCGCAACAATAGCCAAGTGATGGATTATCATGAACAAACAACTGATTGCAGCTTTTATTTACCTTGTACAAATGAAAAAGACTCAATCAAAATTATAAAAAACAAAATTAGGATTAAAAAAGCTCCAGGAAATGATGGAATAAGAACAACATAAATAGTGAACTATGCAGATGTATTAGGTGGAATATTAAGCAATCTAATAAACAACTGCATTAGAAATGGAATATTCCCAGAAGTATTAAAATGCTCCATTATTAGGCCCATTTACAAAAATCGAGATATGAGTGATCTCAATAACTGTAGACCTCTATCTATCCTCCCTGTGTTCGAAAAAGTATTTGAGAAATAGATAATACAAAAAACTCAATCAATACATGAATGATAACCATACAATACACACCAATCAATGTGGATTCCAGAAAGGTAAGGGAATAGAAGCTCTGATCCAAGTCACAGATTATATAAAGAATAATTTCGATAAAAGAAAGGAGGTAATGACAATATTCATTGACTACTCCAAGGCATTTGACACTGTTAGTCACACAATTCTGTTGAAGAGACTGCAAGAAATAGGCATTCAAGATCGGTTTTTAAGATTATTTAAAAGAGCTTCTATCTAGAGCATAGAAAAATATTAGTCAAAATAAACTATCTTAAGTCATCCTAAAACAATCACACATGGAGTACCGCAAGAAAGTTGCGTAGGGCCAATGCTATTTTAATCTATGCCAACAACATATTTAAAAACAAAGATAATTGCAAACTTTACATGTATGCAGATGATGCTGCTCTTTTGTATTCTAACAGCAATATAAACAAATGTAAAGACCAACTGCAAACAGAATTTAACAACATTGTTCAATGGTCATATGAAAACAACTTGTATGCTAATAATGTGAGAACCAAAGTAATGCATTTTAAAACATGGAAAAAACGTAAAAACTTAAAATTAGGAAAATTAACTCTGCATGATTATTAATGCACAACCATTGGATGTCATGATAAATGTATCAAGAATGACTAAGTAACACATTACTCATATCTATGAGTTGTTTTGGATGAGTACTTGAGATGTAACTTGTACACAAAATACCTGTTCAACAAAATAAAAATGATTGCGGGATGTATGTATTCATTTCAGACTTTAGTAAATTAACAAATTCTGAAAATCATATACACCTCTCTAATCGAATCATTACTGAGATACGGTGTGCAAGCCTGGGGTGGTGAATGCCAAACACACTTATGCAAATTGGAAAATAGGCTAAAATATTAAAAATAATGGATAAGAAGAGAAATCTCAGTCAGTGTAAGCTGCCAGTGTGCTATAACACACTAACACCAAAAGGATCCTACATGCACCTCGATATAATTTGGAACAATAATGCTAATAAATTCAAAATTGACGCACCAAATGGGTACAAAACAAATGGGGTCTTGGATTGGCTCTCAACCCCCCAAAAGATCCCACTGCCCTGTGATATTATTAGCTTGCTAGAGCACGATATCTGCACGATATGCATGCAGTATTTCATTTTATCAGCTTGAGTTTGATATGTACTTTACACAATAATCTGCATCTAAATCAATATCATAACATAATAAATAATTATACTGAAAACCAGCAAATAGTTTCTATGAATTACCTAATCGCACCGCTGGAAATAACATGACACAACGCTATTGCCAAAATAGTTTTAAAATTTCAATCAAAACTATTAAAACATTAAAAATTGATAATGAAGTTTCATTAACTAAGCAAAAATAAATTACAGAAATACTAAAAAAATTGGGATCAGAAGGATAATAAGGAGTAGTAGGAGTCAATGATTATGATTTCTGTCAACTTACAATATAAAGTTTCATACAAGGTTGGAGAGAACCAAACTGCTGATCTTGTTGTTAAGCAATCGAATAATCTAAGATTTATCCTACTACTATCCTATTGGTTTAGGTAATTCAAGAAATAAAATTACAGAGAAAGAAACATTGAATAAATATTTGAAAACTTTGTATCACGTCACTGTTCTTGTGATATTTGGGGAATTATTTTGTACCACTAGTTTAAATTTACACTCCGATTTCATGGTCAATGTTCTAGCCACATGGTCAGCAAATTTATTTTTCTCAAACCCTGGATGAGGATTAACCCCTTCAAAAGTATTTGGCCCCAACAGTTTCAAACTGGCAGACAAAATCCAAAGGCTACTCATATTTCTCATCATCATAAGAGGATATGACAACTTCAGTTCTCTTTAAGCAGGACAAGAAAAAGTTGTTGGTCGAAAATAAATGTCTTCTAGAATAAATAAAACCTTTCTTCGAGCTAGACACTCAAGATAAAGCCATTTTTTAAAAGCAGCTCTACGATTTCTAACATCCCCCATTTAATTTGTCCTGCTAAACTCGTAATTTAATTGCTCTAATAATTCATTATTTGGCTAGTTCGTTTTTTAATAAGATGTTGCATGTGTTCTACGTACAACATATGTTTTTTAGTACGTCACCTTACCTGCTGCACGTGCATGTGTGACACTGAACAGAAAACATGATTCCTGGAACTTCTGTGGAATTTACTACCAACTGAAACGATGGCAATTCAATGAAATATCTGTCTTTTCTTTTCAAACAACAAATAACATTTATTGTAACCTTCTAATACTATGTCTCGAACTCATTAATGCACGATTCTATAGACTTAAAACATTATTAAACCATACGGCTTTGATGAAGTTCGTATGCTTTCGGAATCTCTTCTCTAACAGTGGATATCCTGGGTCCTCCTGTAGTGTAATTTAGGAGCCAAATGACTGTGTTAATTTTGAATGTGTCTCGACTGTTGCTAATTATTGGGTGAAACCTGTATTCGCGACTACTATTTCCTTACAAATAATCGTATATAATTCCTAATTCGGAACTATTCTCATATCAACCCACGAACACGAACTCTAAATATTTTTAAATGCAAAATTTATACACAACAAATGTAACCATCATTAAAAATGCACACATTTAGCCATTTAAAACTCAAATAAACAATACTGCTTAGCCTACAAAACATTTACCCACAACATAAACCTATTAAACTGTTGAGCAATCAAGAAAGATCATCGTAATGCATGCGAATTGTAATTTGAATTCCTGTAATTTAAAGTTCAAGTGAAACATTCTAGAAATCCAAAAATAAATGAGTGGGCTCCCTTTGGGAACTACATTAATGAAATTGATTGAAATTTTATTCAGTAGTGCATGTTGAGCATACCTGATCCCAATTTCATTTGAAAAATCTAACCCAGAGGGGCCCACATCCCTGAATATGGAGAGTTACCTCGATAGAAATTTTCGACAGCCGTCGAAAAATCGGCGTGGAAGGTAAGTTGCGCGCAAGTCTGCCGAGCACGCCTGGCGCTCAAGTCCTAGCAGAGCGATTTGAGGGGACATCGTTACAGTATGGACCACTTTATAGGTAGATGGGCTATTTTAGAAATTACCAAAAAGCAGAAGTTAAAACGAATTTTTTTCACAATGTGTAAAATTTGTCCAACTTTGATGAGCATTTGGGTGGGAAAGTTTGCGTCTGGTCTCTTTCAACCATTATATTCAGCTTGTGATCATTTGTACATTACATGCTCTACGACCGACATGTTGGTATTCTTCTTTTGATATTCAAATTAAACAGATTGTTTATCAACATTTCTTATATGGTAACCGATTTCTCCTACATTTCACTTGATTCTTTGTATGCGCGAGAGGAAAATACATTTTCCCCAATATTTATAAGCATTTGCACAAAAAGTTATGAGACAATATTCAGATGTATTATCTGTATAATTTGTGTGTGCGCTGCGTGTGTTGTGCGTTTGAATAAAAAACACACATTTTCTTGTACTGTGTTGAATTTTTGGTCCCCAAACATCTTGCTGGAAATAAGGTTTTCAGAATATCATAGAGAATTACTCTTTTCCAATATGGAAATTTACCAGAAAAAAATTGCAGCAATTCTCGAGAAAATTTCGAAAATTCGCCATTTGTAGTTTCCACATTAAAAATCATCATTACCGATACTTTGCCCTATTTATGTTAAAAAGGATAGTAAAGAATGAAATAAATACATAATGTAAATTTTAGCAATATGAGAGATATTTCAAAAACTTACAATTTTGTAATTTTTGAAAAATCAAATTAATACAGCAAAATGGCATTAGTATCATCTGTTACAGTGTAATTAGCTAGTATTACCTCAAAACATTGAAGAAAAAAGAAAAAAATTGGAGCCATTTAAAAAACTCATGTTTTTGAAACTGCCCATACTTCTCCCACAATCATATGAAAACTATTGTTTTTGAAAAAATGTGCATGACATTATTAGTTTACTAATTCTGGACAATAAATTTCATTTCCTTATTCTCCGATTATGAAGTTGTAAGAGAGGGTCCAAAAAATTTCTAACTCTGGCAATTCTGAAAATTCAGAGTTAACAGTGAAAATCAGACCTTAGCCATCTTAACATTTCACTCTATTCTTATTAAAAATTAAATTTAAAAAATTGAAGCCATCTTTGAGAATATTTTTGAAATATCTCACAGAGTTCATGAAAAAGAATCCCAAAAGTGTAAAGAATTCTTTCCAAAATTACAGGGCTTTGAGTCAAACCAGATCGATAAGGGAATGAATATTCATTTCCTCCTACAAATAGTTTAGATGCTAATGTTGTTTACAGAAACATTTTAAATAGAAAAAACACTTTTTGAATATTAAAGAAACACAAAGCCTGGATTGTCTACACTACACAGTACAGAAAATAATTTACTTCATATGGGAGCAAGAGAAACCCATTTTCACAGTAATAGGAATCTAGAAAATGAGTTTTGTGGTCCCAAAATGGCTCTTTTTTCTACAGTATTACATAACTTTTTCTAAACTACATGTATTACAGCTTATATATATAAATGAAAAAGTGAAAAGGGGCTCCTTTTTGTACAGTATTACATAAATTTTTCTAAACTACATGTATTACAGCTTATATATATAAATGAAAAAGTGAAAAGGGATGATCAACACAAGAAGATATGTTTTTCACTGTGCACCACCACTAAGAAAAATCTGGAGAAGTCAAGTAAAATAGAGCAATTAAATTTTGTGGATGAGAATACTATCAGCCTTTCATCATTCTGATGGTCCATTTCTTTTTTATTTTGGGGATGTCAAAAAATTATGAGAAGAAAATATTGTTTACAAACATAAAAAATACATTCATTTACTTAATTTAAGAAAAAAATAATGTATTTTGAAGACAAATTAAATACCACAAAAGAGTAATTGATAACAATCATGTGTTTAGCTCTGCAGAAGAGGGGATGAGGCTGATCTTGAACATTTTCTTTTACGGTCTCAAACAACGTTCAAGCACTTTTAGTAATTTGTGCATGTGGGGACACTTTTGACTATTTGACCTTAGACTCCTGTAACAAAATCCCCTCTCATTGTATGGCACCAACCTACATGTCAGCAAGTGGAGTTTTCCCCAATCTGGTATCTTCCACCAGCAGGGCTCTGCCCCAGCCAGGACAAGGTCTAAGCTCTACACAGGTCTCCTGAAAACATGTGGTAGTGTAGAGCATGTAAATGTGAGTGTGTAAGAAAGGGGTGAAAATAAGAGATGGAAGGGGAAGGAAAGATCTTGCGTGATCCACGTCCCATTTTTTAGGGAACTGCTCCAGCATTTGCCTAGGTTTGACAGGAGAAATCCCGGAAAACTACCGATCAGAGTAGCCAACCACAAGAATTCTTCTCCAAGCAGCAGCTGAATTCAACCTAGCTATATAGCTACAGTCAAAAATCCTGCCACCAATGGGACTCGAAACCTAGGGACCTTCCAGTCATAGGCACTGCAGTGATATCAGTTGATGTCTCGATCCACCTATATATCTTTTTGTGTTCATATAAAATTTGCCCTTCACATAAATTGAAATCAACTAATATGTTTGATCATTATAAGTTCTAAATTACTACCTTGATCTTACCAGTGATCCTTTCAAAACTTTCAATGATACATTAAAATTATAAAAGAAATTGGAAGGAAGATTGGATAATATACTGGGAAAATCATCAAGCACAAAGAAAATAAATTGAGTTTTGTAATTGAAATAACATTTTTATTCATTGTTACAGATTTCAAAATCCGCTTCTCAAGAATACTTTTCTCTCACATCATTCAAAAAAATTTTATTAAACAATACAAAAAAAATCATACAGAAATTAATCATGGCTGAATTTCAAATTTCGTTACGTATTAAATTAATAAAATTGCGCCATAAACAAATGGTGTACAGGTCACAGTCTACTGGCTATGCATTTCAATGCCAAGAGCCCTGAGTTTGTAGAGAATAATCTCACATAATACATATAAAAACTTAACATACATAATCCTCAAAGACTGCATGCCACTCAGCCATGCATGAAATTTATACAAAACTCTTTGACTTTGTAATCATGTCTCGAACATAATGCTCACTTGGATCACATCTGGCTGCCCTTGAGAGCTGAAGGAAAGATAAAATTCATTCCAATTAGTCTTACACAAACCAGAAGCATTTGGGAACCAATCCTCCAATCAAGTTTCAAATTCACAGAAGCTGAGAACTCTGTAATGATACATGTTCTATCAACACGATACATGTTCTATCAAGATGAAACCACTGTGCTTCAACACTACTAATAGCATGTGGATCAAATTAAGACCCAAAAGTCCCCTAGTATCCTAGCCCAAGAAAAACAACGTAGAAATAAAATGTTTGAAACCAATGAACTATTAAAGCAAAATACCTGTGAAATGTATACAAATTAAATAAAGTCTACCAGTTTAATAAAATGACGTTCACTACAACAGTCACTTTGAAAAATAATTGCATTTCAGATTTTTAGACCAATACAGATTACATAAGAAGTAAAACTCCCAAAACAATTGATCATACTTTATTGGAAGTATTTCAATAGTAAAAAGAGGATAACATTTTCTCTACATAAATGTAGATATTATGAAAACTTTGAAATGATTTGCATAAAAGCAAAAGGTTTCTGGATTGTTGAACACTTTAAGAAACACTGCCAATAAGAAAAATGTACTTCCTATGAATGTTCAAGAAATGTCGCAATACAACCCAGGAATGGTTTCTCAAAAGGAAATCGTACAAGCCAGAAAACAAACCATTATTGAATAGAAACAAAAGATTAAAGAAATAATTGAAAGGAAAGAATTCACTACCTTACATAGATACACTGAACTATTATAGTGTATTATAATTACAGTACTATATAAAAGTTGAGCACCCTGAAAGTGATATTTCTTTCATGCTACATATTTATTACTAGGTGTGCAGTTCTCTCCAAACTGTGTCAAACTTGCTAAGAGGTTTGGGATACCATAGTTTAAAAATTTGTTGCCGAGTATGCTGTTACTTTGTGAAGAAGTAACAAGGGAATCACACATAGATGTTCTGGAATTACCCATAAAACTACCCAGAAGAAAATTCACAGCTGTATCTCAATACAAGCAAGACACTACATTAATTAGTTTTGACTGCTGCAAATTAACAATTCTGCCCTCTGGCTCAACCATTGCTTAAGTCCTAAAATACTGTCTTTTAAACATGTCTAAAATTTCACATTTTCCACACCACCTCAAACCATAAGAAAAGTTTGTTGCTATTGCTGTTATAGAATAGATAACATTCACTTTGTATATGACATATCCAGAGTTGGGCAGTATCAAAAATACTTGCATTTAAAATAAGTATGTTCAATACTTTTATAATTTCTATTGAAAGTACATTTTAAAACATGTATTTTGTATTTGTACCAAAAACACTTTCTGACATAATTTTGAATTTTCATAACACAAAACTAAATTTTCTGCCATCAACTACTTCAATTGAAATTCATAAAACAAAATTTTATTACATAGAATTATTTTATTGTTAGTTCTGTCATAAGTGAGGCAATAACAGCCACATTTAGATTTCATGCTTAAAATGAGATAGCTACCATAAAGTCAATGATATTTATAAAAAAAAAAAATCTAAATTTTAAAATTCAAAATCTTGTGATCACTCCAAAGTAATTATACTGCCAACAACACAAGAGTTGAAGATGACAACAAATAATTAATGTTCATTTTTTAATATAAAAAAATGTTCAACAAGCAAAATTATTTAAGAAAACTCAACAAATCTGGAAATTTTGTAGTTTTTCCATGACAATTCAAAGAACTTAAGTGTCTTAAATTTATTTTCTGTTGTTGAACAAATATGTCTCAGGTATACAGTACTTACCCGAATATAAAACGAAGTTTTTCCTGACTTCTTGGCTGTCTGGGTGACACTGCATCGTTGACTGAGAGACGGCGTCACTCGGACAGCCACGAAGTCATAAATTTGAGCCGCGGAAGCTTATGTGTACATAAGGATTTTTCCTAAACATATCATTCAAAAATGAAGGTGCCATTTTTATTTGGAGATTAAGCCTAGATAGTAAAATTTACATAGCCTTTTTACATTAAGAAACACAAATGTTGACATAACAGTAAAATAAGATGCCTATCTTAATGCCCAATTATATTTGCAGACTTCGGAACCAGCATAGATTTGCCAGGAGATTCGGTCCAATATCTTTTGATTGGACTGGTGAAATAATATTCTCATACAAATGGCACTGTAGTAAATTAAATGCAATATAAAAATGAAGTGTTGATGAGATTTAAAATTAAGATTGAGAAAAATATGATTTTGGCATTTAATCCCCTATGAAACTAAATGTATCCATTGTAAATCACAACCAGAATTTGAGAAAAAAAAAGACACTTGGACCATTGTTGGTAGTATTTAGTATTTTTAAAATACTATTTTGTATCTAAAATACTATCATGGAAGTATTTTGCAATTAAAATACTTTTTCGAAGTATTTTCCCCAACTCTGGCCATGCACTTCAAAAAAGGCAAAATGGTTGATACATTTAGACAAAGTCACAATGAATCTCTACATTCATTCATTACAATGGCAAATGACTATTGAAACCACAAACACATACAAGGAAGATATTCTCACATTTCCAAACACATGGACATAAAATAAAGAACGCTTGGTACGTTCAAAAAATGGACAGAAAGTGCAGCCAAATTCAATTCCCATACAATCATAACTGTCAAACCATTAAACAAGCAAAGTGTCCTCATTTCATACCAAAATCTTACAACCTTTCATTATAAAAAAAACAAATAAAAAAAAATAAAAACAACCTATGAAAGAACAACTAATTTCAATAATGGTTAGTTATTTTTCGGCTATGTAGACTTCCAAGGATTTATTCTATAACAACATTTAATTAAATGTTTATTTCATATTTAA
Source organism: Gryllus bimaculatus (assembly GCA_017312745.1). NCBI lineage: Eukaryota > Metazoa > Arthropoda > Insecta > Orthoptera > Gryllidae > Gryllus > Gryllus bimaculatus. The sequence goes on from BOPP01000083.1 coordinate 23,331, forward strand.
AATATTTTATGTATTCTTTTGAAAACTAAAAATTAGGAATGTTCATTCCTCCTCATAATTAAAATGAAATCAGGTCAATTACAAAATCAAGAACATTCAAAACATGGAAAGCAGCCATGGAAGCAAATTTTTTACAATATAGAAAGATCCTGGCAAACACCAGCTATATTTCATTTAACTACATATTCCACTGAAAATATTAAAATGTTCTTTGTACACAACAGCGATGTCATGATTTAAAACAGACAAATAAAACTTGACACACAACAAATGAACACAATTATTATAGTACCACTTTGTAAATTTTAGCAGAAACATTTTATGAGTGTAAGACAATTAAAATGCAGACCAAATCAAAATGGATATATACAAAAATACAACATACACGACATCCAGTTTATTCTGAGAGATTTGTGAAGACTAGTCAAGAGAACACAATTTTATTGTTAAAAATGGCTCATACAGCGCAGAATAATAAGCAATTTCTCAAACAGAAGTGCTGAATTCAAAGTGGTGTTTTGCAATTTGATACTCTATAAGAATATACATTTTAGAATCAATTATTTTACAAACTTTTTACTGAAATTTCACTAAATAAAATAAAATTATTTTAGAGAGAATAAATGGTTCAACTTAACTTTGCAAATAACTGAGTACAATTCACCGAGTATTCAGCACAACCTCTGAAAGAGTGAAATGATCAACTTAGACCAGTACGAGTTCATAGAATGCTTCTATAACAGATACTTTGTGCTCTCTAATCACCAGTCTTCATCAGTAAATTCATGTATCAATGGAATATACGACAATGCACTCTCACCAGGAGAACATATTTGCTCAGTGACTAGGTCTCTTTTGCACATAATGAAAGCTTTCAAATACACAATATTAACTTCATTTGGACTAACAAAAACATATTTCACAAAACATTTTTGCAGCACTTGGGCACTCTTTTCATAATATGGAACTAGCATCACTAAAAATCACATCACAGGATAAACAGTAGGACCTCCATCCTAGAACAATTCACCAAACCTTTAATGTTGATGGCAATGTCTTCAAAAGGCCGTATTTATGTGGAAGTGTATATACGTGACACCTGAGCATAGTGGATTACATAACAGCCACAAAAAACTTGACACTGTTTTGGATGTCAACGTCTTGAGTCTACAGTTCTGCACCAACCACCAGTGTGTTGGGACTAATTTTGTGATGCCAATTTTTCGTTCAACTGCACACGCAGCTGTGCCTTGCACCAAATATTGGTAAGTAGATACAGCACAGTTAATTGAATAGCATTTAACAAGATCACATTGCTAAAAAATACCAGCTGTAAAATTTTCTGTTCACAACACCTGAACACCATTTTTGGCTTCATTATGTTACTGTTACAATAAATATCTTGTGTTAAGATAACTGCAAAATGAACATTCAACAGTCAGAATAGCAAATATAGACATGCAGAGTAGCAACTTGCACTTCTCATTCTCAAATGATTATTTTTTACTCAAACAATATACTTAACGGTTAAAGTTTGCATTTCATTTCCTCAGGACTCAAATTATCTCTCGAATTTGGGAGAGAACTGCAATCCTGGCATCATTTGTGAAATTCAAGGCCTAATGACTCAACAAGGAAACACATGATGTCTGTGCTCTCTTCAATCTGAAATTAATGCAAAACAAGTGATTAAATTTTGATGAAATCAGCCACTCCCGAAGTTATTGTGCATCTAGAAAGTAAAACGAACACACATTCAAAATATATTAATAACCATTTTGTCATATTCATTGGTCGACTTCTTATCATGGTATCAAGTGGAATAAAAACTGTCAATAAGAGTATTCACTGAAAAGGTTATGCAATTACAATTAGTTCTGAATCAATTTGTCCTTTTCCTGAACTGTGTTTTAGGCTAGATGTATACTTTCTTAGTGAGAATTACATGACACCTCAGTCTTACCATCTTCGTTGTTGGTTTTCCTCCTCCATGCCCTGCCTTTGTTTCCACACGAATAAGCACAGGGTTAGACTGAAAAAAAAACAACAACAAAAAAACACCATGCATTACTTACTCAAAGAAAGTTAATTTCACAGAAATGCAATAAAATTTAGTTACATTATATGCCTGAATAAAGGAAAACAAATGCCATGAGAAAATAACAGTTACTGTAAAGTGAAAGCCACATACTTTTATCAACTTGCAAAACAAAAGATTTCTGTCCAATTTATATTCTACAGTCACATCACATACACTCTCATTTACTGCATAAACTAAATAAAAACATTGCCTAAGTTGACATGAACTTCACTCATTCATAAATACTGTTGTCATCAGATCAATTGACAATGATGAAAAATTTAATAAACATCATCAGTTCAAAATGTTCCTACACTGACTTAAAGACAGAATTTTTAGCTTGAAATTTACTTACTTGTTTTGGATTTCCTTTAACAGCAGTCTGCAAAGTAGCAATAAATTTGAGAGAATGTAGAGGTACAACTCTGTCATCATGATCAGCAGTCATCAGTAAAGTAGCTGGATACTGCAAAACATTCAACACTCTTACACTTGTGTAATGTATACAAACAATTTACAAGGAAAATACTTGGAAAAGATGAATAATACCTGCTCTCTACTCTCATCTGGAGGTCGGACATTGTGCAACGGAGAGTATGAATGCAGGTACTCAAACTGTTTTTGATCATCAGAACTACCGTAATCTGATATCCAAGCATACCCGATAGTAAATTTGTGAAAACGAAGCATATCCAAAACACTAAAAAAAGAAAAGAAAGCATAACAATTGTGAGTGAACTCATTGAACATATTCACTGAGGATAAAAAAGTATATTTTTATATCATGATTGTGTATGACCATCTTTGTTGTTACAGCCCTCTACTCATTGATACAACAGCAAGACAAAGTGAAGTGACAGTTTATCTGGTGATACAAGAAAAATATGCCATTTGCAAACCCATTTTTTTAAGCATAGGCTTGTAAACAAAACAAACTTTTAATTTGTTTCTCACCTTTAGAAGCAAAAGCAAACACAAGCATAATTGTTTTAGTAATTAGGTTCTCATACCTGTAATACTTTGGCAATACAAAAATAAATAGTATAATTTCCTAAATATTCTAAATCTAAATTCTTATATAGTATTTGAGTAAACTACATCTGTCCATCCGTCCGTACATCTATCATTTGCTGCGTGCCTTCCTGACAACCAATCGAGACAAATTATCTTTCACAAATCGAACGATAACGGAATACAATAGATTGCCTGCAAAAACCTTTGAATCCTTTCTTTGTAGTGTTTAACAGTTCAGGAAATTAATTTAGGGTATTACTAAGTAAATGAGGGACTAATAGAGAATAGTAGGTTATAGAGCGATGTGTAAGTAATATATTGTGAAGTGAGGTGTCGTGCAGTGAAGAACAGAGAAATAATAAAGTGATTAAAGGGTCATAGTGTGGTGAAGTGCAGTGTGGTCTTAATTGAACAAACATTCAGTGTGGAGTTACATTATAAATGTTTTTTTAAGGTCATTTAATGTTTTATGAAGTAGACGGTTTTATATCATTATTATTATTATCATCATTATTATTATTATAATTATCATCATCATTATCCTTATCATTATTATATAATTTGCATGATGTTAGCTATTCATGTAATTAGCTGCCACTGGGTTATGCTCATTCTCAGTTCAAATAAATTTATCTAAATGCAGTGTTATTCAACACATTTCTGTCTTCTGATGAGAAACTGATGATTTGTTAACAGGTCCATCTATGAGATTCTAAGAAATTCTCTAAAAACATATTTTTGTGTTATTTAGTGATGCGATCTAGCAGTGACAACTCAAACCACATGCTTCTGTGCCAAGGAGATGTACGACAGGTCAGTATTACTTGTTCACGTTACATTAGCAGAAGGAACGCTTCAATATGTTCACAAGCGGTTACTGCATCTACACAGTGAATGAGAATCGCAAATCTACAGTAGATAGTGACCGATTAGAGATGATATATATTGAAGCGAGCAGGATATAGGGCCTCGCTCAGTGCAGGGTGCATGCAGGCAAGAACATAACCGTCGTGTAGTGTGCAAAGGAGAAATAACATTTTCCAAGACTTTTGTGAATAGCATGTGTTGCCGGTGATATATTTTATTGAATATTATCATGACCATGTAAGGACATCACTCCTAACTCACTGTCAGAAAGACTTAATTTGTCAGTTGTGTCTGTAGCACTTGTGGTGGTTTCTGAGACAACTGATATTTGAAGCTTTTACTCTCTGAATTATTGCTATCTACACCCAAGTATACTCGCACAGAAACTACAAAAACAAAACAACCACTTTTTTGACTGTCACCACTGGCATCAGCATTGGTTAGATGCTGTTTGACATCAGCACTATTCATACATGACAAGTTCTGTCTTCGGGCACTCACTACCAAAACAACAATAGTTTAAAATTCTGTCTGAAAATGTATAATGAACATACACCCAGCTGTCTGTGTGTGTGTGTCTGTCTGTCTGTGTGTCTGCCTGTGTCTATGTGTGCATCTGCATGTGTCTGTGTGTGCATCTGCCTGTGTCTGACCGCCTCTCTGTCTGCGACTGTAAAAATTATAAATCTAAAGAATTGAAATGAATTGAATTTGCCTTATTTTACGTGGCGAGACTCGGGCCATCAGGCCCGCTCTTCCGTCTGACCATGCAAGAATGGAACCATATGTTGTAGAAGAGGGGCTTGCAAACATTCAAATGTTCCTTAATGAAGCCACTTGATAATACACTGAAAGAATGTACTTTTCAGAACAACTCTTCTGGGGGCATACAGATTAGATGTTCCCAAACTGTATTCTGGAGTGGGTAAAAGTCGTAGCCCCCAAAGAACATCTGACAAGAAAAGTTATGACCGCACTTTTTTTATACTTAATTTTAATTCTCAAAATATTATTCTTCATGTAGTATGCCCATGGATGACAGAACTCGACATGAATATGTTTTAAGATTCTTTTTATTTAGATATCATGTACTAGATATTTGCAATGCATAAAAACATTTTTAAAACCGTTTTAAGTGTCAATGATGTCACATTCAGAAAAATGAAAAAATTATAACCAAAAACAACACTTTTGCATTCTGAGGTCAATAATAAAAAGTAAACACAAAATATTAAGCTAGTGCGAGAAGTTAAAATCAGAAAACCCAAGTTAAAAAATTGAACATTCTCAGGAAAGTCCACTCACCCTACTTGACATACGGCCGCACCATACAATTCAGGGCGCTGATTGATGCAAGCAGCAATCAGCAAACCTCCATTAGAACCTCCTTGGATCACCAACTTCTCCTTGGAAGTGTAACCTTCCATTACCAAGTATTCAGCAGCAGCATGGAAATCATCAAACACATTCTGCTTTTGAAAGAGGCGCCCTGCATTGTGCCAAGCCTCCCCGTATTCACTGGTAGTAGCAGAAGAAAACAACTGAAATTACTCGGAACCAAACTATACAAACTAACCGAGTTAGAAACTAACCGAATAAGAAATAAATCAACAATTATACAAAAATAAATACATAAAGTACATAATTCTAGGGAACTCTGATGCCACTGATTTTCTATTCATCAAATTTACATGAAATGAACGCCAGTATAGAAAGAAAGAATTGAATAAGCTCTAAAAGATATTTAGGTATGAATTGCAAGCTACATTGTGATTCTCACTGTTCCAAAACTGTAGAATTTAGAAGTTCCACTAAACACCCTTTTTATTCATAGGACAAAAACTTTCCTTTGTATAAATATCAACAAAAATTATAGTGGAGTAATATAAAAACATTAAATTGATTTTCCTTGGGAAAAGAAAAACCAATAAAAAACAAATAGGATTGAAATACATTGTGGAATTACTAAAAATAAGAATTTCTGACTAAGGCCTTCACAAGCAAAAATAATACCCACATTTTTCTATTATTATTATCATCATTCATCCATGAGGAACATAAAGGATCAGCTTGGTGAAGTTCTTAAATAAAATGGGGGAAAAACTTACCCTCCCCCTCGAATATTTGGAATGGCCAAAACACCCTCAAAATGCTGAATGAATACAAGACGAGTCACACTGAAAGTGGGTTGAATGCTCACATTGAAGCCACCATAACCATACAACAGGCAGGGACGACTTCCATTCTTCACAAGACCCTACCAAAAGATACAAAGAATTATTCAACTATAAGATGAACTTTTCAAAAACCCTTCTGAATTTTTTTTTTTCTGTCTTCATTTTTAAGTAATTCTAACTACTTAGACATGATAAATCAGAAATTGCCTCTAGAAATTAATTAAATCATTGATTTGTAGAGAAAGCAGTTTTAGGTATCAAGATTTTTTCTTTTGCATCCTTTTGATTGCTTTATCTCCATCTTGTATTATTGTTTCTTCCTGATCCATCTCCCGTACTATGTCAACTTCTCACTTTTGAGGTCCCCTGAAAGTTTTGTACCCTGAATTGTATTAATCTTTCATCAGACCCTACACCTAACATAATTACCTTCTGCGATTCCAAATTTAATTCCACACAAACTATATTCATGACATCCACTTCTCTAAGAACCATTACCTACAAATTTGCTTTGTTTAATATCTGTGAGATAAAAGTATTTCATAATTCTCATAGCTCAACATCTCTGCCAAGATTCATTTCCACATTTTTTTTTATCTGCCACCTCCATAAAGGATGTAAAGAAAATGTCCGCAAATACATTAGGGTATTAGAGATCATGATTTTCTATTGCATTTGAATCTTACTGTTACATTAGCATTTATGTTTTTCAGCGAAGAAAGGAAATGTAAAAATATTAATCCCAACAAACTGGGGTTAATCCTGAATAACAACCCTGCATTTTTTATGAGGTATTTCTGAAAAAATCTTTGTTATCTTAGGTAAGAAGGCATAAAACATCAATTTTCACAAAATATGCTCAATTGAACTCTGCTTTCAGGCATTACTTTCTAGCCAGATTACATCTGTTAACTTGATTAATTTTCTTTTGATTACACAATATAACATACCTTTTTATGAACAATAAACATAGGCACCCTAGTACCATCCTTACTAGAATAGAAAACTTGATGTGTCTCATACAACGCAGAATTAAAATCCTGCAACTTTATTTCACGAAATATCTGAAACAATTTATATTCGTTTATTTTCTGGAAATCTTGATTCAAGTTATATGCAAACAAATATGATGTGGTATATTAATTTCTCACAGTAGGTTCCAGTGTTGCCTTGGTCAAATCACAATGATAAATAATGCCTGGTGTCAAGAAAGAGGTAAATTGATAGAACATTTCTGTATGTTTCTTCTTGCCAGAATATCCAGTTATTGTGCCCACATCTAATGGAAAAGTCTTCAGCAAAGCTCCGGTTCTTAGTTCAAACAATTGCAAAACACTCTGCAAAGAACACAAAATGCAGCAATTACAATAATCTGATGTTATTTACCATCTTATAAATGCATGGAGTATAAAATACAAAACCTATACCTTCACATCATGAATATAACATATTACAAGTTTATCATGGCATACTGGACTAGCCCAATCTAATACATCTCTTGAATGTTCAGGCACCAAGGTTGTCCACTTCTCAAAAGCAGGGTCCAAAAAGTTTATTTTCACCAGTCTGTAATTAGGAGCATCCCTATTGGTGCGAAATATGCACTCAGGCCCTTCATTAGTAACATACTGAAAGTAGAAGTAACAAAAATAATAAATCTTATAGTAAAGTATTAATAAACTGAAAAGTAAATTTTAGTAAAGTAATCTTATAGTAAATCTTTGAAGTTTCACGTTAAGGGCCGATTTCAGTGATTGTATGTGTGTGTTTGTATGTACACATATATATGATAGATAGATGTAGTTATATATAAATATATTAATAAAAATTAAATTTAGCATTTCAGATAACGAATTTTCAAGTGGTAACAAATATATTCTGTCTTGCCAAACAAAAGGAAATAATACTCAATAACCTTCACAAGAATTTTTTTAAATATTATGTAACATCAACTGCTCTTTTGTTCCTCCAAGGTAAACACAAAATAAAAAGAGAAAGTAGGGCAAGGTTCTCCTTACTTCATAATCAGCTTCCATCTTGTCCACTACTTGATGTAAAGCAAGGCGTCCAGTTACTTCACCATTTGGCAGTTTTTCCAAATCACAGAAGTATACTAGATTGTCCCTACAGTCCTTCTGAGGCATAACTATCAGCCAGCGCCCACAATCACTCACTTCTGCTCCACTAAACAATAAAAAGCTTGTACAATTAACACATGTTCCAAACGAATTAAAAAGGAACTTCAAACAAACAATACATACATTCTCCACAATGGTTCTTCAGGAAACTCTACACACAAAACATCTTGATCTTGAGGAGTACCCACTTTATGATAATACAATTTCTGGTGTTGATTGCTAACTGTTTCTGAACCATCAGTTTTACCCAACTGATCTGGGTATCTCTACAAGAAAATTGAAAATTAGTTTTTCATACGTAGAATTTCATATAACACAAAATTTGATTTAGGAAAAAAACTTACCCCATAGAAGATTCCCTTATTATCATGAGTCCAGGTCATCGGCGAAAATTTTACTTTCTCAAGAACTTCTGGGTAATCTTTTCCTTGAATAATTACACATACCCAAATTAATTATTATAAATTTAGTTAAAACTACCAACAAACATTTTCTTAAATATAATTATGTCAGTGCTTTAAGAGTACCTAGATATTTACTGAGAAAAAGAGCACGGTCATAATTCTCTATACCAGGAATTTTTTGAACTTTTTCCTCCACAGCTCCCTTGACCTAAATGAAACTTCCCGCAGCCCCCAGGCGACAATGTTGCAAATATAAGGGTTAATAGACGCCCATTAATGATTTAACACTAATGAGTAAGTGATGCAATAGGCCATTAGAAAAGTATTTGCCAGGTTCAATTAATCCCCAATTAATTAGTAAAGTAGAATATGCATTACAAATAGCATATAGTATGATAGTACAAAATTATTATGTGGTCATAAATAACACAAGAACTAAAGTAAATCAAATCTAAAGATAATTTTTAATAATTACTGAGACACCCCTACCATATGGCTGGGATATCCATCCATGGGAGCTGCAATGCAGTTTGAAAACCCCTATTCTCTAATTCTGCTTCTGTTCCACCATCAGATAATAAGCAATACATAAAAAACATACCTGTTTCTACATCCTTGAAATGAATTGTCAACCAATCCGAACCACTACGGCTTAACCCATATGCTAGTGTTTTGCCGTCTTCTGAAAATCGTGTTCTCGAAAGTGCTACTGTTCCATCATCAGATAATATATTTGGATCTAAAAAGACTCGAGGTTCAGATTCCAAGGAATCTTGTACATACATCACACTGTAAAAAATCATAGAATAATACAATTAATAGAACAAATAGAGTTAAATTTTACAATGTATTAAGATATAAAACACAACTCACCTTTGGTTTTGAAGCCCTGTGTTTTTATAAAAGAAATATTTATTGCCATGGCGATATGGGCAAGAATATTTGGGATAATTCCATAATTGTGTTAGGCGAGAATTAACTTCAGCTCGTACAGGACAATTGTCCAAAAACGGCCTAGTGATGGCATTTTGCTCATCTACAAATTTAGCAGTTTCAGAAGAATCCGGATCCTCAAGCCAACGGTATGGGTCTTTTACCTAAACATTATGTACAGATTTTAAAATTATAGAGATTACATAAGTTCAACTAATATGATTCAGTATAAATGTTTAGATTATAAATAATTACCTCTGTTCCAAAGTAACTATCAACAACTTTATCATCTCTTCTAGGTTCAGGATAATTAAACATAGTTTTTATATTTCTAACCGTGTTCGTCGTCGAACACTCCTTGCACTTCAACAGCTCCTACAAAAAATGGTAAGAAAAACAATTATTGGAACGTTACTTTTGCATTTATATTCATTTTTATCCGACCAATGAAGCCCACCTTCCGGACTTCACACAACATTGTTTGCTGAATCACACTTGTACTAACTGATCTAGGTACACACCAACCAATAATAGAGTGGTTTCCAAAGTTACAAGTGAATTCCGGATTACATCCTCGTAAAGTTCTCACATACGGTGATATTCTTTTCAGCATCACACCTTACCTGTGATAAGGCAGAATCTAATTCCACACGAACCAAACTACTGTCACCAGGACAGACGACCGGATCACAGCAGACAGATACCGATTACCGAGCGCGCCCGTCAACCAATCAGCCAAAAACACTCGCTCATTCAATATGACAAACTTGCGTGCATTCAAGGCAACGCGGAATACCAACACGTTAAAACTTACGTTGGTAACTCCTGCTGCAATCTACCAACTCTATTTTACACTACGCAAATGCAGAGTAATGCGAAATACACAGTTTTCATTCAATAACAACATTTTATTAATTGGCATATATAAAAGTTGGTATTATTATCCACTTTCCAAAATTTTTATACATCAAATAACATTCTTTTAATTGTATAAAAGCATTGAAACAAAGCATACAAATGAAATATTTTACGAAGAAATCCACACCAATGTACAATTTTCTGTCTTGATTATATATACTTGCATTTCGCTAACAATCCTTGTACCGCTTCGGCGGTACATATACTAAAATTGGAACGATACAGAGAAGATTAGCATGGCCCCTGCGCAAGGATGACACGCAAAATCGTGAAGCGTTCCACATTTTTTTTTCTGCACCTTCCGAAACTTGAAATTTTTTATAGGTAGTAAAGGCTTTTAATGAAGCAAAATTTAATTTCGAAGTCAAAGTCTTTTCATTAACACATCCCTCCGGAATCGTTCCATAATACAGATGCTAAAATAGTTATCTGATCATTTGTCAATATCACTTTCTCCATCAAAGATAAGATATGGGGGATGACCAACTTGTCTTTAGATAGTGCTTTTACACCGTTCAGTGCAACGTGATATTTTAAAACATCTATCAATCACTTCCAATGCAGTGGAATTGTTTCCTTTAGATAGGTTTACTCCATTTTGTGGCTGAATGCATTAATTGCTCACTGAAAAATGAAATCACAGTGTCTGATTTTTACATTGTTATTATTAGTTCATGCAGGGATGAATCAAACATTTAAATGCCCATATTTCTGCTCTTGTGACAAATGGGAAGGATTGAAAAGAATCACTTGTACAGGCCAAAGGCTAGCAAATTCAGATATTAATGCTCCTCCGCAAGTACAAGTTTTGGACCTCTCTACAAATTCAATTTCAGAACTAAGAGACAAAGGCTTTTTTCACAATCATCATTTAAAATATTTAAATGTTAGTCATAATAAAATAACAGATATACATACAAATGCATTTTATGGTTTGACCAAATTAAATATTTTGGATTTACGGCACAATCATTTGAAGTTTCTCATACCAAAGGCATTTGAAGAGACACCAATGCTACAAGAATTATATTTGTCAGGAAATGAAATTGGTCATTTTGGGAAGCCTCCAGTCTTTAACATTCCCTCACTTCAGGTACTATCAGTTTAAAGATCATCTAATCAATTGCTTGATACTATAACTTAATTACATTTTCTGTTACTATTCCAGTTATTACACATGAAAGAATGCTGGTTAGATCGCATCGATGAACTGACATTTTCACTTCTGCCAAATCTGATGGACTTAGACTTGTCTGATAATCAGTTTGTTTTTCTCAAAATAGAATATTTGAGGTCTCTTGAACAATTAAATACCTTCGATATTACAGGGTAAGTTATATTTTAAGATCTTAATCCATTCTTTTATTGAAGGTTTTATCATATACTCTTGTGTATGCTTTTTATTGATTTCCAGAAATCCTTGGCATTGTAATGATGAAATACAAGAGGTTTTAGAAGAACTCAGAGAAAGAAATGTAAAGGTAACTTCAATTTGTGAAGTTGATAGCAGGATGGAAATTACAATCAATGGATCAATGTTTGATAGAATAGTAGTAGGTGATTATAGTGATTCTTATGAAGATTCTGAGGAGATTGAGACTTGGGGAAAAGATATTTCGGACTTTTGGTATGAAGATGGTGATCCAGTTGAAACCAATCCTGCAGAGAATAACGAAGAATCAAACGTAAAATATACAGTTCATGACTTAATGGGACAAATTCCAGCTCTCTGGGCATTCATTCTTGGTCTACAGATTGGAGTTGTTGTAGCAGTACTTGGTATGTGGGTGTGGCTAAGATGCAAGTGTTCTCAAGTACCTGCACAACCACCAATTAGAATAAGATCACGGAGCTTATCCCAGTCTCTTCGTCGCTCTGTAGGCAGGCGTCGTTCCGACAGTAATTACACAGAACTGGAATCAGTTGACTGCCCAGGAACACCACCTCCACCTTACAGAGATGTGGCTCTGAACACTTTTAGATGAAAGTAAAATACAAAATGGTATTATAATAATTAACAATGTCAACCCAAAAAATTCCTGATGACTGCAAAATAAGCACATCAGTTTGCTATGCTTATTCTTTGCTAAAAGAAGTTAAAAGGAAATGGATTGTAAGAAATCTGAGGTTTTCACAAGAAAGGTGGAAATTACAGTTTGAATTTCCAATAATCAATACAAATATTACTCATTTACCATTTATTTTGCAAGTAAAATATTTTTTGAACACATAACTTTTTATAAATCTGTGGTTCAATGCCCATTAGATTCTATAAACAATACTAAGAAGATCAGTGTCAGTGAGTATTAACTCTACACTGTCCAAATAATGAATAACATTGAGAATGCAGTCAAATTTCATAAATAAGAATATTAACTACAGTTTTACAATTCTCTCAGTTAAGTCTACATAACAACTCATTTTGTAACACAATGCTTACATCATCTAGCATCCTATAAATAAAAAACATGTTTAAAAATATTCTTCCTTCATATCAGATAATACATTTGCATCATTGGCACAAAAGCATATAATCACAGAAAAACATTCATCACAAAGTATTCTTTTACTCTTTATTCCCTAACAATTCTGATTTACCATTCTCCGAGAAGTAAAATCACGGCTTTTTAATGCAATCGGACAAATTCCATGTTACTTTAATTTGCTTTAAAAATGAGTTTTAGTAATCTGTTTGTGTCATTTGATTTTTCATATACAGTGAAACTTCTTTGTAACATTCCTCCATATAATATTTTTCTTTCTGTTACACCAATGTTTCGATAAACCAGAAGGCTCGGGTTCGAATTCTGGTTGGGGCAACCAATCTTTTGAACAAATTTAATCATGTATCTTTTATAAATACACAACATGTTTCACTCCAAATGCTTACAGAATCCAAAATAATCTGATATGTATGATCAATGAGATGGATTGAATGCTACTTTAATGAATAAACAATCCTATTTATTTTCACAATTTAACATCATAGTATCAAATCAGTTTGGAAATTTTACATGTACCTGAAATACATTGATTAAAAAAGAGAGTGAAGAGTTGAAAAGTTTATTCTTTGAAGTTGGTAACAAACACATGAAACAGCCAATTTGACTTAATTTCAGAAACAACATACAGTTTTATTATAATATAATGCTTGAAGGCTGGTGGGCAATGCTACACTCATATTGTCTGTCACAATCTGAAAGTATACAATTTATTATAAATGAACGGGTGAAAACCAGAATGGTATAAGTGACATTTTATGTATTCTCGTAAATCTGTAAATTCTTGGTGCTTTGTTCCATCATTACAACCATGGCATTTCAATTGTTCATTAAATCCACAATGCCACAACCCCAAAATCACATTGTCACTGAAATATAACCTAAAATTAACATGTTTTTCTCTGAATTTATAAAATGTAACTTATACCGTTCTGGTTTTCAACCATTCCAACAATTTCTTCTGAAATTACGGGCATATTTTTGTCCCCCCCCCCTAAATCAAGAGTTGAGTAGTGTGAAAGTTTTTTCAATGGATTCATGGCTGTACTTTGTAAATCCTACATAACCCAAATTTTGTTCTCTTCTCTTGAATTTTTTGATAAACAGCTTCAATTGTGTTGTGGCAATAAAAGTATTTTAATATAACTTTGCCCGTTGGGATTGTTTAGTAATAAAAAACAAAAATACTTTCTAATATATTGTTTTGGTCTTATTTTTTCCTCTTTTTTTTCTTTTTTCTTCAAAACATGAGTACTAACTACTACATACCTATGCATTTCTTTAAAGTCAATACTTTACAGGTGGCTTGTTTGAATTCCTTTAATGAAAACAGTAAGGGAAAAGGAAAGATTTCAAGGAGGAAAAAATGCTTGAAACAAAAAGAAGTATATTTACGAACTAATTTTTCAGTCCTCTAAAGACTTTAAAAATACGTTATTTCACGTTTTAATACTCCCCATTGATATTTCCACTCTAAAAATTTGATATCTCATTTCAATACAAGATGATCACAAGTAAACTAAGTCACCTTGAAATACTTTTAACACATCCTAGATTTCAAACAAACTATTATAACTGATATGTACCAAAGATAACTTATTCAGGAACACTTATATTTCATTGTCAAATGGCATGTGAAAAAACTATTTAATGATACTGTGGTAACACATACTAATGAGCAAACAATAATTGTTATTATCATATAATTGCTGAATGTCATAAAGTTGATCTAATGTGGAATTAAAAAGCAATTATTCTAAGATAAATGAAAGACATAGTTCTCACAAATAAAAACCTACTCTTTTTCCCTTTTCTCTTTCATTCTAGGAAACTAGTTCCTTTAATTCTTAGTAGCAGCTCCACTGAACACTACCTTTCCTGCAGTCATAACTCAAAAGTCTATATTCTTTTTGGCACAATAAAAATAATTATATCATTTCTATTAGAATGAAATTATTCTTCATATGTTTACTAGATTGATACTGAGTGAAATGGACACTTTTGCATTACAAGAGAATTATTTATCTTGACTATGGTAACAATATAAAATATAAAATCTGTACTTCACATTTCCTTTGATTCTTTGCTTCTATTTTTCTTTTCTAATAAAGAAAAATGATTAAGCTGAAGTATAAACATCAATATCTGATTTTTGAACAAGGATATCAATCAATGATTCATTAGAGATTCTTTAAAACAGCAAACATAAGAATAAAAAATTCAGGCAATGTTAAGTAGAAATGTTCAACAGTAGCAATAGCTTAGACTTAAGATCAATCTTTTTTACAACAAAAATTACTGGAAACTACTAAAAACTCTCAACTGATTGTACTTTCGAGAACAAGTTCTTTGATATTGATATATTCTGGATCAGAAGAGAAGATTTCCATGAGTTCATTGAAGGTCGGTCGATCTTTGGGTTGATAGGCCCAGCAGCGCTCCATTATCCTGTATACTTCATTAGGACAACTAGGAGTTTGAGCTAATCGCTCTCCTTTCTCTATTAGCTGAATGACCTGAAACAAAAATAGGAAGATAGCCTACACTTTTTCACTTCAATATATGGTACATTGAATGTATAACATAAAATGCTTAATGTATTTCAATTCCTGTGTTCTATACTATGCAAATCAGTGTAATTTTGAAACGCAAGGAAGTTGCTTGAGTAGCATTATGCTGTAATATTTCTTAAATAGTTCAATGATTTTTTTAAATGTTGAACAATTCTTATTATCTCTAAATTGAGCATGCCTTTTTGATTGTTCCCAAATCAGAAAAATAAACAACAAAATTATTACTGGAAACTGATAATAGAATGTGTACAATTTTTATGAAGATTTTTCTGAATTAATTGTAATCATTGATTTTTCATTATCTATTACAATAGGGGAAGAGGGTTATGATTCACACATTAAAGTTAGTTAGACAGTTACATTTAAATATTTCACTAAAAGTTCGCAAAGATCACTATCTGCTGACTGAAGAACAGCATTCAGAGGAGAATTAAATAGCTGTATACATGTCCCCAAAGAAGGAAACTGGGTGGCACAGATCTTTGTGAACAGCAAAATTCCACTCATTGAGACAAAAATTAAGGTTATACCCAACAAAAATGTATTATATAAATGAAATGTATACATTTAAAAGGACATTCATCATCAAATTTTCTTCCGTAAATAACTTCGTCAAATTCACCATGCCCATTTTGAGATTTACATGTACTCCATTTGTTTCAGTAAATTAAACATTTCTCATAATTCTTAAAACTTCACTGTTCATTAAACTTAAGAAACATATACAGCAACAGACATATACAATAATTACATTGTCTCATATACAGAGACATCCAAACAGTTTAAACACAAAACCCTTTGCTTACAATGAAAACATCTTTGGCGCTTGGAAATTACCTCAACTCCTCGCTTCTCCCCATAAGGCTGCTTCCCATATGAAAACATTTCCCACAGTGTAACACCAAAACTCCACACATCACTAGCATGTGAAAAGGTACCAAAATTATACGACTCAGGAGCATACCTGCAATTGATATTTTAAATTATTACATTGTTAATAACACTTCTTTTTTTTAATACTATCAAAAATAAGGCAAAGGTCTGAATAACCATTTAATAGGCCAACGTCCTCCTCTAGTAGCTCGATAATACTCTTGTCCACCTCCAAGAGCTCTTGACAAACCAAAATCACTTATTTTTGCTTGATGTCGAGATGCAAGAAGAATATTACGAGCTGCAAGATCTCTATGAACAAATCTCTGTTCTTCTAAATATTTCATTCCTATGAGAAGTGAACAATAAAAAAAAAAGAATCAAAGACATAAAATATGAAATAATTAAACTGTAAGGTGATAACACAAACAGTTCTAAGAAAACTCATTAATTTGAAACTGGAGGTAAGTTTATGTTCCTAAAATTTGACAAGGTTTTGAATCATCCAGAGAAGTAAAAATTTCAGTGATAATTTTTAGAAATTAGATGGAATATTTAAGGTAGAATTAAAATATTTTGTATCTGAAATTGTGAATAATATAAATTGTGAGACATGACCTACAAAACCTGTCATTATTCTTAACATTTTTAGAAGATTGTGCACGATTTTTCTTAGGGAAAGTGAACC
This sequence comes from Gryllus bimaculatus, assembly GCA_017312745.1. Classification (NCBI taxonomy): domain Eukaryota; kingdom Metazoa; phylum Arthropoda; class Insecta; order Orthoptera; family Gryllidae; genus Gryllus; species Gryllus bimaculatus. Next base: position 40,497 of record BOPP01000083.1, read on the forward strand.
TCATTTCAAATTATTGAAGTTTTACTGTCTCTACAAAGTACACTCTCTTAATGCTATGTACAAACCGCAAGCTATCTGCGAAGCCCACACTTTTAGTTCATAATTAGGATTGACTCTGTCAGGAAATTCCAATAAATAGGCCAACATGGAGCCAAGTGGTACTAATTCCTGGACCTAAAGAATTATAAGCATTAATTAAGTAGTTATGATGCAGTGATACAACAGACAGTTTTCAGAATCACCAAAGATAGAACATTGAATAGTAGCCACCCACCATCAACAAAGGGGGACCTTTTGAAACTCCAATAAGTCGTACAATACAATGATGACAAAGACCCATCATTACTTTTGCTTCTCGCAAAAACTCATCTCTATTGGCATCCACGTGTTCTTGATGTAAGGTCTTGATAGCCACATCTATCTATAAAAAAGACCAAAGTTATTTATTTTACTACATTCTGCCACTGGGCAACATGCACCCACCTGTAGAATTAAGCTTCTATCTATATATTAAAATTTATTTATTCATTCATTCACAAAAAAACAAAAATAATTTTTGAGTTACGACTAGAGCCTGGAAATTGTTATGATTTTATGACTTAACAATCGGAAACACTTAATTCCACTTCTGAAGTCGTTTTAGTAGATTTTCATTTTACCTATTTTAGATTCCGATGCCTATTTTTGACATTTTGCCTTATTTATACTTTTTTTGTCTTCATTTTCCTTTTATTCCCACCTGACACCAATTTCAATCAAGCTAGAAACAAACCTGAAAGCCTGGACAATATAAAGCCCCAATCGTGTATTGTCTTTCTGTGGATGTGGAGGCTCCAGTGTCAGGTTGTGCTAAAAATCGACAAGGGAAAGGAAGATCATACCAGTGAAGATTTTTAATATTTTCTATTGTTCCATACATTCCATTCTTACAGACTTGTTCGATCCTGAGAGTCACCCTGTGTTTGTGTAAGGTCACGAATTTCTTTGAGGACAGAGCTGCCTGTACATGATATACTCTTCTCTGTTCCTTTTTTTTCTCTCTTCCCTTCTGGTGATTACATAAGTGTGAAGAACATCTACATGTCCATTTTCACTATTACCATTTCAAGATTCAAAAGGGAGTCCACAATAGCATTTTGTGGAGTGTTTGGTGAGTAAAATAAATTCATAGTAGTTATACTAGAGGGTCATGTGCAATCAAGATTACAAAGAAAAGATAACCCAAAATGCTAATATAGATTTTAGAGTTAAAATAAAAATATGAATCATTTTAATTATTAATTTTTGTACACTAATTAGATTATAATAGTGATTTTTTAATGTTTTCTGTGTTTTTACCCCTTGCTTGTATCGAACTGATAATTAATTTATGGAATTTGCCAGTTATACAAAATGTAGGGGGACTACCACAGCAAACGCTAATGGCACACTCCCGAAAAGCATGAAACACATTCAAAATTAGTGGTGATAGTTATTTAGCATTATAGTTAGTATAGTATAGTATAGTTAGTGGTGATAGTTATATAGCAGATAGTTAGTCAGCATTTTTAAACACTTTTTTACTCAAAAGCAGCTCCAAACTTTTTCTTAAATTTTTTTCTTGTATGTATCAAAGAATGGTATAAAAATTGGTGCTGGTTCCATTTTTCACAAACACTAATTTTGAAGATTGCAAAAAGTTAACATTGGAAAGTACAATATTGAATTCAGGGATTGTCTTAAATGAAATCTGTTCTAAAAAATCAGATCTCTAAAAAAGTCATGTATATTTTTTTTAAACAAGTGTCTTTTGCGGAATTTCTGCTTGAAATTAATGCAAATTACGCGCGCACGCACGCACGCGCGCACGCACGCACGCACACACACGCGCGCGCGCACGCACACACAAAAAAAAAACACGCAAAAATCAGAATAATTTTTTGCTTTGTTTTTTTCCCACGAATAGAACAATGGATGCTTAAAAGAATGGCACAGATCTCACTTTCATTAAACTGAACAAGAAAAAATGTGCTGTTGTAACATTACTAGTAACAACATTTGAGTTATGCATAGCGATTAAAACAAATCATACAACAATTTCAATAATGTTTAATTTAAATGTGAGAAAAAAAGGATTTTTATGAGGATTTGTCAGAAGAATGATTCAAACTTTTCATGAAGGTAACTATATTATATGTACTTCAGAAATTATCTACACAAGTTCATAAATAAGAATAAGAAAAATGTATAGAGCCTTTTTAAATGCCTATTGTACACCATTAAATGCCTGTTTTGCCAGCCTATTTCTACAGTTTTCGTGCCTATAAATCCACAGCTTAATTATAATATACAAAGCAACAAAGACACGAA
>BOPP01000083.1:48847-143170 GCA_017312745.1 Gryllus bimaculatus
TTTTTTTTACAATTATTCTCTTCAATTATAAATCTGTAAATCTGACAAAATCGACCAGCACTCACATGCAGTGGAGTGTATCCAGCAGTATCTCGGCAATTTACGTTAGCACCACTTTCAATTAGCTTCTTAAGAATGTCGTCTTTCCCAAGACGACTAGCTAAATGCACTGCTGTTTGTCCATCTTGATTTTTTGCCTCCAAACTACGATAGCCGCACTTCAGTAACTCTGAGACAACTGTATAATTTCCTAAACAATGAAATACAACAATTCTTAAAAATATGTTGCAACCTGTAATTTTGTACATAACTGTGACCCAGACACAAAAATTGAAATTACATCGTAACTTTTCTGAAGCTCTAGAATTCCTACCCTCTCCCTTTTACAAGCATTATTGACTTCTGTATAAAAGAAAGCAATGAGTTTTGTTGACAACATCCCATAAAATATATTTGCTCTTGAGTAATAGGAACTATTTGAGTCAACAAATACACTACATAGTTGAAAGTTCTATCACAGAATTAACCAAATCCCTCATTCCTTTCGTATGTGATAAAATGAGAGCATAAGGAAATTTGCATAGATTACGCATTGTTTGTTTTTTTCATGTGTGTTTTTTCCCTCTTACCTTCCAAGTTGAAATTATGAAAGAAAGCTTTCAACATAACATATGATTTACCATTTATTTATCACATGAAGCCCAGTAACATAAAACAATAATATTAATAATGAAACGATGATGGGCCAAATAATATTGGCTTGTTGGAATAACAAACATTAACAAACCTTCTTTTGTAGCTCGATGTAAAAGGTTAGTACGACCATGTCTTCGTGAATCATGAGGTGGAGGATCCTTTTTACACACCAGGGCAAGTTTGGTTACAAGGCCATGGGCATCTTCCTGATAATATTCTATAAGAGTCTCTAGGCCATGGATAATGGTGTGTTCATCTGGATATACACACGCATGAACATGAATTAATATTGATAAAAGGCATAAAATCAGCAGGAAAATTTAATGTAAAGTATACCTATGGAGAAAAATGCATCTTCTCCATGTCTCCTTATCTGATAATGCACTACCTCTCCCTCATGCAAGACTGAAAGTACATAGTCTCCAACTGCAGTGTTGCTTTCACGAACTAGAAATGTTCCTTCACAACTTCCTTCCACTGAAATGGATCATAAAAAAGAAACTAATGTGTTACCTTCAATTTAGATACCTAATGTATTTTCTTTCAAAAATGTATTAAATGACTAAAGGTATTAATTAAACCCAGAAGCACAAATAAATACATAGCTAATAAATAATTACCATTTATAACAATTTGTTCTGCAGCTTCTCTGGTAATTTTGCCATGAAACCAACAAAGACTGTCTTCTTTCTCTTTGTTCATTTTGGAGTATTCAAAATCACACTAAGAAAAAAGTACAAATAATAGAGTAATTTCCCATACTCATTTGCATTGAAATTATGTACTTATATAATTATATGAAACAATTTTAACTTCTAGCATTTACAAATAGGCAGAATTGTATTAAGGAAATGCTAATAGGGGAGAGGGCTTCCTGGCAGTACCAAAATACTACTTACTAATCACATTGACAAGGATATTCCAACGTCACATTCTCCGGGCACTTTTCCGAACATTCATTTTAACCAAATGTCCGATGTTGAAGATTCTCACAATTAAATACCAGAATTTACTAACTTAAAGTACATCACAAACGATTTGTACAACATAAAATGAAACACAACCGCCCATTCTGTCACGCTTCAAGATATTCGCGAAACTGAAGAGAATGCAATTTCAAACAACCGCTAATTGAAACAAATCAAAACACGTATCAAATCATGAGATTATGTAATTGTCACCTCAGCACATACGAAGGTTTTTGTTATTCCGGATACAGCTGAGGACACGCTGTGGATTGTAGGAAATGCTGCGCTACCAACATGAGCATAACTATTCTCTGACTTGAATTTGACATTAGTAAATAACCTTCGTAACAATTGTCAAACGCATATCTCGTTTGTGCAAAGCATTTCACGATCTTTAAGATAATTGGAAATATTTATAGTTCTCACCTTTCGAAGGAATAGTTTCCCGATTAAATGTTTTAACATTGTCGCACTACCATCATGCTGCGACGGTGACAGCTGATGATATCTTGTTGCTCAGTATCACATGATATAATAGCGCGGTCCCAATTTTTCGCACGAATTTTCAGTCAATATGTAGAGACTTCTACAGATATTTGCCTCCACTGGTGCGTGGTGTCGGACAAAGGTGAAACCCTAGGACTAGGTGATTCAACGACTCTGAGGAAGCAAGACGATGAATCAACTGGATTCGTCATCGCACGCGGATCACATTCCAATGAATGCGTTGCGGAAGATACATACGGATGAAATGACTTGACACTTGACAAGTAAAGCTTGAGATTGAACGATTATGATTTTTCCATGTGTACAGGAGTTTTACGTCAAATATTGGTAACAATGTAATCTTGTTACGTATGAATTTTCTCAATCGTTATCTCAAACCTTCACTCATGCCAGTCCTAGACTAATTACTAGAGGCTGGAAGTTCTTGCATTTATTTTACCCAAAATACCCAGGCAAAATGGCACTTATTTTTACTAAAATAGGCATGCAAAAATATTTATTATGCCTAAAGAAGGGTGCAAATAGGCATGTAAAAAATGAAAAATCACTATTTAAAAAAGAAATAATTTAAATGAATCATATTTTCATTCTAACTAAAATTTACATTAGCACTTGCCTGGAAGAAAACGATAATTTCTTTGTAAACTTGATTGCACATGACTACCCGGTGTGGTGGGTACAAATTTGTTTTACTCGCGTCGCTGTCGTTATGAAATGCTCTTGTGGACTCCCTTTTGAATTTTGAAATGGCATAAGTGAAAACGGAATTATAATTTTCGTTCTTCGCCTTTGTGTCCCAGCACCAAGAAATGTACATCACATACAGATAGCTCTGTCCTCAAAAAGAATTGGGGGCCATATTCAAAATTAGGAAAGGATTCCTCGTCAGCGAAAAAAGCACGCCATCAATGAAAATTTAAAAATTTAGACTGGTATCATCTTCCTTTGTCATGTAGATTTTTAACACTACTAAACCGTAATGACTAACCTTTCCACATTGTAAATAATACACCGTTTGATATTAAACTTTTGGTGTGGTTTCACTAAGATATTTAATACGTAAACATCGTTTAAGCAACATTGACATGTACCGAAGTGAAGTCTAGTCTACTGAATTGTTTCTAATGGTAACAAATGGTATTTATTACTCAAAGGTGAAAATAGTAGTTTTATTATTGTTTGGCTCGAAATTGCTTTTCTTGAGATACGCAAGTACACAGAAAATAATCCAATATATAAATAATTTTTCAATTTTCACACCCCAGCACGCTGGCGACCTCCCTTCCAAAACTCCCTCTGTTCGTCATAACAAATCCAGGAAAGTTAAATAATATTGCAAATAATAGGGTTGTAGTTGCCCGATTCTGTATTTTCGCATGAAAAACTTTACTTGGCTTTCACAAGAGTAAAATCCTTTTCTAATATTTTTGTGACTATCAAGGAAAGCGAAAAGCTAACTGTCAAGGAAGATTGAATGTAATTACTTCAAACGTTGTTTTAAAGGAAGTGTGAATTGTTCAAAGAACATACCTTTATAATGTTAATTAGATCTTTATTGAAAATTTGTTTCCAACATCTATTGCACTGTTTTTATTTTTGTTTGATATGCTGTTAGTACGAGGTAATATTTATACATTTTTTAACAAATAAACTGGATTCATTAACAACTTTATTTCTTGATGGAAAGGATAGGGAAATGGATAGGGGAAGAGCGGGGATTAACATGCGAGAGTTCTCGCCCGATACGCTAGTAATCTTTATTCTTCAAAATTTATTACTGTTAATTAATGAAAAAGATACAAAACTTCATTTTTCCCAACAAAATCATTCAAAAGAAGGTTTTATGAGAACTATCTTACATTCATTTTTTGATTTCTTTATAAACAATAAAACAATGCAGCACAAAATAATTTTGAACATTAAGGTTATGCCAATAATTTGATAATTATCAGTGGTGCAACCAGGAATTTTTCATGGAAGTGTAGGTTTAGTGTCTAACCTATTTTATATTTTCTTACAATATTTCAATTATATTGAATTTAAAAAAATATTTTACTTGTTAATTTATACTTGTTTGTGACACATTCATTTAAGTTATCGAATGATTTTCGTTACTATAGAAAAATGATAAAAACTAAATTAGTGAATATTTCATGCAGCTCTACCGGGAGTCGATGCTGAAGTCCCAGTGAGCTCAGCCCCTTTCTTGGTTGCTCCATTGAACATTATGATAATGAAATATAGAATATTAAGAGCAATGCAATGTTAACATTTTTGAAAATTCATAGTTTCAAGAAAGAAAGAAAGAAAGAAATATTTCATGCATGTTCTTTGTTTAACCCTCTTTGGCATATTGATGTAATTTTATATAATCGCTGAGACAGATCGACAATAATGTAAGATTTGAAAGTTTACAGGCTGACGTAGACAATTAATTTCGAGCAACTCTCGTCACATAAGTTATTATTTTTTGTTCAAGTACTCTTAAGCTCTTAGTACTCTTAGGCTCTAATTTCGAGCAAGGTGGTCTGAGTCCTTTGCATTCTTTACTATTTCACATTTCATTCCCATCAACCTCACCGAAATCTGTTGATGTCTTTCGTATCCTGACAAGTAAACACAACTTCCCTGCACACTTCTATCGGAAAACATGAGCTCCAAAATGTTTGAAGTGACGTTCTTTCATTAAACTGCTCAGCGGTGCGAGAGTTTTTTTAAAATTATTTTTTATATTTGCAGAAAAACATAGCTCAGTAAATATAACTATACATGTGGATTAAAAGACTTACTTACTATACTTGAATTTAACTTACATACTATTACAAGGGAGAGGAATCCCCGTTAAGGAGTCCTCAGTCCGTATCTAAAACTGCAATTTTTTTAGGAATATATCGTATGTATATCCGTTTTCTGTTCTTATTTGGAACATAGGGTTTTTGGCCAGTTTGAAGGGATGGGATTTGAGGTAGGTTAAAATAAAAATTGAAGGCCAGACACGTGATGTGTTGTTCCATAGATTCCAGGTTACATTCATTAAAGAGCTGGTTGTTCGTTATATACCAAGGGGCATGAACAACTATTCTTAAGATTTATCTTTATTTTGCAGGACTTGTAGTTAGTGAATGTTAGTTTTGGCAGAGTTGATTCAAATTGGGCTCGCACATAGCATTAGCGGCCTTAAGATTGTTTTATTAATTGCGGTGGCTGATTTGTAGTATATTGGACTGTTTCTCTAGATTAAAGGTCGTAGTTGTGACAGTTTTATTTTAACTTAGGTCGCCTTGGCATTTATACTTTTTCCCCAATTTATCTTGGTACCTAGGTATAAACCTAAGCATTTAATGGGTTTATTAGGGTGGTACCAATCTATTGTATTGTTATTTAGCGTGAGGGGGGAGAGTAATGTTTTAACGTAAATATTTTTTGTGGCCGTTTTGCTAGGGTTTAATTGAACTTTAAGTTTGGCGGCCCAACTGTCGATCAAGTTTAAATAAAGTTGAATGTGAGTTGTCAACTCGCGGAGGTTTGTGAGGTAAATATGGCCGTGTCGTCGGCAAATTGCGCAATCAAAATTTTATTAAGTGTGGGTTTGTCAGCAACATAACGGTTGAATAGGGCGGTGAGCCTTGTGGAAGTCCTGCGTTTATGAGGGTGAGATAAATGGCTGTTGACTTTGACTGCGAAGGATCTATTGCTCAACAAATTTATTAATATTAACTTTAAATGCTGTAGACTGCCTATTTGAATGAGTTTATATACGATAGCTTGGTGCAAAGTTCGGTCAAATGTTTCAATATTGAGCATCAAAATAATTCTAAAAACCTGTAACAAGTATATTGTATCTCAAGTTTGGGTCAATGACATCCATTTCGATCAGGTTTTTCGTCCAGTTTGTTTGATCATTTGAGTGAATGCTGAGATGGCCCTTGATTTGCTTCTGGACATAAACGTAGCTTCATTATCTGCGCACGACTTCCAGAATTCTGTGGGAAATATAGTCATTTTCCATGTAGTCGCGGCATGGTGTCTCCATGTTGTTCGTTCACAAAGGGTACGGAGAGGGAGAAGAACTCAAATCTACAGCTGATTTGCTCTTGAAAATATTTCTTATTACACCGGGGCCAATATTTTCTTATTAATTCTTTCCAAAAAAAGGTAATTTACGTCTGTATTCGGTATTGAACTTGTATAAGCCTCAGGGTAGGGATCCCAAAATTTCGAAAGTGGGCACAGAATACTCATGTCCTCGTAGCCCTTGACATTTTTTAAAACTTTTTTGACGTTAAATAAAAATAAAATACTGCACTCGACTCGCATACAAATTGCCGCGCATGGTGCATCGAGTGAGTGCGCGCAAGCATTCACAATAACGAACGTAAGCTGGAACGTAAGTTTAGCCAGAGCCAATCAGATTCAAAAGTATTGAAGCTTGATTGATTGTCAATTCGTTTCTAGCATGGTGGGAAGATCTTTTCACCACGGTTTCTAGCATTTTCTTCGCTTTGTTTTTATTAATAAATGCAAGTATGTGTTGTATTAGTGCTCGCATTTTCTTTATTTTATAGTCAAGGATTCTCTTGTACCAATTCACGAGTGATTCGTCGAACGTAATTATTTTATTCGCCACATCAAGTTAAAGTCACAAGAAAAATGGCTCAAATTATTCATTTGAATTCACTACTCTCGTCAAAACCTTTCGGAAAGTAGTTCAGTACATAACGGTAATGAACTGACATAACCACAAACTACTTGTACACAATCCATGTTTGTTTCTTTCATGCTGCTCTCTGATTGGTCTTCAGTAGAATTCCGACGTAAACGACATAGATGCTTGTCAACTCTACGGCTTACGACTATGTTTACGTCCAAACTTTGGGAATGGTCTCGCTTAATAACTCATTTCTAGGTTTACGTTAGGCTACGTTATGTTTACGTTTGCATTGTGAATGAGGCCTTACATGTAGTCGAAGGCAGTGTAGCGCACGGGACGTTCGGGCATGGTGGGGGCGGCAGCCAGGAAGCTCCGAGGGGGCGGAGGCGGCGGCGGGGGCGGGATGGCCGGTTGCGGGGGCAGCTGTGACTTGGATGGCGCGGGCGGCGCCGTGGGGGCGGGCCCGTCCTTGGGGCCGCAGCAGGCGCGCAGCGTGAAGAAGTAGACGAGCTCCACGAAGCTCAGCAGGCTGGCACCCACCAGGAGACCGCACGTGCCGCCCATCGACACTGCGCACGTGCAACGCAAGCCGCCCACTCAGTTCGCTCACACAGAGCTCTACAGCGGCCGTCTCGTCTCTACAGCGGCCGTGACCCGGCAGGGCCGAGGGTTGGAGTACCGACGGAGGCGGAGTTTCGGAGTTGGCTTTTTAGCTCTTGTTCGAATAATATTTCTGCTTACTCGAAAGCTAGCGACTAACTGGGGAAAGGGGGATGCGTTTTCCCCTCAGAGGCCCTTGATCCGGTTCCTAATGCGAGCCCCCTTGATTTACATCTCGGTAGAGTGCTGTGGCCTATTTGAAACACACTAAACTAGTAGTTCTTTGCAAGACCCCAGCCCAGTCAAGAGGTAATGCCTTCATCTTCACTTGTATACGGATTGGCCATTTATTAACTACTTGGCCAATTATTTGAAGTAGAATATAACATTTATATAACTAAATAAGGTATGCATTGCAAATATTTAGATTTGACTGTGCAGAAAATTGGCTTTAAAGGTAATCGAAAACAAAACGGAGACCCGGGTTTGGGTATTTTCCTCTACAGCTTGTGCTAGGCAACTTGAGTGGACGAGTTCGCTGAGTCAGGGGCGACTTTTCAGATTCGGTTAGAAATGCATAGAGTACGGAAGTTCGCATGTGTGTTGTTGTGTCGTGAGGCTCTCTCAACCCCAATGCAACACAATTCTAAACATTCTAAAGACGAAGGGCGAGGGAAAGTCTTGAGAACTCGCAGTTCTGCTCGAGTCGTTCCAGATCATGAAAGATGTTAATGTGTAGAATAATTCAACTCGTCTGTCCCTGAGGATGGACAACGAAGTGCTACTTTCGGTCCATGACTCTTGCTTTCAGATGGAATTAACCGGAATGAACAACGTAAGCGACATATCAGATTGCCATGGGGCGTGGAATTTTCATTCGGTTGCCATATCATTCGGAGCTGTCTTTTAAAAGCGGGCGCCGTGCTTTAATCGAAAATCCGCCCCCGTTGTGTTTCAAACCTACGCCTTCTCGATCTACAATAGTACATTACGAAACGAAATTGTAATGTTGGGTATTAATACATGAATATCGTAAATGTCACACGAGTGTATTAATACCCATTACATAGAGTTTCATACAGTACTTTTTCTACAACTTATGGTAACTTTTATAAGTTGAATTTTTACACTGAATAGTTCCATGGCAGTTGACATGCAGGGTTCAAGCCAAGGCCACGTAGCGGACAGCTCCCTACCCTGTCGCAGGTGACTTTGGCTCACCACTGCGCTAGTGAAATAAGATCAACGTTAAATTTCGCGCGATCCAATTTATTTTAAATAATAGTCCACCTAAAAAACTAATAGTGAAAGAAATTTTACAACACATTTACTTGAACGATTGCCAATGATTAATTACGTGTCAATACTTTGATTGTAAACTTCTCTTTTATTGTTTGAGAACCTGTATCATAATGAAATATGTATCGAAACTGCGGTAGTCACCCGCGCACCCTTGAAAGAGCCGCCAAAACAAGAGTTCTGACGCCACTCAATAGAGACCGACAGCAGCAGCAGCAGCAGCCGCCGCCGCGGCTAGGCAAAGCAAAGCGCGCCACCACCCTTACCCCGGGGCTTATAGCCAGCGGACCCTCAGCCCCAGCGGGATATAAATCTGCACCCCAGCCAGTCAGTGCCTACCGGCAGTATGGTGAATGCGTGTGATATAGTGATTAGTGGCAACGAAGCGGCGAAGTTGAACGGATTCTCTCTCCTGAACGGTAAAATCGGGGCTTCTGCAGTGAACATCGGACATCCTCCTGGTTAACGGCGACTTTGGCTTTCCCTAGTACATCCCCTGGAACATTGTACAACTCGCTAGTGAATGGTTACGATGTACTTGTGTGAAACTGGAATAAATCTGTATTTTATGAGAAGTACTTTTTTTTTTGACATAACAGAAATGAGGGTCGTTACGAAACGGGTTCCAGCAAGTACACAACGGGAGGAGGAAAGGGCTCCGTCGCACACGCGCCGCGCGCTCAGCGCAGCCGCTCACCGACGAGATCCAACTTGGTGCGCACGACGTTGCGGCGGAAGCGAATGGTCGGCAGGCGGTCGAAGGTCATCTCCGTGATGGACCTCTGGGACCTGCAAAGGGAGAGAACCTCCGTTGGACACCTTGTGGGATGCTTCCCTTGCTCAAACTGCTTATAATCATTTCTCATCCACTTGCGGCATCCGGCAATGAAAGATGAAATCATGGCCCCAAATTTCACCCATGTCTGAGATAGGCCAATCAGGAAGGCAGATATTTGGTTTAAGCTTTTTGATGTTTGGGTTGGTAAAAATGTTACACACCTTTCTTCGACATTGAACGCGGAATAATTCTCCTTGAACGAATTGAAAATAAATATGGAGTAATTCCCTTTGAACGTAACCTTTTTCCTAAAATATCGTTGTCTTTTGACCCTATCGGCAAGGGGCTCGGCGCCGTTAATTCTCATCTCTCATTCACCCATCAAAGTACCCTCGGCGTCCCGAGTTTCTTAAACTCCGTGACGGACCATGGTTAAGCAGCGTAAGGCGCCGGCAGCGTTTGGTCCAGCACTGACGCTTTTCGGATTTTCGCACTGGTTTTTGACGATCGATTTCGGTGTTTTGGCGGACGCTCAGCAGCATCTAGGGCGGCAGAGCCGTCGTAAGCTTGCCTGCGCTCACCAACACACTCGAAGTCCTTCGCTGAAGGGAAGCCTGTAAATCGGGTCTTACATTCTCTCCTAGTTACCAACACCAACCCCGTCTTTCATAAAAAACGCATGACCTAACCAACTTTCCTAACAATGCTTACTTATGATTATTCGTGTGCGTTATGAGAAATTATTCAAATTTAAAAGAAACATGACTGAAATGTGATCAGAAATACCACACAAATTGGAAAATCATTCAAATCTTCTCACTATTAATATGTCGAGTTATAATAGTGAAAAACAACAAAACTCCAGCGACATTAAAACGCCAGATATAACGTACCGATCAGGGTAAAATAAATAGGAATATTCCAGTTGAGTAACATTTCCACCCATGCAAATATGCATATATAGGTTCTTACACTCGTGCAATATATTCTTAATATTATGTTCAGAATTTATCAATTAATTTAGTTTTTTCGAATTGCTGTGTTTAACTCTTCTCCCTTTTCATTTTGGAGAAATACATATTTTACAATTACCATGACCCTAAATTCGTTACCCATTAATAAAAAATGTAATTTTTAAAATGAATTAGGCATAATTTTTTACTTATTATAGTGGGAGTTGGAATGAAAATCAGAAAGGAATTGAGTTGGTACGTACTGTGTGGTGGTCTGAGTCAATCTGGTTACTTCCTGGTCGTCACAACTCGGAGAGCACGAACAATACATTTTGTCTGTTGCCGATTTGTTTTGCATTTGGTATGTCGTCAGGTATTTTGAATTCTTATACATACACCACAAGCCTGTTATGTTGCACACGTCCTCCGTTTCTATCGAAAACAAACAAATCATAGTACAAATCATATTCCAAGCCTTCGATGTCTGGAACACCTGCTCTTATTCGAATATTTGGTGTCAAATTAATATTTGAAAGAGAATAAATGCGGTGTCATGTAAGTTCTAGGAAATTCATTTTTTAACCCTTCAAGCGTGTCAACGGTCTATGTTGTCCTTTAATTTCGCCCTTCCTTCCGCGTGAGAGACGTCATATACCGTGAATGCTTTTCAAACGCTCTTTCCCGTTCATTATGCGCAGTTCCTTCGGTGGTCGCCAAAAGGAATATAATTCAACTGCGTAAAACTTTTAGATAACATTTAGTTTAACGCGCTTGAAGGGTTCATCTGAGATAATCATTTCTTTTACATCAACTGCTCATTTTGTACTTCTTGTGTCAATTGCCAAATTTCTCTTCAATAAGAACAGTTTTTGGAAACAAATCATATTTTCTATAACTAGTATTATTATTATCCAAAAATTGATTATTATAAAATAACCTTTTTCATAAAAAAACAATAACTACGTTTAAAAAGTGTGCAATATAAAACATAGTCATTTCGAACATGTACTAAATTAAAACAACGAAATGAAGGGATTTCAGATATTTTTGTGCATAGTGGTTTTTTATCCTTTTTATTAAAACCACAAAATATACTTTAACTTTTATTAAATTGTATTCCACCAACTGTTGTTCACAGTTATGGTTCTTCCAACCACAGACGTAGGTCTTTCCTTGTGTTTACATTTCACTTTCTAGCCTCCTACTACGTAGTATTGAGAAAGTATTGTAATGATGGAGTAACTGCGAATTGTTGTAAAAAACTCTCATTATGGGGCCCTGATATTGCAAGTCCGTCTGTCTCTCTACCTGTCATCTACTAGTAAATTACTTCCTCAAAACCTTTGTGTAGTCAGAATTCATGATTTGCGGATCATTGACACCGTAAAATTGCAAAACGTTGCGTCCGCCTGTCCGTCCGTCTGGCACCTGGTAATTTATTTAGTGATTTAATTTATTCAAGAAAACCCATTTTTTCGGTATCAGAGACGCACAAAACTCTTCCGATATGAGATTTACTATATATACTATATATTTACTATATAACTAATGGAAATGAAACAGCACATACTTTCTCGCAATAATACAATATAATCGTTATGTTCAACGGGACGCCTACAATGCTTCATCAATTTCAAACAGAAATTTCACAAAAACTAATAACTTTTAAAAAATAGTATTGTACCTCCCCATTTTCTAGTTTTGCATTCTTTTTGCATTTTCGAAAAAACGAGCATTACCCCAAAATGGAAAGAACATTATATTTTTCCGTCCCTTATAACATATGTGAAGAAAATTTTTAGAAACAAATGGAGCGGTTTTTAAGAAAAAATGCGACAATTTCAAGGGCACAAAACTATTCATTTTTTTAAAATGTACATTATCTTTTTTAAAGAGCTAATTTTGTTCAACAAACTCTAGACAAAAATCTCTATCTTCAATTTTGTGGTTATAATATTTTTTCAATATTCGAGAAATCGGAGATATCATCGAAAATGAGGTGTACACTACTCTCTTAAACGTCCTTCACCCTGTTCAAAAAGGAAATTTGATCAAAATATTTGGAGGGCATTTGCCTGGCGCAAGGCAGACACTGACTGACGAAGGGCGAGAGCGGGACGAGGCAGCCGCACAGGCGGCGCTGGGCCTCGATGCGGCACTGCACCATGCAGGCGCTGTGCGAGTACTTGCGGTACACCCCGAGGCCTTCCTCCTCCAGCCGGCAGCGGCGCTGGTGCAGCGTGATTTGCGCCACCTGCACAACACGTCAGGGCGCACTAGCGACCTGAACAAAATCCTACAAAATGATTTTCCAAAATGTTGCACACGATGTTCGAGAATAACAAATGAAATACTATCCTATAACACCAATAAATTAAATATTTTAAGAACAGTCTTCGTACACTGCAATACTGAAGTATTACAGTACATGATACATTTTAACAGGTCTTTAAATAAAGGGGAAAATTGGCATATCGCCAATGAAAAAAATGTCTAAATCATAACACAAAACGCAAATAGCAAATACCTAATGGCAGAAAGCAATATCCTTGGAGGCTTTTGCCTCGTAATGTTATTTGTGTCATCAATAGTGCCGGACTAAATATGAAGAGTCAGAAAGCGCAGTAGGAGGGTAGGCGAAAAAACACAGTCAAATATGTTCTTTTTTCAGACAAAATGGAAACTTCTTCACTGTTTTTTTTGTTTTTTCTCGATTTCTTCCGAATCAAAGACACAATCTTAAATGGCGGTGCGAAGTTTTCAGAACATTTATGTGTATATTTGAATATCACCCAACAACGAAAGGAATTTTCAGAATTTCACAGTCGCAGCGTGGCGCATTGTTTTACATACTCACTCACAACTCATATCTCGTGAAAGACTATCAAATAGAGCACGGGAAATTCGAATTTGCAATTTGAATATTAGAAAAAATACCTATGGTCTATTAATATTTTAAAAAAGTGTACATGACCATTTTTAGAACTGATTTAATTTAACAAAAGTCTATATAGAACATCTGTATAGTACATCTGCAATGTTAATTTTTATTGTTTGCAATTTTCGGAAATGAGTCCGGTGAAAATGGGATCAGCACCACTCTTTTACGATTCCTTGCTAGGAATGTTAAATAGGAAGACAAAATTATAGAAAAAAATGGAAACGTTTTAGAGAAAATAATTGTTAAAATTGTTTTAAAATTTTCTTTGTTTTACGCAAAATTACGAAAATCTTCTCATGTTTTTGAAAAATAGGACATGCCTTTGTTTAAAGATGTGTTTATAATGAACAGATTACATTAAGAAAAATCTATCTTTAAGATTGTAGTTCTAGGAAGATACCGAAAAAGTTCTTGAACTTTTGCAATTTTCGAAAAATAAGAGATTTCAACAAATTTGTGGCTTTCGCCACTACGATTTAAAAAAAACATCCTTTAATCTATCCGTCCGATTATTTCTACACCCTTTCTTTTTATGATCGTTCCTGAACCTGTGTCTGTCTCACGAAGCTTCCAAACCATCTCATTTAGACCTTTTTAGGGGAGAAGTACATTCGTTCCTGCGTCCTCGGCCCCTTCCGACTGCCATGTGACTGAAACATCTAAAATTCCTTCGTTTCTTGTTGATTTGTAATACAATACTTCATTTATACACTTATTCTTGAGTTTACTGCATAATTGAAAAATTTAGACTCAGATGTCTTGAACACAGCACAGCAAATGTTGTAAGTTTGGCAACGAGTAGGTGATTCGCGTACGAGCAGATTTTGTTGCCCAAGCGTTGCAAAGTTGTGACAAAGTTGTGTGCGCAAATCCCTTCGCGCACGTGTTACGCTATTTTTAAAAAGCGCGAAAGGTATTTCGCAAAAGCTCTGCAAGTTTCGCGTACTCTTCGTAATGTTTCACACACTATTAAAATGAAAAATAGCTTCTTTGCGTATGGAAACTGTGATTTGCGCACATGTGTTAAAAAATCGTTTATCTACCTCCGGGTCGTTCTCTACCTCCTTGATGTTGTACAAGACGCGTTGCTTGATCTGCTGTGGTGGCACCAATAGGAACACCTCGTTGGTGTTCAGGGTGGGCACCTCGTGCCGTGGCATCACGTAAAACTGCGCAAAAAAATTATATTGTTATAGTATAATACCGTGCGTACCGATGTGTATCAATTATATTGAGAGCGTAGGCTTCCGCGGCCGGAGTCAGTATTTACTAGGCTGTCCGGGTGACGCCGCGTCCATGGCGAAGGTGCCGACGTTTCGGTCGCCATTCTGCGACCTTCCTGTTGCATTACGCCCTGAGGAAGGTCGCAGAATGGCGACCGAAACGTCGGCACCTTCGCCATGGACGCGGCGTCACCCGGACAGACTAGTAAATATCAATTATATTGGTATAATTCACTTAGGACTGCAGAGAACGCATATCGGTAGATTCGTTCACGGAACGAACAATAACGGAATGGAAAGATAATGACCTCCAAACACATTACCTCTATAAAAAGAAGGTTAGTGCACAAAAAAGGTACATCCACTTAGGTTAATACAAATGTTCTGTGGTGGAACGATTTCCATCTGAGGGGATAGTTCGGGAGTCGAGCAAATGAGCAAAGCGAGCATGAGTAACTACGAGTATTATACTACTATGCATTAATATTACTTGTTAATGTCCGGATTTTTTGAAAAATAACACTTTCCAATTTTGATAAGTCATTTGTATGCATAGTAATACACTATATTAAAATACTAATACATGTTGTATTATATTATTAAAATGGAAAATTTGGTAAGCCAGATTCTCTAAAGTAACTCATGGAATAAACATTAAGATGCCATTGATGTAAGAATTGTGATAAAGAGAAATATTAACAAAACTTGTCTGTTTAACTCATAGAATTGCTGTTTGTTCAAAAGTTTCAGGCAGCTTTAATAAATTAAATAATTCAAAACCAGCGATCTTATGAAATTTTCGAGAACGCACGTTTGCGGAGAGATTGTTTTAGGGCAAAAGAGACGCTGTGCGCATGTGGTCGAGAAAACTCCCGAAATCGTTCGTGAAAAAGAAGCGTGTAAGTCGGGTCTAAGGGTGAAGAATATTATCCAATAAACAATGATGAAATTTGATTCATACCTTACTTTTGACGTTCACTTCGAAGAAAAGAGTTCCTGGGCCCTTTTTCCGATTAGAAATCAAGTCGAGTGCAACCTTTGGTTCTCTGCAAGACGAAAAAAATGCGTCAAAGCGGAAGGCGAATAGACATGAAGCATAGGAACTAGAACGGGGACCGGCGTCAACGAACATTAAAAAAGAACAAAAAAGAAGGAAAGAAGAACACAAAAACCCAGGATAGAAATAGACGCATGCAAAGCTATTACAAATTAAACAATTCAACCAGCAACATGATATGTTTACGTTGTTCGTACAGGTATCATTCTCGAGACGACAGAACTGCAGAAGTTTTCGGTACTAGATAAAAGTTTTGTTGCTTCAATACTATCGATGCTACGATTATATATTATTCGCGTATAGGTTACTATTAACGACGCAACACCTCTCTCCGAGGCCCGGTTATATTCTAGAGATTAAAGAGTGGAATTGTCGGTCCGGATGGTCGAGATAGCTAAGATCCGGGATCGCTTCCTGACTTCTGCCTTAGCGATCTAGGACCGAAGGATCACGGGTTCGAATCCCGCCTCGAGCATAGCTGTATTGTGTTTTCCTTGCACAGTTACCATACCGTTACACGCAATAGTGATCACTAATGACCTAGAAGTTGAATAACACGACGTTAAATAACAACATAAGTGTGAAATTATGGGAATCAATATTTCGACTGCATCTCTTGATAAAGACAAGCTTGTTAGCCTTAAGGGGGAAATATCATTATTACTATTATTATTATTGTTATTATTATTATTATTATTATTATTATTATTATTATTATTATTATCATTATTATTATGGAGTGATGAGGAGTGAAAGGACTAGGATGATGGTAGGAGGTGTTAGATAGGATAATGAGGGGGAAAGGATACATTGGATTTTGCAACCATCCCAGTATTTGCCTTGTGACCGAGAGAAACCACGAAAACCCAGGTCTGGCCCGAGGATCGAAACCCGACTTCCCGATTGCAAATCCAGTGCTCTAAACACTGAGCCACATCGCTTGGTTATATTAGCTGAGCTTTAAAATCTCAGGTGGAGGGATCTTTTGGGATATGAGAAAGATTTACGCCAAGACACAGGCTCGGGTACAACAGTGTGTATATTCTCTCCAGAATATGGCCACTGATAACAGCACTGGACGAAATATAAATACCATATATTATATATATATATACAATATATATATATATACAATATATACACATATATACATATATATATATACATATACATATATACATATACATATACACACACATACATATATATATATATATATATATATATATTGTGTCGTCACCAAATAATATTATAATATTTTTATATCGAAATAGCTTCCATCAAAGTTAAGTAGGTCGCGGAACTGGGCTTTTGTTGCGAAGAAACCTAACAACCGCCCAGCCGCGCCCGCACATTGACAGCTGCCCGACCGACCGCTGGGGAGGGTGTCGCTTAGTAGCGGACACATTTATGGCCCGTCATATACACCTCGCGCTTCCACCCTTCGCGGAGACACCGGGCACTCAGGACAAAAAATACGCGCCCGCGCGCCCTTTTGCCACGCGCCCGCGCAAAGAATCCAAATTCCCAAAGGGGTTATTTACAACTCGAATGTCGCCGGCTGCCGATCAGCCTCCGCTGACAAATTTATGGCCCAGAAAACACGCAACCGCTCGAACAAGTGTTCGGACAGCTGCGAGAGAAGCATCGCTTAGAGAAAGAGAGAGAAAAAAAGAGAAGCGAGAAAAAAAAGAGAAAAAGGGAGAAAAAGAGAGAAAAAGAGAGAAAGAGAGAGAAAGAGAGAGAAAGAGAGAGAAAGAGAGAGAAAGAGAGAGAAAGAGAGAAAAAGAGAGAAAAAGAGAGAAAAAGAGAGAAAAAGAGAGAAAAAGAGAGAAAAAGAGAGAAAAAGAGAGAAAAAGAGAGAAAAGAGAGAAAGAGAGAAAAGGGGAGAAAAAGGGAGAAAAAGGGAGATAAAGAGAGAAAAAGAGAGAGAGAAAGAAAGAAAGAGAGAAAGAAAGAGAGAAAGAAAGAAAGAAAGAGAAAGAGAGAAAGAGAAAAAGAAAGAAAGAGAAAAAGAAAGAAAGAGAAAAAGAAAGAGAGAAAAAAAGAAAGAGAGAAAGAAAGGAAGAGAGAAAGAAAGAAAGAGAGAAAGAGAGAGAGAGAGAGAGAGAGAGAGAGAGAGAGAGAGAGAGAGAGAGAGAGAGAGAGAGAGAGAATCTTCCTGGAAAATTCCGTAAACGGTGCATCCCGATTGGAGAACTTCAAAATTAAAACGCACTTAGTTTAGGCCTATGGGACGTCTCATCGTGAGGGTAGGGAGGATCTGCAGGTTCGGAAACGTTCAGGAAGGGGGAAACGGAGGTAACTTGGACGCGAGATGTGCAGAGAGACTTCACTATAATTCAGACTCTCGAAAAAGCACTATAATGCAGACTCTCGAATAGATTTTTAATTCAGATTCTCGAATAGACACTCTAATTCTCTCTAAATTACGCCTAAAGTCACTACTGAGAGAACATCATTTACATTAGAATTACCGCGGAGGAAACTTGGGCGGGAGATACATCCCGCATAACCTTCCCGATAACCGATCCCGCATAACTTTCGCATAGTTGATCTGCATCCGCCGCCTAGTACCATATTTGGGCCCATTCAAGCCCGCACTAAACCACGGCCAGCAGCCATGCGTCCTCAACTGAATGAGTCCGCCCGATGTGACGACTCCGTCGCCACGCCACGCCGCCAGCTGAGGAGGAACACCCAATAGGAGGTCGGTGACCTGAGCCGTCTTCGAATGAGGACCGCCATCCAGCCGGTCTGCGGAGCTACCGCCAGCCAGCCAGTGGTGATTAATCCGGTATTTAACCGGAGTCGAACTATCTCCAGTAGAGGCGCGGGGCTCCGTCGCAGGACATTTTGGCAAGAGACTAAGAGTGGCCGCGCTCAGGTCTTGTGTATTATAGTTAAATATGCATGAATTGTTATCAATAAGTCATTAATGTTAGAGTTAAGAAATTTTTTCATTAACGTTAAGATTATGAGCTCGTAACGTAAGGTTAGCAAGTAATCTGTGTGACTTGTAACTTCCCTGGCAGCTCATGTTGCCAGGAATAAATTCAATTTTGTTAGAAACGATTCAATGACTGATTTAGACCTCACTCTCCATCCATCTGTTACCAGAACTGAACCTGGTGGCCCGACATATCTCCTATCAAGCCGGATCTCACATTACAAAAATATATATATTATATATTATATATATATACGATATATATATATATATATATAGTGACGTTTGGGACATGCACCAAACATCCCAGCCACCCTCGCCGCCACGGCGACGCCCAGGAAAGTGTTAGCCAGCTAGCTGCTCTCCAATAACAATCCTATCATATAGATATTTCATCACTGACAAGATATCTCGTATGGGTATAACAATGTATAACGCAGACTAAGCTAATATTACTACTTACGCAGTATGGATGTTGTTGAAAGAATAGCATGTGCTATACTCATTCTCCAGAAACAAGAACTGGTGGCAACACGGAAAGGGAACGTCGTTCCACCTGCACTCCCCGAACATTTGTTCACATGGCCTCCGAAACTGCAATACGCAACAACAGGAACGATTGAATACGGTAACTTCAAGCAAAAGTGTATGCAGAATTACGCATGCCATCGTTTTAAGCAACAATTGATCGAAGCGTATTCAAAAAATAAAGTTGCAATGGACAGTATACATTAATAAGTTTTTTATTGGGCTGTATCGTCTATACAGTTGTAGGTAATTGGGTGAAGCGCGAGAAAACAATACACAATTTTAATTGTTTAACTTAAATTGTTTTAATTTGAATTCATCGTTGAATCTGCGTAAGCAGTTATTCTTAAATTTTGTATATGCAACGTGTTCATAAGTACCACAGTCTCTTCAGACGTGGCACCAAGTATGGCTTTTACAGATAAATAAAGTGTGTGTTGTCTTCTGAGACAAATGGCAAACCTCTGTAAATGAACTACCCACTCTATGATAACTTTCCTTTTAAATTCTCTTCTCAGTTTTAGCTCTAAATGAAAGAGAAGGAATATTTTCTTTCAACTTATGTACACGTACCTTGGTAAGAAGTTCTTTGAAGCCATCTGTCGGGCATTGTGAGCTTGGGATAAAAGTTCCTTTGGGATCAAAACATTTGTTTGCTCTGATTCCTACTATTTTGTACTTGAAGAATGCTAGATTTTCCAATAGCAATCTTCTGCTTCCACTCTCGCTGGAACCGCAAAACACAAATATGTTATACTTCATGTTGGTGTCCAAAAAATTAAACAAGTGTATAACAACACTCTGAGACACACTTTGCTGTTGCTGTATCCTCCTATATTTGATATAAGTTCCGTTCTACATTTATAGGGAGAATACTTAATACCAAAAAGCCACAATTTAATGATTTTGAAATCATTGAATGGTTGATTAGAAATTGTAAATTATAAACAGAAAAGTCTTTTCAGTCCGCTGAAGTATTTTATTGTGCACGTCAATGACCCCGGAAGTGAGTCACTCTTTAGATGGTTCATTGAAAAACACCGTGCGTTTATTTACGTAAATCACAAAAACATTAGTGGTGTTACAAAATGACAGATTTTCTAGTTTAAGATAATTTCCTTTTTTTTAAATCAGGGCTTATGAATGTATTTGGTTTGGCCCCTTCCTCTTTCCAGCTGTTATTCGTATCTATCGGCGCATTAAACATCTACCTCCTACCACTAGCTGATTTCCTCCGAGAACTTTCTCAGAGAAAAGCGCCTTCGCGCTCCCCGATATCGCGGAGGTCTACTATCTTGGCTCTGGGCCTTTACGTACTTGCTCACTGTTTCCCTTGGACCCATCAAGGTCCATTGTACTTCGCGTAGGAATCAAGTTCCTCAATGGCGTGTTTGTAGATTCAAAATGAGTAATAAATGTTCATGAAGAGGTAAATCGAGTGTGCACTTACTTTTTCATCACCAGCTCAATGTACTTGCTAGGCTCTTCATCGCAAACAGTAACGCTAAAGAATTTGGTGTCCCAGGAGAGGTAGTTGGTCTCCGTGTTGAAGCTGATGGCGTTGTTCTGAAAGGCGTCCCACGAGGCGCGGATGAGAAGAATGGACCCGTACCACGACAGCAGGCAACACGCCAGCCAGAAGAGACTGCACAACACCAAAGGGCGGTTAGATCCTTTCCAGTTTCTGCGATTGCGTCTGAAGGAAGTTTTGCTCGAATTTCTCCAACACCTTGCCAGTTAATTTTTGCGGTTAAGTCTCGTTACTGTAGAGCCAGACGTCTTCGTGAGATATTTTACGCGATCCCTATTTCCCTACAGGATTGAAATGTGCGTAATCTTCACGGTAGTGGACGTGTGTTGTAAAGGTATAGTATAAATTCATTCTACAAGGTTTCTAGTTAGATTTCTTACAAATTGACTCTAAATATTCATGTTTATTTTGTGACAAGAGAATACCCTAAACAATGTGATTATTCTATGTTGATTCCATAATATTGCTTGGAGTATCATATTGTCTCATAATTACACACGAAATAAATATGTTAGAGGTAATTTCCATTCAATTGATAACTATTGAAAGGTAAGTTGCACATATTCAACAATAACATGCGTATAAAAAATACATTTTCCGGACGTTTCTTTCCAGACAGTTCTTTCAGTGTAGTACAAATGTTCTGGTGTGTTTTGCATCGTCCCTCGTTCCTCATCTGGAAGTTTCTTTCAGGGAATTTTGATCTAATAACACTGCACACAAAAAAGTTGTTAGACCCAAAGGCTTAACAAATGCTTCTCTATGGGTGCCGACACGCTGAATCCGAATCTGAAGCCAGAATGGCGCCACTACCCTCCATTTTTGTAATCGTAAAACCAACGTAAAATTTACCTTCTACAATTTCACGTTGGTTTGTCTTGAAAATAAATATGGAGGCTGGTGGCGTAATTCTAGCTTCCGATTTGGATTCAGAGCGTTACATAGCGAAAAATGTGTGAAGCCTAACAACAGCCTGAAGTAGTTATCATAATCATCAGATGACAGTTTCAACAGCTCACTACATAAAACTCACATATAATACATGTACATTATTTTACAACACATTGCCAGATGACTTTAAACGCCTAAATTCGATACAAAAGTTTAAGTCCCAAGTAAAATCTTTTCTGCTGCATAACTGTTTCTATACAATTAGAGACTATATCGAGCATCCAAAAGGAAAGTTACATTAATTTTAACAATGACATTTAATGTATTATATATCATTTGATTGTATAATTGTAAAGAACCTGTAAAACGTATTGTACTTCAGTTTCTGGGTCAATGACCCCCATCTCGATAAGGTTTTCGTCCAGTTTTCCTGATCCTCGAGCAAATGCTGGGATGACCCCTGGTTTTGCTTCTGGACATAAATGTAACTTCAAATTAATTTCTCCCCATAGCACGTCACACGCAATTTTTAACTATTTTTGACGTAAATAAATAAATAAATAAACCCTCTGAAGACAAAAATAATACATTTTCACAAAGTATTTTTTGCGATTAAAAAAAACTTGGTAGGTGGAGGTGCAATTCTTTTATGTACGTATTCAGTGCGTTGATAAACACAGAGGAACTTGTGTCAAGTCTTTCGGTCTGACGACAACCCCCGATGGCAAAAAAATACATTTTTATGATGTTATTGCGATTTAAAAATATTGGAAGGTAGTGACGCAATTCTGGTTTTAAGTTCGGATTCGGCGCGTCAACATACAGAGAGAAACTTTAAATCTCTGTGTTTGACAACAACCCCGATTGCAAAAAAATACATTTTCCGGATTTTTTTGCGATTTAAAAAATTGAATGGCTTTCTGGCTTCACTTTCGGCTTCAGCACCTTGACCTACATTGAGAACTATTGGGTCTGACTATCGAGTCTTTGGGTCTGACATTATTGACATTATTTTTTGTTTGCCTGAGCATTATTTGCAAGAAAACTCCTCACTGAGGGCACGATCAGCTTTCTGTGCACCATTTCACGTCACGCAGTTACAAGTAACCTTTTTAATGTCGACTAGTTTACTTATATACTATTTATTTACGGTAAGCTTTTAAATTGTAAATTTGGAATTATTCCCCTCAACTTTGAACGACAACCATAAAGAGGTCAAAGTTTTTCCGGCCCTGGCTTGTAAGTTAAAGTTTAAAACTAGAAATACCGCGTTAAATCATATCATTGGGATATATTACGATCCTGGTAAAACCCAAATCTGAAGTACCTTGGGCTGGATCCTTTCCCAGAAGATATTAGACATCTGGGTGTCTGTTCACAACATCAAGGACAACCATTTTAGGCGATTAGGGTTCATCATCAAGTAGGTCTGTCGTTTTTAATCGGTCACCGACTCTTTCCTCTTTTCTGTGCAGCAAAAGTATTCATTCACATTTCTCTCTGGGTACCGAAAACGTAACATGGTATGGTAATGGCCTCGGAATAAGGTCTGCGAAAGGAAATCCTCCCCCGAAATACACTAATTTCGTTGATATCGATTTCTGGTATAATGACCGGTCGTCTATTACGGACAATGACTTGTCTGTAGAGTCCCTATTATGTTGGTATAACAGCACCGCTTAACTTCGCAACTGTCATTAATTGAATTCGTATCTCTCTTTGAGAAAATTGATCTCATATAGTGACAGGAAAGGTCAAACGACTTCACGACATCATATTTTCTCGTAGACTCACACAATATCCAAGAAAGGAAACAAATGACATAGGACATGCTTTAGATCGCTAAAAATGGAGGAATGTGTATGGAGGAACGTCTTTTCGTGACTGCGAATGTCTCATAGAAGGAAAAGTCATAAAGTCCATGACGCCCTCGAGTCCGCAAGGTCAGTATCGTAGGCCCATTGGGACTCAATTACTTTAATACCAAATTATTTTAGGACGAAGTTGATTTGAAATGAGTCTCATATTTTCTAGTACATAGCGACTCTCCGACCTACTCCAAACAATGTTGAGCCTAGACAAAGGATAATTTCCAAAGCAGAAGTATGCAAAAATACTTTTAAGATCTGTTATAGCTCGCGAACTTCTTATTGTGCGGCGAGGTTCAGATCTGCGTGAGTTATATGAAACAATCTGGAGTTTATGCAATGCATAATTTTCAACTTATTTTTTTGAAAATAATGTAAAGGAAATTCGTTGCGGGCGAACAAGGAAGGCTCGTACATCAACGTCAAGCAGTCTTGTTACCATCCGCGCCAACACTTGATGGGGAATGCAGTGCCATCCGCTAAGCTCAGAGCCTGCTATCTGTGCAGATGCTCTGACCAGGCGCTCCTAGGGGTCGAGTCCCGAGGATGAGGTATTTTCGACACAAGCGATATAGGTGTGTCGAATTCAAGCGCTGTATGTAGGAGAATTCTAGCTCTGCTGCAGCGGCTCTGCTCAGCAGTTTCTTCCATCACTAATCGGCGAATGCTCGTGCAGTGCCGTACTAACACGTTTGGAACCACGCACGATTTTTCTGTCCTCTCCTTTTTCCTACCCTATCACGTTATACACGCTTACTTGTCCTTCACAACCACTCACGTTGAGGGTTGGTCGAGAGATTAGAGATTGTCCGGGCGGGGATGGTGCCCGGCTGGTGGTAGATACTTGGTTGGAGAAATCCTCGAATGTCTACGTGTAGGTCGGATCTCACCATCTAGCGGGAGATAAAATACTGCCCCTTCCCGGTATAATAACACTCACTACACAACGCAGCAGAGAGCGGAGGTTTCTGGGGGACGGAGTGAAAACCTCCTCGGCAGTCAGGAAGACGCCAAGCCTTGACACCTGTGCCTAGCTCGCGGCGACTCCCGGACAGCCAAATAAATAGTGCACCGAGACACTTCGTAACTGAACGCGTATGCAGGGCATCTCAACTCCCACATAATGGTGGAGACCATTACAGTGGGCTTCTCTCCTGTAGCACCATCTGACAGGAACTAAAATACGAACTGCTGCCAACGATACTTATAACGCGCGTGGCTGCTGCGTGAATTTCCGTGTCGCAAGCAGGCGCGAATGATTACAAACGATAGCGCCGATGGTTCGCGCTTTTTTCAACGGTTTCGTAGATGTATAACGTATATTATACCTGTACATTTAGAAAACACTTTCCGTATTTCTCACATATAAACCAACGTCTCTGTGTGGAAATTGGCGAGCCTAACCTGCAGCTGCACCTGGCGACTCTAGCGCCTCCTACAGTAGCACCCGGAAGGGGTGCGCCTCCGATTTTGAAGGCCTTGCGCGTGTGAGGCGCTCACCGCTCGGTCCAGTGGCGCCGCTCGTCGGCGATGAAGCGAAGGCCGTGGAAGGAGGAAAAGTCGCAGTAGTCGAGCAGCAGGCGCCCCGCGCCCCTCAGCCCGCGGGCGCTGGCCGCCAGGCAGCGCCAGCAGCTGTTGCTACGGCGTCTGCTGCTGCGTAGCTGCATGGCTGCGGCGCTGGCACGCTGCGAACATGTTCAGGTGGTCGGAGGAACGCGGAGCAACATACGCACGGTTATGTTTCGGGAATCACGGCGCCCGTGGGCGGCAATAGTGGCACATCTCAAAAAAATACGAATTTTGAGTTAATGCACTCCCCGGAATTTCAGATTGCTTGGTTGGTTGTTAGTGATCAACACGCGATAACTACTGAAGTCATTAGTCCCGTAAGTGAAGTGCGTGCTTTTGCTCGGGAGGTGGCAGTGATTATCCCCGCTGGATGACTAGATCCGGCGCCGACCTACCGTCGGCTAGCGGGGTTTCCCTCAACCAGATATCTCTCACCAACGGGGCACCGCCCCAGCAGGAATAAGCTCTAAAATCCCGACGAGTCTACCGATATGTGTGGTGTAGAGAATGATAGTGTAAGTATGTGAGTATAGAACAAGGAAGAGGAATAAAAGACCGTTCTCACTCCGTGGTCCGTTTATTGGGTACTGCTTCGGCATTCACCTGGTGTTGGAAAAACCATGGAAAACTACCGTTCTGGAATTCTCCTCCAGACAGCAACTATAATCGACCTAGCTTACAAGCTAGTGTCAAAATCTTACCACTGTCGGGACTTCAACCTAGGACCGCCTGATCAAAGTCATTGCAGTGAAATCAGTTAATACACAGAGCCAACTCTCCCGGTTTCAGTTTGGTCTACCTCTAATCAGTAACAGCAGTATATCTTGCAGCACAGTATTCCACCGCCCAATGGCAGATGTGAGAATGCATGAATGACGTATTTCAATACAAGGTGAACCTTCATACGCGTTTATCTCAACATCTGATTGTTGGAGTTGTGGTACAATTGCAGCTCACAAATGATATAGTTGTTATTATTTTTATTTTATTTTCTTCTTCTTCCTTTCGTTCTTTCTGACTTTTGATTCTGCTAGAACTGGATGGCTTTGTTCATTTCTATTAATAACGAAAATATATTTAACAAAATGAAAAATTATTTTAAAGAAATTATTCGCAAACATCGCGTTGGAGAAGGAGTGTATTAATAGTTCAATAATTAATACACATGCATGCAGTTCAATTCCCGGTAAGTTACCTTCTGGTAATAATGTTTCTTATGAAACAGTGCTAGGGTAGGCCAAGTCCCAAGCCAAGTCGCATTAAAGAGGGCTGTATAGTCCTCGCGAGCGCAACAAGTAACACTTTCTATCAAAATAAATTGGTAATAAAATTGCGTTTATCTCGAAAACGGCATCCGTTTGTTACATTTTAGCACCTAATTTGTGTTTTCTTATTAAAATGTATAAAATGGTGTACGTCTTACGTCATTGGGTGGTGAAATAGTACTAATGCAAGTTCATCAAATACTAGTAGGTTAAAACAGGGTGTCGTATTAATCAGAACAGGATGTAGAGTTGTTGCAGCAAGAGTTTAGATTGTTTTGTAAAGCTACTGCTTCAATTTTCCGCACCATTTTTATTTCACTACTAATAGAATTTAGTCGTTGGTAAATTTGGGGTTAACATAATCAAAGTCTCCTTGATAACTGTACAAATGTGTATTCTTCCAACATTTAGATACCACAGTCAAACGCGAGGCAACGGCCTGGTCATTTTCAAATGGCATGTGCAGATACATGTGTATACCCAAGAACTTAATATTGGTACTGATTATACCAGAGTAAAGCAAATATTTTATTTGTTTCTTCTTCAATTCCAATAAGCATGTCGAAGGATAATTTAAATGCGTAGGGTGAAGAACCTTGGAAATATTTATTGTGCGACATAACGCCTCTCAATATTTGTGTTATGTGAACATTTCTTTTGGATCGGAGACTCGTTTAGTCTTGCGGCCTTTATGGTGCCCCGCCTTTCTCGACCCCACACCAGTCACCAGATGATTACACGACCCCATTCCTTTACGTATTAATTCCCATTACGTACATCCCATTATATACTTACTATTTGAAACTGAAATCGTCGTTTTTTCTAAATTTATTTTCAACTGTATTTCTTTACACTGTTTTCCATCATGTGTAATTTTAATTCCTAAATACTTGTATTCATTTGTGTGTACTATTTTTTTCGTGTAAAATCAAATCTTTCTTATTGTCTTCAATTACCATATATTTAGTTTTCTCCATATTAACTTTTAGATCCCACTTGTTACATTCTTGAATTAATTTTCTTGCCATAAATTCTATATCGCCTATATCATGTGCAATTATCAACTGATCGTCAGTAAATTGCAACGTATAAATCGTGGAATCATATTCCAGTAAACTCATTTTATTACATTTTTTCTTCCAAATTTTCAAACAATTTTCTATATAAATTTTAAAAAATGTAGGTGATATACAACATTCTTGACGTAATCCTTTATTCACTACAAAACCATGCGATTTAAATTATCCAATTTTTATTTTCAAAAAATAATTTTTATATACCATTCCTGAAACGATTTTACTGTAACCGGATTAACATGACGGGATCAAAAGATCCCATACTTTGATTAAGTGTACGCTATCATAAACTTTTTCTTTATCAATAAATATTAAATGGAGAGGTTGTGCTCGAGGAACATTTTTGCAATAATTTCTTTTAAACAAAAGATATGTTCTATTGTAGATGTACCTACTGTAAATCCTACCTGTTCTTCTGCATCAATAAAATTGTTTTCCAAAAAATACTTCATTATTTTCCCGTAGATTCTGCTAAATATGCTGGTGACGCTAATACCTCCGTAATTTCTACATTCATCTTTCCTTCCTTTTTTATGCATCACTGAAACATAACCTATCTTTTGGCACTGTTTCTCCTTTAAAACACTTTTCAAGTAATTCTCTTAACAAGTTATATAATTTATCAGCTCCATATTTTAATAATTCACTTGGAATTCCACCTACATCCGTTGCTCTTCCATTCTTTAACGATGTAATTGTTTTCTTCACAATTTCGATATCTACATTAATATAGTTATACTGTATATAACGTATTATAATATTTCTTGTGCGAGATACATATTCTTCTGTTTTCTTGATAATAATTCTTTAAAATAATTTCCCACTTTGGATATTAATGCAGTGAATGTGTTCATTTTCCCTGGAATTTTTCCTAAATTTCTCAATAATTTTCCATGCTTCTGTATTTCTTCCTCCAATAAAATTCCCTGCTTTTTGGCACATTCCATTCTAATTAAAGTTTTTAATAATCACCTTATCTTGTTAGGTTTTTAATTTTATTTATCTTGAATTTCTTGTGTAGATAACCATTTTAGATATTTTTTCTCTGTTTATTCTTTTCTCATTTTCTATCTCTTAATTCCAATAATGAAGTAATTTTGATTTGGGAGAATTATGACAAACGCTGAAAGCTTTTTTAGCTGAATCATGTACACAACTTAATATTTGTTGGTTCTGTTAGTCAGTGGAATTGTATGTAATGCTCGATTGCTTTTTGTCCATGCCTTTTTTATATAGAAATACTGTACTTTCATCTTCTTTCATCTTAATCCATTACAAATTTTAAAAGCATTTTGTTCACATATATCAATAAGTCTGATATCCATAACATTTACAATTGATTACCCAAAAGGTCCTACAATACTACTTCCACTTTGGTGCCCTATTCTGCTATTCAAATCTCCAGCAAAATGATTTCTCTTGCATTTGCAATGTCTTCAATTAATGTGTCTAATTTATCAAAAAAATCAGCCTTTGATTGCACTAATACATCATCATTTACAGCATAAACTCCTAGTATAGTTATTTTATACCCATATATGTACATATTCACTTTTAATAAATTTCCATCTATCGATTCCTAACGGGTAACACCCTTTTTATATCTTTGTTTTATTAATATAATTATAAAAATATAAATATGATCCTTTAACTTAAACACCATTTCCCTTCTTTTTTTGTTTCTGATACCATAATATCTTGTTTTCTTCCTGTTTCTTCTGTTTTTTAATTTTTTTCAATAAACAGGGTGTTAGCCTGTAGCATTAACGCACAACTTGGAGAGCCAAGCTCAGGCCATAGCCTTAGCTAATCCAGGGTTTTCGTCCCTTAGCCTTTGACAAATTAACATCGAAACTGCAAGGCTGCAGCTGGTGTTTTATACTACTTTACAGTATTACTCGTTTATGTATGAAAAGTGGAGGATTTCTAGAATTTATTGTATGAAAGTGAATTGGTCATTATGCGGTGGATAGACTCAAGGATGTTTATAGTGAACGCGAGGGCCGAAGGCCCGAGCCTCGCTATAACTTTGATCTGGGCGAGGGAAGCGAGAAAACTTACCTTTGAAAGTAAATTGGGATTACAATGCGGCGGGGACAACGTGTATGAAGGATAAGCCATGAAAATTGCCTATCCGCAAGTTTTATTCAGTTCTATCCGAGCGCGTAGCGTAATTAGAGGGAGAACTTACGGAGACCCCTTTCCCCCGCCGCCACGCTTCTTTTAGGGCGTATCGTGTACCGTACTTTAACCACATTTTCTTCACTTTACAAATGCTTATAATTTCAATATTACATATACAGAAAAATAATTATAAAAACGCATTGATTTATTATGTCTAGCATGGTTTCCTCGAAATTCTAATGCACAATAACGTCAACATTGAAATAAATTAATCAAATTAACTATTTAATTATTATATTACACAATTAAAATACGAACCAATGTAAAGGTAACAAATTATTTCATTGTTATAACAATCACACTATGAAAAGGTCCTTTTACATTCTATTTTCTCGAAGTTCAAAGCATCGCCTTCAAGAATAACAGTGAAACGCCCTTTAGTACAGAATATTTCTCTTTCAGATGTCGATACGACCTTACATTTTCTATTTGCTATGTGAGCGATGGGTAAGGTCATTAGAAAGTGAAAAAGGAAGTTAAAACTCCCGTCAAAATATAAATTACAGAACAGTACATTCTCATATTCTGACGCACATTTACGTACATTTGTGATTTTAGAAACACATATTTTCCAATTATTCAATTCAACCATACTGATACTACTAATATCAAATTTTGATTTTACTGCCACTACTCACCAGACGAAATGGTACACTCAGCTCTTGCGGCAAATGGTTTGGCTGATGCCGCATCGATTAAGTTTAAATCATAGGTGGTCAATTACGAATCTCACTGAATAAATGGACGACATAATGACTTTGGTTCGTCCCCAACAGGACTTCACAAAGGATCACGTTTTGAAAATAGTGTCACAGCATTGCGGCAGCGGTTGGGTCGCGTGTGTGAGGAAATCGTTTGTTGTGTCGTGTGTCCTCGGCAATCTGTGCTCCGAGCCCCGTGCGACGTGCTGATGGCATCTGGCGGTTCAGATCAGCCCCCTGCCCCTCCGCACCGCTGCAAAGCCCCGCCCTAGCCCGCGCCTCCGTCACGCGCCTTTTCCCGGCTACGTCCCGCCCACACCCTGGCGCGTTCCGCCTCATGTCCTGATGCCCCGCCACCACCTTCCCGCCCCGAAACTTTTGAACAGACCCGACTCGACCAACACCGCCCTCACACTGCCGCTACCCATCCTACAGGTCTCTGGCGACGTCATATACACGGCCTCCGCCCCCGCCGACCCCGTCCCCGCCACTGCCTCCATTCCCGTCCCGCCCTCGCCTTTGTTGCCGCGTCCGCCCCGCACTCGCCCCTGTTTGTCGCTGCCTTTGCCTTCGTCCTCTACGTCACCGTCTCTGTCTCCATATCGTGTCGGCGCGGAGTTACGTTACGAATCCCCCTGACGATCTGAGGTCGCACCACAGAGATACGTCCTCGGGGTTGCGAGTTAGGTCTAGTCAAAAATTAACGAAGTGGAACAGTTAATCAGGCCATCGCGTACTTGGGCTCGATCCATCCGGCTGATTTGTTTTCCAAACTGGGTAAAATGTCGAAAATACGCTTGAAATATGGAGCAACAAGTTTAAAACTTTTTTGTGCTTCAGGCAACCTTAATTATAATAGTTATTAACATCATTTTAACCAAAAGAGAAAATACATGACGCCGTTGAAGTTTGTAAACCGAGGCAGTAGCAGAGATTTATAATTAACAGTATATTTTTTGGGGTTATTGACCGCGGGTCGTTCAATACTTTCTTTAATACCATTCCCTTCTAAAAATCGTGTGCTAAACAAGGTAAATCATTTCTTGGAATAAGTGTGCTCGTGGTCCATCTTTACCTAGAGATCATTTTTTATCGTTCTTGACGGACGGCGGGCTATTAAATACCAGCAACTAGAAACAAACGACCTTTTCTGTTGCAATAAATATTTTAAAATTGGGTATTTTACGGCACAAATGATGACTTATTAGATTTTACAGCATGAATGATTGCGTCATCACACATTCGTCCAATCACAGCGCGACAATGGTGGGGAGGTAGAGGTAAACGGAACAGCCGACCACAATTTTCTCGGACGGATATCAAATATCCGAGACATCACAAGGAAGTAGTTTCGCAAAATTAAGTTGATATTCTTATAAATTTATAATGCTGGCCATAAAACGCATTTTTAATCAAGATACGGTAAAAATGAGGTTAGAGTTTTAAAAATATTGGAAAAGTATGTTTCAAAGCAATGGAATTCATATTATCCTAAAACCATCCAATATCACTAAATCCTGAGCGATAACTCAAGAATAAAATGTAAAACAGAAATTATTTTTGCTTTATGCCTTAATTTTTTTTTCTAAAAATAATTTTATATTTGTGTTCTGCTTGAATACATTCCCCTTTTTCTAAGGTATTGCAGTTATCATGAATTTTATTTCCGGCAAAGATTTTGCAAAAATAATTATTTTATGATATTTCTCGCGTGGAATGTCCTATTTTAGAAAATTAAACATTCTCTGTTGTCACGAACAGACTTTGCATAATATATATTTGACACTAAAAATGTTGCTACCTTGCGTTGAAATCGTTTGCACGGAATCCTGTGAGTTAGAACTCTTCGTCTAACTGTATTTCATCACCATGTGTGACATGAAACTCACAATGACTGCAACCTCCAACAAAACTTGTCGTAAGGCATTTGAGTAAAGTTCCTTACCCTCCGTTGTTTATAAGCACTGTTAGGCTGCAGCTCTGATTTGACGGCCGTTGGTAGAGCTAGCGCTCAAACATTCACAAAACTACAAATTTCTTGCACCATAATTGATCAGAGTAATCTCTTTAATGAAATAACCTTCAATTCTTGATCCTTGCGTTGATCTCTTATTTTTCACCGGGACCTAAAAAGAACACATATGGGGAATAATAAAACAGTGCACTCGTTCCAAATTTGAAATGTAAATGGTTATCTTTTTGTATCTCACGGTCATCTTTCAAGGCCGAACTATAATTAGTAAAGTGGATTAATATATGTATGGCTACTATGCTTTCTAATAATTTTACTGTGAAACAATTGTATTTTTGTTATATTTCAGTATTATAATAACTTTTTAATTTTTGTATCTTATTTGTTTTTCGCGACTTCCTTTTTTATTTTGAAGTTTTGTATTTAAAATTTTAATTGAATATATATTTTTTTCTATAATGATGTTGCATTTCATGCCATCAGCTTTTGTGTATCAAATTTTTGTACGAGGGCTACCACTCGTTTAAGAAGAAAGAAATCAATTCAAATACTTTTGGGTTAATGTCAGACACTCCCAACAAATTTGGGGAAACTTCCTAAAAACCGAAATTAAGATATCAAAATTAGAGTGATAAAGCTGGACCCGCACTTTCTCAAACCTCAAACAATTGTATACCATCGATACTAGGGAATTTCGTTTATTTATTTTTGGCTCACATTTCAAAATTTCGAATCTCACCCCAAATTACGAGAGCAAAAAATGAAAGCAACCCCAGTTTCTCAACACCCGAAAATATTTGCGCCGTCATTTTTAGCTAACTAATGACACCACAGCAAATGGCTAGCAACCTATCCACACTTCTCGGGATTCGGCGGATAGTCGCTCGCAACACGCTGAACACCGAATGCATGAGGCCCCTTTAAGTGAAAGCTTAACGAGGAATTGGAAGACCATGCGTACTGTGAGCTGTAGAATACACAGAACCGGAAACTCCAGGAAAGAAGTGGTTGCCAGTATTGAGAGCCAATTCGGTTTCTATGAGCTTGGACTACTCTTGTGACATGTAATGCAGTGGGTGTTATATTATAGAACAGTATTTTGGTTACAGTGTGCCGTGGTGAATACAGAGTGCTACTGTGCGATACGGGACACTACTGAGTCTCCTACTGCTTTTTCCTTGAGGACTAGGAGAGTTAGCTGGATGACCTTTGGTGACACTCGCAGCGGCTGTTTCACGCTGGCTTAAACAGAGTGCCAAACTTACCTGCTCGAAAGTATGGTCTACTGCTTCATGAAAAGTTGTAGAATAGGAAAGGCAATTAGCGGAAGAGCAAATAAAGTCACATTTCATACAGTATACTTATAGTTTTTATTTACATAAAATGCAAAAAGCATTTTTAGAAATAAGAATATATCCACACATTCATACACATGTTTTTGCTTTTCCGAAATACTGCTGTAACATAAAAAATCTGTTTTGTTCAGGAGAGCGTGATTTAATTTCCCCACAACTTCTTTTGATTCCAATTAATTGACATTCAACTTATATCAAAATAACTGATTACATCACTTGTTTTTTAATTTATTAAAATTGTTTTTACAAAACTACATTTTAACAACATTATTTCATAAAAAAAGATGCCGATCTTCCTCCATGAAATAGCAATGCATGTCCTACCAACCGGCAATTGGTAAAATGTCAGATATAAAGATTTATTCCACATAAAAATGTTTTTACTGATTCCCCTTATAATGTCAATTTTCAATTTTTTGAGTTACAACAGTATTCCGAAAAAGCGGTGATATGTGTCAAGTAAAATTTTTATTGTAGTATAAAATTGCAATTTCAATAACATACTTACATGTATATGAAGGTACTTTATGATATGGAGGATACTTAAACATAACATCTGAGTTATATCTGTGTTCTCATAAACTATTAGAATATAAACATACTCCAAAATTTCACCAAATTTTGTTCAGTTTGATGAGGAAAGCATGTTAGATTATATTCTCTATTAGCATTAGTTTATAATGTAGCCATCTACGAATGAGACTCTCATGATGAATAAAGGAGTTTAGAAACATAATATAAAAATGTTTGAATAGAGAAAAAATATCAACTGATTGTTCAACGTTGATACATTGGAAAATTGTATTACTAGACGACAATGTAAAATGTATGTGAACAAAAATTAGCGTAAAACTATTTTTTAAAATAAAAGAATGTTTCTTCAACACCGTCATAAGACATCATTTGTTATGGAAACAAAATGGGTACAATATTTGTAAACGCGTTTTTGTTCTCGATATTAAATTGATCTTCCATTGCACAAAGTTAGAATGTCCCGAAAGTTCAAGTTAGCACTGTACGTTTAATTATATCTAAAAAGAGGAGACTAAAAGAGCGAGAACCTATGACGCGCGGTTGTCATTAATATATGAGCAAACGATTTTATTTAATACTGATTAAGAATTGCCTTCCTACAAACGGCAAAAAAAAAAACTTCCATAATACGCAAACCTACAGCATCTCTTCAGCAAATTATCATACGTTGCCAAAGATTTCAATTTGAAAAGATAAGGTACAACTGGATCGACAGAGAAGAAGAGAAACATTTGAACCCCGCTCGAGCCCATCGGGCGGCCGGAGGCGATGCGATATTGTCCGCAAGTAGGCGAGTAGCAGCATGTACACTCCAATCCCTTCCAGGAATTCCCCAGTAACAACACCATGCACGTGCGGGCCGACAGTTTTTTTTTCTTTTTCGGGTGGTGATGGTGGTAGTGGCGCGGGTGGCTTCAGTCTTGTCGCGTGGGTGGGCGCGCGGGCGCTCTCACTCGCCACCGCCGCCGCCGCCGCCGCAGTTCGCCTCGTCGGCGCCGTCGGAGCAGTCCTGGCGGCGGTCGCACAGCTGCTGCAGCGTGATGCACCGCCCGTCCAGGCAGCGCAGCTCGCCCGCCGGGCACGGGGACGTGTGCGGCATGGCCGTCAGCCGCGGCGCTGTGCGCACACAATCGCTATTAGTATTCCCCAGGGCGACTCAGAATAAATGTTACAAACTTCTGGGGCGTATGTTCTGACCCATGGCTCGACCCGCTACGAGCCCTGGCCGACCAGCGGTGACCCAGCCTTTCGACCGTGGGATACAGGGTTCGCGTGGTTAGCACGAAGACATACCTTCACAATATATACTGGTCTTCTGTACCTTAGGGTAGTCTTTATCAACGTCACACAGCTATAGTTACAGGGATAAAGCACACAGTTATTATTTTCGCCGGGCGGAAATCGAACCCGGGATTGCGCCGTGAAAAGCGAGCACGCTAACCAATGAGCCACCCGAGAGGTCATTCTAGGCAATGGGGGGGGGGGGGGCAAAATTGAAAACTTTTTCTCAATGATGTGTGTGAGCGTGTGTCAGCAATGAACATCATAGATATTTTCGTCTATCTTTATGTAGGTAAGGAGTACCTGTTTCGACGTTTACAACTTTTATCATTTGAACATTTCTTAACTCTAACCTATAATTTAGCCTTTCAATGCATATCAAAAGGTAAAAAAAGTTTAATGGCATGCTTGAATTGAAAACACAAAAATATAGGTCACCGTGATTTATTTTATATATACAAAATATTGACAGTTCTAAAAGATAACTCTGTTCATAATTATGTTAATCATTCAAATAATTTTTCTTCCTTACATATTTAGCATTAACAAAATGCTGAGGGATGAATTAAATACTAAAACTAATTTAAAGCTAGTCAATAGCTCTATAAATATTAAAAGCTTTGGGTCAAATGTTGAAGGCAAAAGATCCAAAAAAAGAAATACAAAATACTCTATTCACGATTGATTAAAATGACTCTCCCAAAACCTATATAGGTCTGACCAAACGTAAACTCAAGATTACAATTTTAGAGCATCAACGCAATATATATGCACTGTCTCATCGTCATAACGTATTAACATCACTTAGATTGTCAACATATAATAAAATTAATTTTACAAACTCTAACATTTTAGTTATTAAAAATAAACAGTACTCTAGACTAGTGATAGAAACATTATTAATTAAAACTACAAATTGCCTCAATACTCAAGTTAAGTCCAACGGTTTTACTCGGTGAAATGATGGTCTTCTATCGAAATTTCGTAATTGACAATTAGTAAAGAATACTACACAAGACCATTTGACTGTTATTGTATTGTGTAAATCTTTTAAAAATTTCCCACCTATCTCATGTGTTAATGGTAAATTACTCCTCTACCCCTCCTTTCTTCTTGTTTCCTTCCCAAATGCTTCCCTTCCTTCCATCCCTAACTCATCCTTTCCTTCCCCTCCCTTACTGTTACGTAGCAGTTGTTTTCGTTTCTACACTACTCTTAGTGAATCTCAGTCTGATAACATCTTCAGACCAATTCTTTTCTTTTACCAGCACAATCATTGCGAGAATTCAGTTTCCTGTTTGATTTTTATACATGAAAAAAATTAATATGCTGAAGTGTACATTTTTAGCATGTGAATATATTTTAATTTTTTAGTATGTTTATACATCTTATTACAAGATAAGTTCTTTCAGCCATTAAGAGAGAGTATAATGGTATACGTTTTGAAATTAATTAATTTATAATTTTTTGATGTTAATAATTGCATAATTTAAAACTGTTGTAGTCTCACAGAGACCAACGTTGTATCTTTCCGAAATGCCAAATACATTCTTTTAGATCTGATATTGTTTTTTAAAGAAAGAAACAACACTGTGTCCTGGAATCAAGTGTTTTAAATCAAATCTGTCTTTAAACCTGATGGCCAATGTGTCTGGGAAAAAAAGACTTCAATTTGAGAACACGTTCAAAGGCTTTTCTACACCTCAAAACTTGATTTTTTTAGCACAAACTTGTATAAGTCATTGCTCCTTAAATATAAGTCATTCAAATGCATTTTTAAACATATGTAACATTCATTATAAGGAAGATATAAAAAATCTCAATTATTGACATTGTTTGGACCTGACCATTTTCTAAATATTTACTGTTTTCTGAATAATATGATACATCATGGTGAAGTAAACTCTTTTAAAGAATTTTTGTTATTTTCTTCCTTGTTTTGCATATACCAAAATGGCAGTTATTTTGATTACGAGTCTTTAATTAACTTTATATAGTTTGAACGAACTCATCTAGAAGGCTCTGGTTTTCACTAAATGCTTGAGAAAAGTTTTTCTTCAATGTTCATTGCACTACTAAACTTTATCTTCTATGGTTATTTAAACGTAAAACATATTTTGTTTATTTCTTACCATGATGAGGTGACTGGTTTCGTAGATACTTTGTCTCCGAAGCGTATTTCTTTAAATTTAAATTTTTGAACACATTTGTCGCATTATCTTTGACACTACGTGATAATTTTCCTTTTTGTACAAGGTCATTTAAGTAATAATAAATGTATAATAA
Organism: Gryllus bimaculatus; assembly: GCA_017312745.1. Lineage (NCBI taxonomy): Eukaryota > Metazoa > Arthropoda > Insecta > Orthoptera > Gryllidae > Gryllus > Gryllus bimaculatus. The sequence goes on from BOPP01000083.1 coordinate 86,512, forward strand.
CAGAATGAGTACAGTATGTATAATACTTTGTACCAAAGTACAGAAAACATAATGTAAAAAAATCTGACTTTAACTTAAAATATACAGTAAAGTACAAAAAAATCAAAACAAGTAAATCTCAGCATATGTACTTAAAATATTTATACCAAGTTGCTCCTAAAATATTAGAGCACTAGGTTGAATAATTTCTGAGATAATGGGCCAATAGCCAAATTAACATTGAAGACAAAGGATTTTGACCCTCCTTAAATATATAATATTTTCCGTGAATTCAATTGACATTTATTCCGGATCCGACTCCTTCCCCCATTGGTGTTCTTTGGGTATCGGAAGGTCTTTGGCATGGACTTTTAACGAAGTTACAAACTATGTACCATTTCCCCCGATCGATAGGCAAACCATCGTGCGTTAGTGTTTGACAAGTCGTGTTCAAAACGAAAAGATTTCGTATGCCGGCCAAACACCAAAGCATTATATATTGCCTACCCATCAGGGGAACGGAACACACGCCTTTTCGTTAAATGACATTTCCTACCTCATGTCCATTCGAGAAAAAGGTATTTTAGACCCACCCATACGCCCTCGAAGTTTGTAACATATATAATGACACATTCTTTATAATATGGAAAGGGATGACGACGGTTTTGTACCATTCATACAGTGCCATTGATACAAAACCTCGAAGGTGTGCTTCTGCGGTAGAAATAATTACTCCTCAGGACTACATCAAACAGATTTAAGACTAACAATACAGACGCTCACAGGTTGTGAAGAGTAAAAACAGATACCTGTGCAACCCGCGGCATAACTGGAACTCACTTTGCGTCGTGAATCATTTGGAAACGTCACGCCTTAGAGCTTTTAAACGTAGATCTGGAACCCGAAGTACTGTATGTTTCTTTTCCCGTAATCTTCGAAGTGAAACTCTTTTAGACGTTTCGTCAAATTTCTTCGAGGTTTAGCTCTTCTGGACACTCTCGCCCTTAAATATAGGAAGCCAGAGACGAGTCTTGTTTCAAAATCTATGTTAAGTTTGATTGACTACAGGGAAGTCGGTGCAATTTAATCCGAAACCTTAGCAGTATTAGAATGTTTACTCATGTATAATAAGTAATCCAGGCCTAAGCATGAGGTTTGCGTACAGATGAGAGGCTACGGCCTTTCAAAATTGAATGTAGTGTGCTGCTGTTTTCACTTTTAAATCAATTATTCACATGGATGCGGAATTTTAAAACTGGTCCAACCAGATAATGATATTTTATTTCTGTAGTGCAAAAACGTTTTACCGCATCTACAACGAAGTTCAGTAATGAATGAAATTTAACACTTTACATTTCCATGAACTTTCAATCAGAAACTTAATTTACATTCATTGTAAATAAGTATTCTTAATATGTAATATATTTTCTATTGTTGAATGTAATACAAATTGTTAAATGTTACTTTGATATATTAATACACATAACTTGAATGCTTGCATTCAAGACACACCATGAGATGAAATGCGATTTTGTACGTGTTCCACGCACGACCTAAAATTTCCCTTCCCAAGAAAATGTCCTCCTTCCTCCAAATTTGATGTGAACAGCTTCCGATGTTATTGCTACAGGGGAGATGGATTACCTTCAATTTTGTTTTCATTTCGTAGACTAAAAGGCTCTCTGGTCAGAATTGATATCAGTGGACTTACATTTTATTAAATAAATTTGTAAATTGTATATTGTGAAATAAAATGAAGACTCTCTCAAATATAATAATTTTCCCTGATAATAATAATAATAATAATAATAATAATAATAATAATAATAATAATAATAATAATAATAATACAGTTGGAATGAGCAGCAAAGCAATGCTCGTCGATGCACCTTGACGGAAGACGCTCTGAAGAACGTCGATTTGGCCCTTGAAAATGTTTCATGTTCCTTCATCGGAACCGAGAGAAAGGTTAATCTATTTGACAAATAACACAGACGTAAATCGTCCTCTTTTTGTTTCCAAAATGTGAAATGATGTCGGGCGAATGCTTTGTAAACAAAATGACTATCTGCAAGCGTAGGCTTCCGCGGCCGGAGGCAGTATCTACTTGGCAGTCCGGGATGCGTCACCGCTTCCTAGGCGCAGATGCCAAAGTTTCAACCGTCATGCTACGACCTTCCTCCGGGCGCGATGCGTCGCATTTTGCCCTGAGGAAGGTCGCATTAGCACCTGTACCTATGGTACGGCGTCTCCCGGACAGCCAAGTGGGTACGAAATAACTATCTAAAAGTAGTATAAAATGTACAACATTATACCAAAAGTACTAAAAATGGAAGGAGAAATGAACATTTTAACTTTTGGATATTTATGTTATGTTTAATTTGTAATTTAATTAATATGCAAAGATTGTTTTATTATATATTTATAATATTTCAATTTCAGAATTGTTATTTCCTTTGCATGCGAAGCGAACCATCAGTGTTCTGTGATCTTGTGAGTCAGTTTTATCTCTTCATGAACATATTTTTTAAAGTACACTATAAATATAAATCTTACTTATCAAAATAATTTGATTGATTCATTCATTAAATGAATTTAACCACCCGTACGTCATAAGACGTCTGTACATATTAAGAAAATTAGTTTCGTTTGAACTCATTGTCAGTATAGTCAGTATCAGTGTCTACTTCAGAATATAGAACTGTTCTGATTACGACATGCCCTTTTTCATTGTAAATGCGGAACAGGAAATGGCTCATACCGAAGCGGCTATCCAAGGACAGGCCTCCGACTACAGGAGCCAGCCCGTTGAAGGAAACGCGACCGGCCGTCGAAGTTACAATATAGTGGTTATCAATGCCATGTACTCGGAGAAGGAACAAGGTATTATAATTGAAGGCAAATCCCACAGCACACCTCTCGAAAGGTACGTAGAAGCTTTAGCAATGATTGTTCCAACTAGCCACATCACGTATGAATCAAAAATTTCAAATAATAGGGTGTATGTACTTTTGAAAAGTAAGCAGTTAGTAGACGAAATTACAGAAAAGTTCAATACTATTAATATTGAGGGCTCATCCCCAAATATTCGTTCTCTTGCAAGTAGACAGAAGCATATTGAAATTTCAAATGTTTATCCTCTGATTCCTAACGCAGTAATTGAAGAGGAACTAGACAAACTAAAAGTGATACGCAGATGACAAGTGTAATTTCTCATAGCTGGTTTCGGTAAAACGCAGTTCACTCATATCTTAAGTTTCCATAAACAGGTGTTCGTACCGAAAGACTCATTAAATAAGGTACCTGAAGCCATACTGATCACATACAAAGGAGAAAGAAACTGGATTTACATTATAGTGGAATTATTAAATGCTTTCGCTGCAACGAAGAAAGGCACATTGCGAAAAACTGGAAAAATATAGGAATGATTGAAAACAATGTAGCCCCTGACAACGAACAAAAGAGACCTAGCTTCTACAAAGGCACCTAGTTACCACGAATTTCCCCCACATCACCAAGACAAGCCTGTTAAGAGAGCCTTATCACAAGCACTACCAGAAACAATTCAAGTGAACTTCAGGAAGGACTATTCAACCGTCCCCAAGGAAGAATTATCGGTGCGGTAAAACAAATTAAGAAAAAGAAAATGATGGTCCTCAGGGAGAACACCATTAGTAGCGGCAGTAATAAAAAAAGCATAGTGGAGCAGATTTCTAATAGTAGAACTCAAATTGACCCTATCGGCTATTGCAAATGTCGTTTACTCAGGAAATCCGTTAGCCTTAGACTTTGTTAGAATGATATGGTATTCGAAATTAAAGAGATAGCTTTTGGATGGATCCCGGCTCATATGGGTATCATCGAGAATGAGCTGGCAAACGTCTGCAAAAGAGGTGTCACAACTTGATGAAAGAAGCAAGCTTCCTATAACACCACAGGACTATGATGCATCAAGAGAAAACTACAACAATTAAACAGACAGGAATGGAACAACAACGCTCGCTGCAAATTAAGATGTATATGCGTGTACGAGAATTATTATCCAGCCACATCCTTCAGCAGAGCTGACCAGTATTAAGCACCTGAAGCTCACACATGCCCATCTGATCGCCGGGAAAACGGTTGTTATGTGTAATGTGTGTAATGTTTCTACGTACATTAATAATTTATTTCTGTGACCCAGGTTTGAGTCTAACCGGACGAGACATGGTGTCAATAACATGACAAAAGTAATAAAAGACAAAGAACAAACCAATCGGTTTCTCAATTTTTTGAAGGGCTTAAAGTTGTACAATTATATATAAGAAAAATGTATAAACTGGTTACTATTGTGATATGAATGCTCCCTCCCAAAGTGTCATAACATTCCAGGTACAAAAATAATGTTATTGTGTATATGTCGCTAATAACCGATTGTAGTTGATGCAATATAATAAATACATTTAAAAAAATAATATAAAAAATTGTAGTATTAAACGTGACTTGCAATTAAACGATTGAAAATTGTAAATAAAATTTCAAATCTTTGGAGAGATATTTGTCGATTCGAATATTCATTTGTGGCCTAATTTCGTTAACTATGAACGTAACGAAAATAGTGAAATTAAATAAATCATTGTATATATTAGAGTATATAAATTATATATAAATACATTAAATAAATCGATTAAAATCGCGCTTTCTACAAATATTTCTAATTGACAATAATTTGTAAGCACTTCTGGCATGCAAGTGATTGAAATTACTTGGTCATCAAATTATATCTTGATATTTTATTTGTATTTACTTTTGTATTTACATCAAGACAACTAATTATAAGAATAAAATATATTTAAGAAGGCTATATTATTAGGTATTTTAAACAAGGAATATTTAAAAAGTAAATAAGTAAATAAGCATATATAAGTACTGATGGTTCGCTTCAGCAAATTAGCAATATGGTCTTCCAATATTAAGATACAGTTACTTTTGAAAATATTTCGCTCATTTCATGCTGAGAATATACATGCTCGTAATACGTTGAAATATTTTAACTTTCAGTCCGACAGTTCATCCATTCTGACACCGAAGACATCGCCCAAGATTTCCCATGGTGTTTTCAGAATCAAAAAAGAATTTAAAGACAATTAAATCGTCGATTTAAAAGCGTTCTGAAAGAGAAAAGATTCATATAGAAACATACCCATTTCTGTGAGCTGATACAAGGTTTCCTTGATGTACATATGGAAATATACTTTATATAATAATTTAAGTAAGGGATTTCTGTTATACCAAAGTTAAAGCGAAATATTTAGAGACTTTGGAAAGGGATGTAAGAAAAATGATCTCATATATTTGAAATTGTTGATCAAAGTTTATATTAATAGTACGAGAAATTCGAAATATTCTTCGTAAGACAAATGGAAAACGCTAAAATAATTATTATTATTATTATTATTTCAAAACTGTGACGCTATTTTTCGACTTCTACTGCAATGATCGTGGCCTTAAGTGCAAAAACTGCTTCCCTTGACTCCTTCTACCTGCCTTTTATATTTTTTTTGTAACTCACAATTTGAAGTGGGTTTCTATAGTTCCTGAAAATAATGATTTTTCCACAAATCGTTTAAGAGCAGCTACTGTAATGTTTACAAATGCATTCTCCAGTATTCAAATTAAAAATTGACCGTTTTCAAGGGATTGATATTGAGTTCGTGATGTTTCACTTGATTGCTGGTATATAGTCTATGTAATTTCATTATTGCAATGAATATGTAACTCTAATTACATACAAATGCAGATCTACAGTTTCATAGACTGATATTGGCTATTAAATGTAAATAATTTACAATAAAATTTTATTGCGTTAACTTTAGAATTAATTAATTTCGTAATTGAACAATATGGCAGGAATGTTATTACTTTATTCATTAATCATTACGTAATCTTGGATCAGCCCACAGAGTAGTTGGATGCAGATTGAGCCACCTACAGACGAGGACACGAGCGTCAGGGAAGGAAGAGGAGTTGTCTACCAGCCAGTTTGTAAATACCTTTCTCCGCTCGGATGGGTGTGCTAGGTTTGTTTGGGATGGCTACTACGCTTTATTTTCTCCTGCAAAGGATAAGGGCAACACAGGAATAAGCAATTAGTGACATTAATTGGCAATCGCGTAGCGCAGTGGAAACACTGGCATATCAAAAATTTGAACAGATTGTTAATAATTAGTAATGTGCACGTGTTATCTGATCAATCAATAAATATTGAAATTTTTGTAACCGAATTTCACTAAGTGATGAGACATGTCAGCCATTATTTGCAGATAAAAATGCCTTCAGAACATAACAAATGTAAGTGACACACCTTGTTGAGACATCTCAAGAACTATTGCTGGAGACTTTATCAAGATCATACAACTGTAACGAAAATAATGAATTTGTTTTAATTACTTTTCTTGCTACTCGTCCGCAGAACAGTCATTTGGTGACCAACTATAACCGGTTTTTGATCAGAAATAAGTCCAAACTGTTTGTAATAAATGTCGCGTGCTCTAAAATTTGCAAAAGCACGAGTAGTAGAATACCTGTGTGAATGACGGTGCAGTGATCCTCGTCCGAGTTGTCAGCGCAGTCGTTCACTCCGTTGCAGCGCCACTGGGCGGGGATGCACTGGCCCGTCTTCCGGCATTGGAAGTCCCCGGCGTGGCAATCTGCAACAGACACAGCCGTTCTCTTCCCTTTCATATCTGTCTTTTGCCACCTTGTCAGTCACGTGGTAACAAATAAGGGAAAGAAATGGTGTAGTTTTAGCATTTGGTTCCTATATGTTTTTGGACGTCGCTGAATACAAATATTACGTTTCGCAACAATAACTTTGCTTGGAAATATGCTGTTAAGCGAAACGTATGTAAAAAATTCCGATTTCTTTAAAATTTATATTAAATTACTCAAAAAACAATAATTTGTTTTTGTAAATGATGGCTCTAAAATAAATAAAAACAGATGAGATTTGTATGTATGTACTTGGCGCGACGGCCCGTGAACGGGCTCAGGCCTACCGGCGACGACCCTGCCTCACGACCATGGGTTAGGGGGGTACGTGTGATTAGCACGTAGACATTCCAATGCCGCATTCCGTTCTTCTCAACCTGAGAAATGAATTTTCTCACCACCACACAGCAGCATATACAGGGACATTGCAAGGAAAACGCATAGTAGATTCTTGGCTCAACCGGCAATCGAACCCTAGGCCGCATAGTGGAAAAGATAAAATTACCTAGATTAAATTCCTAACGTTTTTCTCCCGTGGACTATTTATCTGTGAGAGCACCGTGAAATTTGAAGCAACAAGCAATAAACATGAAAAATTGGGGATTATCCTACGTCAATATCATGTAAAAATAATCGTAAATGTTGACCCAACATGAAATGGAAAAGAATAAAATTTCCTTTATTTTATGCATCTGAGTTATTTTTTAAGATCAATGGATTCTCTGCTAGTGTGCAAAACGCTGTTTTGAAGAGTGAAATGCAACAGAAGATTTTTCTGTTTACGAACCTGATGTATAGGCGGTATTCCTATTGTCTTTTCCAAAACTTCAGGTTAAAATCCAAAACTTTTATCCGCGCGGGAGGAATTGCATTGTCACGCGCCAAAAGTCCAAAACCGAAATACTGAGAGAAAAGTACACTATTACACTTACTTGCGCGGCGCTGCCGTTGCTAAGCGGTTTATTGGAGACAAAAAAACAACGTAAAACCATAAAATGTTGAGAAATTTAATTTTTTCATTTCATATCAGGTCAACAAACATTAACAATTTTGAGATAAATAGGATAAGTTTTTTGGCGTTGAACACCAAATTTCACGGTTCTCTGTCGCTAATAACCGATTGTAGTTGATGCAATATAATAATTTTTTTAAAAATAATATAAAAAATTGTCAGTATCGAACGTTGCCCACAATTAAACGATTGAAAATTGTACATAAAATTTCAAATCTTTGGAGAGATATTTATCGTTTCGAATATTCATTTATGGCCTAATTTCGTGTGGCCTAACTGTTGGTTGCAAAATAGTGTAGTCATTAAATGTCAGAAATTGAATCCCGGAACCCGGAGTTACTCTAAGGTTCGACCTTGTGGCCGAGTAATGCCCGTTCTCGCAAAAAAGCCAATGGTTGGGGCTGGCCGAGGGCTGCGAAGGCTGTGTACTCACGCAGGCCGGTGCAGTTGCGCTCGTCCGAGGCGTCGGGGCAGTGCGTGAGGCCGTCGCACAGCCAGCGCTCGGGCACGCACGCCGACTGGTCGCTGCACTGGAAGTGGCCCGGCGCGCACCCTGCGCACACAACACGCGTCTCTCTTACACGAACTTTTTACGCGCCGTTCTAACACCCTGTTCTTAATGCGTTGCCACGCTCCAGAAGACACAAGACCGCGAATTGAGTGAGAATGAAGATAATCTTGGGGAAATATCCTTTTACGATTTTCTTCATTTTATTTTCTTGATTTGAACCTTTTAAATGTAAAGCAAAGCAAAACTCCAAAATATGGATTGTGCCCGTACAGGGAAAAAATAATTTAGGGCCTGTGTCGTTGCACTCTCCAAGGAGGCGGTCCCTGGAGTCTGTCCGTCCTATTCGATGAATGCCCTAGCTTCATACGAACGAAATCTTATTTAATGACGTATTAGTATGGGGCAAACAAGGGACAAATGGTAGCCATGGTAGCAATGACAATAAATATATAGAAGACTGGAAATATTCACTAATATTTAAAGGTGAATTAGAACTCTTGTGCTACTGAATGGCTCGTTAGCGTTTATTAACGCCTCTTTCCCGTCGTGCATGAAGATTACATACAAGCTTTTCTCGTTTCTGAGATATTTTACTACTGAAATCTAACACCTTTCGTTTGAGAATTTGGTTGTGTATTCGGACTATTGATCGTGTGTTTGAAAGCTGGATGTAGTGACACAATAATTAGATAATTGAAAGTACAACGTGATACACTTAAATACGTTTTTGCTGAGGTGCATTATTTAAGCTTCAAGTTCTTTCATATGCCCCAAATATACGACACACATCTACGCAAGTATCCTTACTCTAAGTTACCACTGAGATCAGCCCTTGATTCAGATAGTTTCTGATAGACACGAGGAAAAATTTGTTTTTACCAAATAATGCCAACGCCAACCGTTTCTGACTGTCGTTCACAATTCAACTATATATGGCAAAAGAGCAGGGATCAGTTTTAGTTAAATGAAGAAATTATTTTTGAAAATAATAAATGTTTACGTTTTAAAAACATAAAAAGATGTATTACAATCCAACCAGTATAAACTCTAAATGGCGATAAATAAGTTATACATTTTATTAGCCAGTTTGAATTTAACTAAAAAAAACCCTTTTTCTAAATACTGTTCTGTATTGCTGTTACCCTTGTACAAGCCCTAAACATTTTTGTAGGCCCTCTCTATTGTTTTTAGCGGCGAAGTAACGTCTCTGCTCCGCTGGGAGCGCGTGGCGCCATTGTGCTGACCTTGGCGCGCGGGGCAGCCCAACTCGTCGGAGGCGTCCGCGCAGTCGCGCTGCCCATCGCAGCGCCATCGCGCCGGCACGCACTTGCGGTCCGCCTCGCACCTGCAACCGACAAAACCCCCACAACGCCCTTCGCAGCGACGGACTGCCGCAAATTCCAATTACACAATACTACATTATGAAACAAGGATGTAATGATGCGAGTTAAACTTCACACGAATGCATTAATACGCATTACATCGCGTTTCATACGGTACTGGCCCATAAAACTTGCACAGATTTTTTTTACGATGCCAATAAGTAAAATCAGGGTTGTCTCTTGTTTTATATGAGATTGAAAGCTATTCTTGAAACCTGCAACGCAATTGTCAAAATCTGTTAACGTGGGTATCTTAATTTGACCGCTTAACTACAATTTTACAACCTATTTAGTAGTATATGCCGTCCAAATATGAATGCAAGTATGAAAGTTCAAAAGAAAGTATAAATACAATTCTTGAAAAGCATAAAACGGTTATTACGGTTATTTTTAATTAAATCTCTCGATATAATGAAATGTAACTATTTCACATTCTATAATTGGTAGGTAGCAACATACCAGGAGAATCTATTGAGCTACCACATAATCCAAATTTATGAACCCATAATTATCTTCTATTAGAACGGCTGATTTCCAATAGACTTGCGGATATTAAAAGGCAAGAGATCTGGGCAGCAACGGCTGAAAAACGTTCGCTAGTAGCTCCAATTCATGCGAGTCCGTTATGGGGTTGCGAAGGTTACGTTCATACTCTCGGAAACGACGCAAGAGGGGGATACGCTTGGTTCAGGGTTGGGGGATGGATGCAGCGTAGACTAAAAGACGCAAGTGGTAATGGCATCTGTGTGCTTTGCGGTGATAGGGAAGACTGGATCCACATCCTCTTAATTTGCTGTGCAACCAAATTATGGAGAAAAAAAATGGATGGGAATGGGAAATTACTACTTTCTAAACAGGAACGTAACGCTCGCCCAAAACATTTTAGGTGATAAAAGGTCTAAATTCATAAAATAATTAGGAACATATTTAGGAAAGGTTCGGACCATTAGGGAAACTGAAATTAGGGAGTGGGAAAACAGCACCGGTTAGCTTGAGCGGAGCCTAGACTGGAGAGAAATAAATAAGTCAATAAGCTAACAATATGTAAGTTAATCAGTAGTTTTATGTTAAGTAAGTAAACAGCTAAGAAATAAGTCATAAGTCATAGTTAATTGGTAAGTAAAATGTTAATATAATAAATTAAATAAAACTGGCATAGTAATAAGCACATTAGGGGGGGGGGAAGGTAAGGGGGGATCGAAAATATAAGGGCAGAGGCGTTGGTGCGGACGATCTTCTGTGGCGCTGTTTGATTTCAGGTGCTGAGGAGGCCAAGCACTGGAAGGAGACGGCGGGACGCCCGCGCCAGAAAATAATATAGCTAAAATAAACGTCGGATAGATTAGAATGTACTCGGCTTCTGACGGCAGGTTTTTCCCCCTTCAGGGGTTTTTTCCTGAGCCGTACCTTATGGTCTCTTTTCCGCGGCTTTGATGCGATGGAGAGACCATTTGGGGTGAATACCAGAATTCGAAAGATTAGAACGCGAAAGGATGTAGGTATTGTAATGGCTTAAAGGCCTTCGGCCTAGCCACATAGGATCAAGTAAGCTAATTTGTCTGTAATAATTACCTATTTAATAAATAAAATAATATTTTCTATTAATCGAATGTGTAAGTTAGGGGATCGTACGCATGTTACCCCTCTTGTAATGAAATCTATTACCTATCATAGAAAAGACAATACACTCGTGAAGTAGCATACTTCAAACGAAAAAGTCGTAAACCAAACTACGTAAAATCTTACGTAGGTATTAATTTGTTCAAAGTTTTTAACAAACACTGTGGTTTATTCCATTGTGAGAGAAGTATACGTATTTTCCTTTCTGTGATGCAATTTCGTATTTACGCAGGTCTGCGCGTGTTGACAAAAGGAATTCCAGAGTCAACAACCACATTACAGCGCTCGTTATATGCAATTTTGGAATCTTCCGTTGTATGAAGAACCGGGCGCCAAATTATCATAATTACTGTGTAAACATTGACCATATGTATGCTTCTGAAGGAACTGTCTACTGTCTTCCTACGGAGAGACAGAAGACAGTCAAGCCGAGGAACTACTCCACGTTCTGAACATTTCTTATCTGCCTTTTGTGACTACTATATAAATAATAGTACGATTGCACATGAACTACGAAAAGTTATTTTCAATTTATCAAATTTTCATGAATTTAGGGGCATTTAGAAAGCTCGTAATAAATAAATGCCATCGTAAATATGATTCTGATGTATTACTAGAGCTATTTATTTGTGTAATGCAAAAGTAAGTATAACATTTGAATTTTAAACTTAATGACACCAAGAAACGTAAAGTCACAGTTACAACATAAAACATTGTAAGTTTTCGTAAGAAACAGAGACAGAAAACAATAGTAAATTAAATGAAATTTCTATACTTGATACTAAATAATATAATACATTCTAATTCTTGCAAAAAATAAATTTGTTACTCATTTAATACTTTCAAGTACTATCTACTTTGCGACTTTTCTGTTGACTGCAATCTCATCCTCAAAACCAGCTGTAACTTCACTGCTAATGTAATGGATCTACATTGTATATCATATCGGTCAACGATGCAAACGAGCCGAGCCCTTGGCAGGTGATGACGACAGGGGATGGACGATGGTTGAAGGACGACGGGTGATGTACGACGGGAGATGGACGACGGGAGATGGACGTCGGGTGATGGACGATGGGTGATGACGACGGGTGATGACGACGGGTGATGACGAAGGGGGATGACGACGGGTGATGACGACGGGTGATGACGACGGGTGATGACGACGGGTGATGACGACGGGTGATGACGACGGGTAATGACGACGGGAGATGGACGACGGGTAATGGACGACGGTTGAAGGACGACAGTTAAGGACGACGGCTGATCGGCGACAGGCGACCGGCGCTGGGTGATGAGCGGCGGGTGACGGGTACTGAGCGACGCGTACAGAGTGCGTGGGGGGTGCTCACCTGAACTCGTCGGGGTTGCAGGAGGCGCAGTTGCGCTCGTCAGCGCCGCCCGCGCAGTCGCGCACGCCGTCGCAGCGCCAGCGGCCGGGCACGCACGTGCCGTCGGGGCACCAGAACTCCCCGCGCAGGCAGCTGTCCCCTGCAACAGCGCCCTCTCATCGCTCAACAGCCCTACTCGGGTGGGGGGATTACTGCGTCTTCTAAGCCTATGTTCCGCGAGGAAAAATCCACGACGTGCCTATTTGCGCTTTCGGCGTATTAAAGAACCTTCACAGGAGCCTTCAACAAACCCAAAGTGACAAAAACAGTCGTTGATGACGTATTGATCTTGGACACTGAACTGCTCGTTTGTTATTGGTTTGAATGTCCTACAGAGATGGAATTTGTTTTTCCCTAAAATCATTGGTGAATAAGTACAATAAATAATCCTAGGAAAACAATAAATACAACTCGTATTCGCAGGTTAACACCCCCCCCCCCGCTTTGGCCTTCTATTAGGAACGGCAATGCCTTGGACAAGAGCTCTTGGACTTACAGGAATGAATTTTTCTACATTCGTAATGCACAGATCATTTCAGTAAGTGGGTTGCCTTCTGTGGACGTTTTGATTTGACAGTTGCGAAGTCGATACTAATAGCTCTGAAAATCTCAATTCTTCACTTCACAGAAGTCCGGCAAAATTATGCCTCTCGAGAATAATCCTGTTCACTGGGATCTCAGTGCGAGGTATGCTTGCTCGAAACATCCTGTAGACTCACGCCGGGGAATGCAAAAAAAATCGAAATCAGAGTCGAAAATAGGTGTGGAACGTGGCTGAATAGCCATCTCCCTGCGCAAAAACCACACGCATAATTGGGTCCACCTACGGACAATTATATGGCCACGAACTATCAGAGTATGACACGACAGACATCTCTAATCAGAGATGCTCTAGCGTGCAACAATGAAACTGTAATTAATATCAAAAATTAATTTTTCAAAACAATATTTCTAAAATCTTTAATTTTAGTTAATTTTAAGTTAATACAATATTAGGAACTGTCTGAAATCTTTAACACTAACTGGCAATTTTTACACAGAAATCATCTCCTGTTCAATAGCATTTTTTTTTAAAACAAAATGTCGGGTTCCGTTTTGGCCTCTTTTGGAATGATTAAGTGATAATTGCATGAATAAATCTAGAACAAGAAAAGCCATGCCGATCCTGTGGCCGAGATCGCTAAGGCAGTAGCGATCTCAGGCCGAAGGATAGCGAGTTCGAGACCCGCCTCGGACATGGTTGTATTGTGTTCGTCCTTCCACCCCCTTTCATCATCATATCGTGTCATTATCATAGTTACCATATCATTACACGCAATAGTGGTCGCTAATGAGCTAGAAATTGATGCGACCTTAAAAGAAATCTATATTTCAGAAAACTGTTTATTATCAAGCATAATTTAATTCGTACTGATATATAAACACAGTTTTAGTTCAATTGTAAATTAGTAACAAAATATTATTCTCAATGAAAAGACTGTACACGTGTAAAAACTAAATTGAAAACTATGAAGAATATGTATGACTGATTTCATTAGCAAAGATAAACCAAATGAGTTGATTTGAATGAATAATAACAGATTTGAAATTAGTTGATAAACACCTGAACGTGTTAACAAAAATTGTTGAAGACAAATTGCAGAAGTGTTCTTCTATACAACTCATGGAAATTAGGTTACTATACTAGATATAAAATAATTGTAATAGTCTTAATTCATGCATAAAAGTTTCAGGACTAATCATGTTTGTATGGAGACTTCTCACTTTTTTCTAGTTTACCTTAAAATGGTTATTACGTAAATAAACTAATAAAAAAATATTGCAAATGTTCATTATTTTGTAGTCTTTGTTCATCAACGCCATAGAGATCATGTACATTTTTGTCTTGATGTGTTGTCTGTGTATAAATAATTGAGGCAGTGACTTGATATCCACGGACAGACTTGACGATAAGTAAAGAAAGCAGATTTAATTACTTAGTGAAACGTTTTTAAAGACGATTTAAACCTGACGTCAAAATCGAGTTTGAATGGAGCGGTGTGTTACGAGAGGTTCCCTGTTCGCTCCAGAGATGGCGCGCGCATGCTTGTCATTCAAGGCTTGAATTCATTTACATCCTATGCATTAATTTGTTGCACTCCAAGAGAAAGAGAGAGGAAAAGTAATTTCACATAAGGTGTCATTCGAAAAATGTGTACATGCTACTGGAGGAAAGAGAAGGAAATGCGACTTTTGTTACGAAATTGTACCTTGGGGAGGAGGGAAGTTATTGGCGGAGAGGTATAGTGTAAGAACAAGAGTCAAATTACGGTACAATTGATATGAAGAATGAAGATGAACGAGATGAAAAGGAAGCTTGTCAATTTTTCAATAGTCAATTGTAGGCTAACAAGTCAATCAGATGAGGTTTGTCTTCAGAAATAAATGTTATCAAAACGGCAAAACAGTGCTAATGTTTAATCATAGTGAAAATGGATTATCATTAAGTGCAAATCTTCGATCCAACGAGGATCCGAGCCCAGCACTTTCTATTATCCAGGCAGATGCATCTTATATGTGAAATACAACCTCAAAATTAATACACACTAAGAAAAAAATGGTATTATTAGATGTCTTGTAGGATCGTAGAAAACAATTATGTTTTTTGTTGTTTAAGGTCGCATCAACTTCTAGGTCATTAGCACCACTATTGCTTGAAACGGTATGGTTATAGTGAGGATGATACGATATGATGATGAAAGGGGGTGAAAGGACGAACACAATACAACCATGCCCGAGGCGGGACTCGAACCCGCGATCCTTCGGTCCGAGGTCGGTACAGCAATACTGCCTTAGCGATCTCGGTCACCGGAACGGCAAAAGCAATTATTTACATTTCGTGATCGTAATGATTGTTTCAGGACGATCTTCGTTGGCTCAGTCTTGATCATACCCACAATAATCATTCCCGTAGTTAATACAAAAATAACCGTTTTGCGTAGTTCTTGGTGTGTGCTGCAAATGAAGTTGTGTTCTGGGCACTGGGTCAGGCCCATTGTCGAGCCACTTGTCGGGTCTCTCCGTCCTCGTCGCCGACGACCGCCCTTCGCCGTTTCAATTCGCTCTCGAGTGCCAAGGTCAGCGCAGGACAGTCTGCGCCGCACTCCGCTCCTTGCATCGCGAGATGAATCTTGACCTCCATCTAAATCGAGGCCTGGCACTTTAAATTTTTAAAGATTCGGTTCCCGACTGACACATGTTGATACGCGCGAATGTCTTCGTAATATTGGAAACAACACAGTGATGATGGGATAAACGTTTAAATGCGTGTCTCCGATTCCTAATTCTTCCTTAGAAATTTCCTTTCCTTAATTATCGTTAGGGGCCATTAAAATAATACGTTCGTGTTACGGATGAAGGGGGGTCCCTGTAACTGCGTAGAAAACGAACGAGTGGGAAAACGAATGAAAAATGCACTTTCTTGAAAGGTTAGGTCTGTATTAACATGTGTTAACTGCTCATAAACGTTGATAAGGAATTCAAATGCTCTCTATTATATGAATGAGTAAAAACCAGAATGGTTTAAGTGACATTTGTATGAGTGGAATTCTGTGGAATCTGTTTATTTAAGTAATTATCACTGTAAAGCCTTGGTTCTTTGTTTTATGATTAAAACCACGGCATTTCAATTGTTCATTAAAATCTCGAAAATATATTGCCACTAACATATAGCGTAAAATTTACATGTTTTTCTCAGAATTCATATTTGTAAAATATCAATTATACTGTGTTGTTTTTCACCATTCATATTTTGTCTATAGTAATTGTAAACGTTTCTGTGTTACTACCACTCCTCCGTACGTTGATGATTTGTATGCAGATTCAAAAATAGTTGTAAATTAAAGATCATGAAATTCAAAAATAATTTAATACTACGTTTTGAATTTCTTTGAAAACTGCCCAATTTCATAGTTCATATTGGATACGTCAACATCTAAAAGAAAGGGGGGGGGTCACAATGAAACATTCATTTCAGGGAGGGCGGCCTTGTAAGTATTGCGATTGTTTCTAAGGGTTGAGAGCGGTAAAGAAAATTAAGTTTGCAAACGTATTTTTAATAAACCTTCTACATTAGAATGCCCAATCATTAAAAAAATACTCTTCGTAGTCATCAGCGAGATAAAATATTCGTGAGGATCCTTGAGATAGATTATTTATAATCATTATTGCAAGGCGAAAATCTGGGTTCACGATCTTCATGTTCTCGATAATAATGGCAGTCAATTGTACGTAAATGAAAAACAAAACCATCAGACACACAAAAGATGCAGTACCCTCCCCCCTTCATGTTTTAGAATTGCGCGAATGTTTGTGTTCTTAATGCAGACATCACTTCAAAGCATATGGCAGATCTCAGACAGTGTAGTTGAGTTAACGCTCTGAGTGACGTAGAGCACATCTCTGGCGACGTTATCGCCCGGGCTGACAGCGCTTACCTCTGGCAAAGTTGACGCACTGCGTGGCGTCCTCGAGGTCGGGGTAGCGCTCGCACTGGAACACGCGGGAGAGGTCGAGTGTGGCCAAGATGAAGTCACTGCAGTCCTCCGCCACCGCTGTGGACACGCACAAACATGCCCGTCAGCAGGAACAGCAACATCGTGGAGAATCTTTGAATGTTTTAGGACAATAATTTGGTTGAAAATGTACAATAAAAATTTAACCTCTTTTCGTGTATTTTCTTTCATCGGCGGCTCTAAGGATAATATCACTCCCAGTTCTTAAAATTTTCAGATGAACACATTTAAAAACATATTGGAAGACAAACTAAATTCAATTCTTGGCAAAGACATTATTAGAGGAAATCCAAAGAATTCCATACAGACCCATTATATAATAAGCAGATATCAATAAATGAAACAAAGAAGAAATATTTGATTGACATGTGTAAATTCATCCCTCTAGGAATTAAGCGGTTTATGAATATATAAATATATGACCAACAATTATCGTCTATTCTCTATCGTGCTCCAATTTTTTGGTGTTAAAATTTTGGAACATGTATGCTAGTGTCAGAAAGAGTCATTTTTACATTACACAAACATAATAACCGTAACCAATTTAAAGTTTACTAAGGTTCACTTGTTGATTACTGACATCAAGAATAATCTCCGGATGAAAAAAAACTGTATATGAATAAAACATTCTAGGTTTTAAATAATGCTGCAAATGGCTAGAAATGTTTTAGATATTGGTCTAAGTAAATATTTTAGTCAGATTTCTCTCATGATGGGATTGATGAAAAGTATGGTTAATAGCGTCACTTCTGATTGATTCTGTTCGCTGACTACCTTGGAGGAAATAGTGTTCTTCGTCTCTCCCTTTCACAAAGGTGATTCATCTGCATTATTATTTCAAGTAGATCCGTTCAGTCTTGATAATAGTTTATTATTAGAGAAACACACGAAAATAAAAATTTGAAACAGTATTATGAAATTCTAAGTATTCCTTTTTAATTGTTTACTATTATTTAATGTGAGGTATCTATACAACTAATTTCCTCTACGCGCATAAAACTGAACGAAAACTTTGCAGCTTCCTCCCAAGTGAGAGTGGTGTCTACAGTTTTGTTAGATGCCCGGTGATTCGGGAAAAATATACAAACAATTAAATTTAGATTTTGACTGAAAAATCCAAATATTGGATTGTTTTCATCTGCCTACACTCTTAGTGGGCGTACTGACCGAATTCTCATAATTCGTGGGTGACTGCTTACGACAAAGTTGATGTTATGCTTCATCAAAACGCTTAGGAAGAGGCCGCCTCTTATTAAATTTTTGGTTTTTACCTGTTTAGTTATAGAAAAGCACCTTTTGTGGTATTCTTGGTACATACAAAAGCGGTGTACGCATATATAGCACACTACGATTTTGCAGTAGGCGTGAATGTTGATTTGTTACAATATTTAATTTATTGCATTCATATAAGATAATATTTCATTTGTTTATCTTGAACTTGACTTTATAGAAAACTATTTTGTGTGGTTTTGTTCAGCAGCATGTATGCTGCCGGAGGCCACTAATTATTAACTGAGGTTTAAGAATTGGTAAGTTCGAAAATAAAAAGGAAACGACAGTTTTAGTTGCCGAGGCTGGTAGGTAATTCTTGATGATAAAGGAAACAAAATGTGGGTCAAGAACGGTATGACAATGTTATCTGCTGGTGACTGTAGTACCTCCGCTTGCAACTGTCGTGTTATGCAAAATGTATATCAGCGTAACTGCTACCGGGAACAGAAATAATCAGTAGTTCGCGCACTCATTTTTCCTATAGCGAAGGCGCTGTGAAAATTAAGTTTGCACCAGGGCATATGATGAAAACTGACTGACTTATGAATGAGGAAATAACCGAGATAACAATTAGAATATATGGTTAACAATTAGATAACGAATAGAATTAAAAAAAGATAAAACCATTAAACTTCGGAGACAAGATTCGGATACGCTATATATCACCACTGAGATGGGATTTTGACTGAGAATTAAAAAGCACTTAGAAGAACACGCAACCTGCAAGTATTTGGACATGGCAGGATGCGGAGGGTCGAAGCTTCGACGGGACAGGGACAGGGAGGGGAATTAGGACCGGAGAAGAGAGTGTCGGGTAAGATGGAGGAGTGTGGCGGGGATGGCGCCGATAACATAAAATTACCTCATCTTGCACTACATATGATTCATTCCTTTTTTCTGTAATACATTATTGTTGTAAATTGTGGTCTCTAAACATACTTTTTTTTAAATATAGAAGCATGATCATTACACATACGAAGTAAAAAGTCTGATACTATGTAACTTTAAACTGTTACTATGTTTACACTCTATCATAATCTAAACTTTTCACTCATGATATTGAACCACATGGACATTCATCGCAACAAAATTGCGGAAAAAAGGGTATGGTAAGGCTGAAGGGGAAAGAAAACTAGAAAGGGAAAATCTTGTCATTATAACAAGAACACACAAATCTGTTGTAAACTAATTACAGTATAATTGCAGTTCTAAATCTTCTCTTTTATAAATTGCTAATGCACGTAGAAACTGAAAGAAAGGGACGCCTACAGCTTTGTTATCCCGTGTACTTTATGGGTTCGTTAGGTAAAAATACAAAAACAATGAAACTATTTCCATTTTGGCTGAAAAGGGAAAGCATTTTATTGTGCTAATCCGACTATTCTCATACTGCGACACTGCTTACAACAAAGGTGACGTCATGCAGCAGCAAGGCTCCAAGTAGCTAATATTCAGTGTTGAATATTTGCTTTTCATGGCTTGCGTTATGGAAGCGCATTTTTTTAAATATATTTGTGGCATGTAAAGAACTGTTGTAATACATGTACTTTATACCACGTTGTTGCAGTAGCCGTGAAGACTTATTTTGTTAAAATATTTAATTTACTGCCGTGTTATAGGAAGCATTTAATTTATTATTCCTGTGCAGAGAGCGTGCTACTTTTCAGAAAACCATTTTATTATTATTATTATTATTATTATTATTATTATTATTATTATTATTATTATTATTATTATTTGTAGGTTTTGTTCAGCAGCATTTTTGTTGCTGCAGACCACTAGTGAACAGTGGACAATTTGGAGTGCTGGGGGGCAGGCGTACCCTTGCAGGCCTTGCCGGCACGGCAGCAGCGGGCCGGCGCCGGCGGGCTGGCACGCGGGCTCCAGCAGCGAGCAACACGAACTGGCGCGCGCGCGCGCTGAAGCCCGACTCCACACCATGTCGAAGTAGGGCAGCGCGGCGTCCAGGTCGCGCAGGCGGCGCACGCCCGGCACCAGCGGCAGCGTCGTCAGGTCGTAGGGCAGCACCCCGCGGCACAGCGGCAGGCGCGGCGAGAAGCACAGCGCGCCTGCGCACGTGAAGCGACAAGATACTCTTTGCTGCTGGACTGCTTGGGCACAATTAGAGACCATGAATTCTCGGCTATCCGGGAGACGCCGCGTCGCTGGATGGGGTGCCGACGTTTTCGCCTGACATGTCGTAGGCTTCCTCAGGGCAGTGACACTGCCCACCGGGCGCGTAGCGCCGCAGTGTCACTGCCTGAGGAAACCTGCGAAATGTCAGGCGAAACGTCGGCACCCCAGCCAACGACGCGGCGTCTCCCCGGATAGCCGAGAATTCATGGATTCGAGCTGCGAAGCTTACGTACACAATTAGAGGCCGTTTTAATGTTTGATTAAAACTATTAAATGTTATTTATTTAATGTTTTTTAATAATATTAAAAATATTGTTTAATAAAAATAATGATACATGTTAAAATATTTTATTTCTGAAATCATTGAACTGAATAATTTCAAAAGTAAATATGCCTGTAACAAGTAATGTACTGTAGTTTCTGGTCAATGATCCAATCTCGATCTGATTTTTCGCCAGGTTCTTGGCCCTTTAAGCAAATGGTAGACCCCCTTAGCAAAGGGATTTATTCCCGAGTAACTCAAGGGCTAATAGGACTATGGGTACGCACTGTCGGTGTCGTTGGGCGTGGGCGCGGGCGGCGGGAGCGCCGCGCGGGGGCGTCGGGGGCGGCGGGCGGCCGGGGCGGGGCGGGGGCGGCACCGCCGGCGCCACGGGCAGCCGCGACGTCAGCGACGTCAGCGCCGTCAGCGCCGGCGCCTCCTGCGACGCCGTCTTCGCCTTCGCCGTCAGCAGCGCGTGGTCCTGCAAGCAGAGGGGGCGGCTCGTTGACGGAAAGGGGCGCTTTACAACAGGAGATACAAGCAGAAATGCAGATTGTCATGGATAAAAACAGTCGTGCTGGCCTGTGTTCCCAGCTGTACCATGCAGCAGCAAAATCGTATTGCGAATCTGACGGTAAGAGAGACACCGGTGGCATAGAGGTTCCATTCTTTGAGTGCCTGCTGCATTGGTTGTACCCAATGTTCAAGTTGTGATTCAGTATTCTATACACAGTATAAACCATTTAAAATAGACTAGAGGCATTGGCACTAACACGCAGCAATCTTCAGGCAATGATTCAGTGATGGTTTTTGGTTTTCTTATATCCCAGAGCCGCGGCCACTACAGTCCCCCGGTGTCACGAAAAAATAGGCTGCTAGACTTTTACGTGCGCTGGTTACTTTGGCGGCGTGATGGTCCCAGAGAGGCGTCAGCTGAGGCCGCGGGCGCCCTCTTGGCATTCAACGTCCCACCAGCGACCGGCGGCGTGGGTCGATGGAGGGGCAACGCCCGAATATGAGAGACCAAAGCGAAGTCAGATGTACTTGCAGGTTTTCAGAGTTCTCGTGTATTCTTTGATGAATGGACGAAATTGTGTTCTTTTCGAGACCTTTTTCAGACAATAATGTTGTGTGTCTACTCTGCGAGGAAAATGTCGAAATCGTGGTCGATAACTCAGAGAGAGAGAGAGAGAGAGAGAGAGAGAGAGAGAGAGAGAGAGAGAGAGAGAGAGCGTAAGGGTGACGCCGCGTCCATGGCAAAGGTGTCGACGTTTCGGTCGCCATTCTGCGACCTTCCTCAGGGCGTAATACCCCCTCATAACGCCCTGAGATAGGTCGCCGAATGGCGACCGAAACGTCGGCACCTTTTCCATAGACGCGGCGTCACCCGTACAGCCAATTAAATATTGATAAGTCAGAGAGTTCACGAGTTCACCCTGCTTTACAAGTTTAGTTTTGCTCTGGAGAAGGCCTCTGAAGAGCGCGCGGGTGTTGGTCCTTCAGCGAAATCGCGCTAGACTCACCGCAAAAACAATGTACACCTCTGAGAACACGTCGGTTCCCTCATATTCGGATTATTTCGTATGTAGTTAGATTCGTAGGTAGGCATTTCCCCACCAGCATCCAAAGCTGGTACACGATCACGGAGGGACACGTATGACGAACTCTGCACTTTCAATGAAGACGCTATCCACCTTAGTCATGCCATTTGCAAAGCAACATCAATTGTCGACCGATTAAGAAGGCCATACACGTTCTGAATAGTTCGACAGGGTCTGAGTTTCTCGGGTTTATGTTATTCCAAATGTGTGGACAGACGCCCAATTTGACCAGTCTGGGCTAACAACGTTTTGTGTACCCACCAAGGAGGGCATGGGAGTGAAGTCCCTTCTCCGGCACTTCCGGTACTTGATGTGAGCGGGCGAGGACGTATGACTATCTGCCCTGTAGATGAGTGTACCTAGACGGAGGCCCAGGTAAAAGAGGACCCATTTTTAGTTTTTTTATTATTTAAGGTACTAACACTACTTGTGTTAGTGCGGTCCCGCCCTTCATTACGCTGATGTCGTTTGTAGAAGTTTTACCCATTTGTTTAAGGTGTCAGATGCCTGGAACGAACAATGAACATTGAAACGAACAATCACTGACGTACATGGAACCTCATTTACAGCAAGGCCTGTCCTAAGCAGCGGTCCTGAGGCTACCGTCCGTGGCACACGCGTTGACACCGGGAAACGCTCAACATAGTCAACTCTGCTCTCGACAGTCTTGGTTTGTGGTGAGAGGTGTCACACTAGTTCTCGACGTGACACGCTAGTCACAAACTGTTCTTTAAGTCTTTCAGGCAAATATCACTATTGTCTTGTGTTCGTATTACTAATTATCGTATAATTTTCACTAGAGGATTAATGTTTCGTTTACACAAAGACTTTCTCGTCTTCCAGCTGTGTTTGTACGGGCTCTTTCAGATTTCAGTATAATCTCGTATAAGAACACACTGCGAACGCATCTCAACTCGCAGGCGAAATAAGGATTTCAGTGCAGCGAGGTCCCGCTCGCACAGGGGAACCGGGGAAGAAGTTGATCGATAATCGTATTTTCGAGCGCGACAACTGCGATGATCACTTTCCTCCCAAAATTGGGGCTTATTGTATCCCAGGAAGTTGAGATGTTCCTTCCCCTCTGAAGGTGAGATGCGAGACTGATGAACACGTCAGCTTGGTCCCACCGCAAGACTCTCTTTCCCACCTCACGGTATCTCCGCCCGAGGGGCGCCGCCCCAGCTCTGAGCTCCCGAGTGGTTCCCGTGAACTTCGTGGTAGTGGAGTTCACGTAAGTGTACGTGTTGTGTATAAGATGAGAGAGAGAGAGGACTAAGGATGAGACAGGCAAGATCGCGCACTGTCCGTGGCCCGTTTCTTAGGGTTTTGCTCCGGCAATCACTGGGTAGTGTTTGGAGAAACAACGGAAAACTACCGGTCGGGGCAGGCAACTGATAGAATTCTGCTGCTGAATTCCACCGAGCTATACAGCCAGACTTGAAAAATCCGTCACTGTCAGTACTCGAACCCTCAGACATCCTGGTCACAGACGCTGTAGTGGCTGGACTTGGGGAGTGTACGAACCCTGGGAATGTGCGGAGCTGCCACTCCAAACAAATGCCTCTGGTTGGTGCACTCTTGTGCACCAACTCTGTGCAACAAATGCCTCTTGTAAATGCACTATTGACCCAGGTGGCAAAAGTCCTCCGAGAGGGCACCTTTTCGCTTTTCTCACCAACTCCCGCCTGCGTACAAGTACGCCAAAAGGCTAGTATCCCGATCCCGGCGAAACGCAGTTTGCCCTCACGGCAACCTTATCATTCAATGCCTAGGCTGGGGCCGCCCTACTGCTCAGAGCAACTAGCTATCCACACTAATTCCGGAGTCCAAACAATGCGCTACTCACCTGCGCCAGAAACCAGTCCCTCCTCTTTGCCCAGATTATCGAACCTCTGTCACAACGAAGCCTAGAGCCCAACAGGGATCAACTCGCAATAAGGTTCAGACGGCTTGCGGCCGACCGCAGCCACCTGGCCTGGTGGCCACGGCCACTTCCCCGTCTCTTCACTGCCTACATCTTTAGGCTATCTACGTGAGTACCGACAGAACCTAGAAAACCTGGCAGGGAGGTATCTGGTCCGCGTCGGTCTTTTAAACATGGATCCGTTGCATCCTGAAATTTACAAAGGTGGACGCGCCAGGGGCCCGACTGGTGGGTTCCAGGAGCTTCACCTTTTCATTGCCTCCGCCATAAGGCTAACGACGTGAGTGTCTGTGAATGTGCTCACCAGGTGCGCGGTGGCCTTGAGCTTGGCGAGCAGCTGCGAGATGGCGTAGAGGGGGTTATACGTGGGATCCGCAGCATCCCCAAATGAACCCTCTCCTGCTCAAAGGTCGACGCGCCAGGGGCCCGACTGGTGGGTTCCAAGAGCTTCGCCTATGCATTGCCTCCGCCATGAAGCTAACGACGTGAGTGTCACTGTGAATGTGCTCACCAGTTGCGCGGTGGCCTTGAGCTTGGCGAGCAGCTGCGAGGTGGCGTAGAGGAAGTCGTCGGCCGCGTCGCGCTCCGTGGCCGGGGGCTCGGTGGGCGGCGCGAAGGGCTCGGTGGGCGCGCCCGCGGCCGCCGACGTGCCCAGGTCGGGCGCCGGCACGATCTCGATGAAGTCGGGCCGCGACTCGTTGGACGCGCCCCCGGCCCCGCCCGCGCCGCCACCGCCGCCCGCACCGCCGGCGACGCCTGCGTTGCCGCCACCCGCCGCCGCCGCTGCCGGAGACGCCGGAGACGTCGCACCGGCTGGGTCGGCCTCGCCACCGCCGCCTAGGGAACACCACGACAATTCAAGAATGGAAGAGCAAGTTTTCAAGAAGAAATTAGTACATCTGATCAAACACAATCCATAAATAACCTATCTGAAGAGGTAATCAGCTCTGGCTACAACGTATAAACAGATTAGAGAGCACACAAGCGTTGAAAAGAATATTAACACATAAAATTGTAAATCGACCACTAAGACTAAGACATCCCAGGAAAAAAAGTCGGAGGGAGGGTAATGAGTCTAACACTTGATGTAATAGGAGAAGACGAAACAGAAGGTACAAAAGAGCGAGAATGAGAATCCGATGAAGACTTGCAAGAGTTTTCTCCAATCATGTTTTCAGGAAGATAAATCGTGGCCAGGAAAAGTAGATTTACAAGTCTAACGTTTCTAGATGTTGTTAAGATTTCTTTATGGCTTTACTTCAGTAGTGTAAAGGACAAAGAAAATTGTGAGATGAGTTTTTGTAAAGAAATAAAATCACAGAAAAAATGGGTTTGTTAAGGATAAAAAAAAATATTTTTATTCCACTTAAACACATTTATTTTTATTCACTTTCACAGAGAAAGTTTTTTCAGAGTTATTGAAGAACGTCAGTTGAATGATAAGTTGAATGATAAAAGTTGAATGATATTAGAGAAAGAGGGAATCCTCGAAGTACAGCTAATATTTTACTGGGGTGTGAATTTTATTTCAACAGTTACTGTTATTATCCTATCTTTGATATATTTCTGATGATTTGCCAAGGAAATTGGATGTTTGTATTTATAGCTGTTATAATATAAAGCCTCCAAGTCAAATTTCATACAAGGTTTTGGATACGTCTAGGAATGTTACTTTTGTGCATTTGAGGTCTTGGATATTTGAAGAAATGTTTTCTGCTAGACTGAGGAACTGACGTGAGTATATTTAAATAAAGAATACGAATTGGCGTTGAGGTATATGTGTTTTTCTTCATCAGTATTTTTGCTGCTGCATGCTTCGAGTTGTAATATGAAGCTGTTGTTATAACACGGGCGTAGGGTACCTGCAGCCGCGCCGGCGCCGCCGCGCGCCACGTGGAACTGCCCCTCGTGGTAGGTGACGTCGCCCAGGTCGAGGATGACGTCGCCGTCCAGGGAGACGACGTCGTCGGCTGCGTTGCCTGCGCCGTCGCTCTCCTGCCCCCACGGGTGGCCGGCCAGCACCGGCGCCTGCGACGGGCCCTGCATGTCTGCACACACACACATGCGTACTCTAGGGTGGATGGATTGATAAGTAATTCCGGGTGCGTAGACTACTAGCACTATTCGCCCGTAGGTATAGTGCATGTTTTTATCACGGGAGGTGGCTGTAATCTTTCCCCGCTGGATAGCGAAACTGGCCAAGACCTACATGTCAGCTAGCGGGGTTTCCCTCAACCAGGTATCTCCCACCAGTGGGGCACTACCACAGCCGGGACAAGCTCTAAGCTCCCGACTTGTGGTAGTGTAGTGCATGTTAGTGTGCCTGTAAGAGGTGAGGATAGAACAAGGAAGAGGAAGAAAAGATCGCGTAACTCGTTTGTTGGGTACCTCTTGGGAATTCGCCGTGTGTTAATCGGAGAAAGGAAAGGTACCGATCAGAGCAGCCGGCTGCTAGAATTCTCCTCCAGACAGCGACTGAATTCGATCTAGCTATGTAGCTAGCGTCGAAACTCCTCAAACCGTCGGGACAAGAACCTAGGACCTCCAGGCCAGAGGCACTGCAGTGATATTAGTTGATGCCCTGAGCCCCCTAAGCCTATCTCACTCGTGGAATGGCAGCAACTGCTCCGTAAACGTAAGCCAAAGCCAAAAGGCGTAAATCAGTCGTTAATAGTCGCCTGCCAAAGCCATAGTGTACCTGGAGAACGCCAATGGGGAGGGGAGTTTACGGCAGAACCCAAAATTAAATGCAGTGTAATTAAATTAATAGAATTTACATCAAAATCAACTGCATTAGTTAAATCAGCCTAATTGATTTAATTTACAATTAAATGTTATTAATTTAATAATTAATACAATGTATTTTTGTCAACATTCTGAATTTGTTTTTAACAATTCTCTATTAAACACATTTCACTAGAATTCTTTAGATGTATGGCAAGGACACATATATTTGAACATTATTAGAAATTGGGCAATATTTACCATGTATCTCCGATTTCACAACTTTTATCTACGTCGACAGACAATAAAATAAGATTAAAGCCTGTTATAGGCTGAAACAGAACGCTGGAGTTTATACAAAGCGCATATGAAGACTGTTTCACATTGTTTTATAAACTTACGTTGAAAATCAAAACTATCACGTATGGTTAGGAAAGCTGAAAATAATCAAAGTGCTAAATGATTACACAGTTGCTCCTTAACTAAACAAAGGTAAGAAAAAACTCCACTGGGGACTCTCGTTTATCTCCTCCCCATTGGCCTGCGTCTTTGGACATCGTTAGGCCGATGTACAACAAATAACGGCCGATGTACAACAAAAACCGAGGTGATTGACAACGTCGATAGCCAACCGCGACCATTATTTGTGATGTCGATCGTGTTTCGCGGCCGTGAGGCCGGGCGGAAATCGACTCCTAGGACTTCCCGGTAAGAGTCGCTGCAGTCACTAAATTGAAGCGTTGAGGTTCAGAAGGGTGTAAGTCCCAAAACCTTGATTTTTGAGCTTATAATTGTTGATGGATCTATGTGCTGCCTTCGCCAATGATTTGCCGAAGTGTCTATGGGCCAGCGGAAGCTTAGTTGCAAAATTTTCCAGAAATTGCGTTGGGTCTCCCTCCAACATTCGTTCTCAATTCTTTGTTTGCTAGCTACTTATTTCTTGGCACTTAGATCCGTATGAATCTAAACGCTTCAATTAAAGCCGGCGCTGACGTCTTTGTCTCCAGGCAGAAGCCAGGAGGCGTAGGGCGAGTGGCTGCTACTCACCTGCGAGCACGAAGTAGAGGACGAGCGCGAGGGCGAGCAGGAGGGCGGCGACGGGGCGGCCCAGCGCAGCAAGCGCCAGGCGCGCGGCCGCTCGCGCCACCACTCGCCCCCGCGACGACCCCTGCAACACGCCAACACGCCTCTCTATTAGTACTCCCTCAACAATGTCTAATTGTTGAACTGCAAAACAGTACTTCTTCCAAAGAAGGAGCCTTAATCCAACTTCTCTGTTTACAAGCGAACAATGGCATTCACGACGTGTCGTAATAGAATTTAGTGCATCTTATACTAGAATTTATTTCACCGTGCACTTGACGTAAATCAGCTGTTCAAGTTTTCATCCAATCGGGAGCTTGATTGCCCCCTTAGTGACGTCACTCAAGCGACATACAAGCTCCCGATTGGATGAAACCGCAATACCTGATATACGTGAAGTGCACGAGTAAATCAATCGTACTTTAGGGCGAGTTCAGAACGTACGCAGAGAAATAAAGGATACTCTCTACTGCAAAACAACATGCAAGCAGATTACAATTGGCGCCGAAAGAATTGCAAGATGGCGCGCGATGCTTACAATTAATGTTTATTTTATTTTATTTATCACCAAAAAACGGTAAACCTTTACGTGACGTTTGAGGGAGAAGTATAATCTTTCAATGTATTCTTGAGCTCCAACCAAGACTATCAACCACTCTCGTTTACTATGCCGAATTGATTTTAAATAAATACCATCGAGAGCGATTTGTAACATTTTAAAACCATAAATTTTCGCTACATGGTAAGAGAAAACGTATTTGCATCTGCAAACGAACAACAAATTTTATTTTATAGTATTGCCTATAAAATAGCAACCCTCCTTCGACCCAGAGAATGAGAGCTCAAACAGCATAGTGAAGCTACACATCTTCATTATTATGCTTAGGAAAAATGAGAATTTTTACAAAGACGCTGACGAAACATAACTTTGTAAATATTGCAATGATGGATAGGAAATTGAGGCAGTGCTAAAACGTTGAAGTCTTCAACCTTGTACAGTTTTTCGTTTACATTAGTGTGATACAGTTCTAGAAGGTATTTTTCTATTTCCTAAGTCCCCGTTTGTTCCTTCTCCAGTCGCCTCCTCCCTCTTCGTAGCTCGTTAATTTACACTTACAACATTTAATTCTTTTTTAACTTCTACATATTTAATGAGCCAAAAACATGTGTATCCAGCTGTATTTCTGAGAATTTAATTTCTGTTGATTCAATTCTCATCATTTAATCTTTAGTTAGTGTAGATATAATAAGATTAATTAATATTCTAAATGAAAAATAAAGTTTCTATGGAATCATGCTAAATTGAAAAGAAAGAATTTTCTGATACAATTAACTTGCACTTTCGGACCATCTCGCAAGACGTGTGTAATATAACCAAGAAGTGACAGAAATTCTGAAGCAAATAAACTCCAAATATTTAGCAATAGAAAACTTCGACTCATATTAAACCGCAGCGATATCTTCATTCAAAGTATTTTAAGAATGGATTCGCGTAATTATTAATATTCACTCATCACTGAAGTAATGCAAAACAGTGTAAATATGGAAGGACAAGAAAGTTGTGAAAATTGTGTTGGCCGGCATCCCACAAAACATGTATTGTGTAGGCACACAAGGGGAATTGTGTAGATTCGTGAAGTGCCTTGTGTGTTGTTTTCTTCTCCAAATGTTCTCCATACACTCATAAAATTCTCATTTATCAAGTGATTTAAAGCCATAACAATAAACCAGCACAGGCTGTTCCAATACGGCCTCTCGCGGGCACGGGCGCCCGCGTGCCAGCGTGCCCGGCTGAGAAGGAGGTTGCGGACTGTTAGGCGCTCTTCTCACTTAGGCTGTGCTTTTCATGGAAGCAACATGTAGTGCGATGGCTGGCAGAGGAAACCACAATCCCTATTTATGGCTCACTGGATTCCATCTATCGCCGATGCACTTGGAGATAAAATATTTGCAGAACTCCATACGTCTATAATACAGATATTTTAATACACTTCATTTGTCGCGGTGGTATCAGAATTTACATGTGGAAGTCTTTCCCAAGCTTCATAAAATGCAGCGAAGATTATATTTGTGTTTGGGTCAACATATTGTTGTGAGCGACTTTTTTCTGCAATGAAAGTACTAAAAAAACAAATAAAGAACCAACTTAACGAGACATTGAAGAGCGTTCTACGCATCGCAACATTTCCAAAGTCTGATACCAGATATTTCTTCACTTTATAAAAAAAAGAGATATCTAAAATTATTTTAATAAAATATTGTTGTTGAATTGAATCAAAAATAGTGTCGCCTCGAGGGCTATTTTGCCAGGCGCCGGCAGCGAGTGTTGACAACAGTCTGTGCCTTGCGGACTCCGCCAGTGCTCGTGGTGGCTCGGGGATAGCTGAGTTGGAACAGCCTGAACTAGCATTGCATATGTAAATCAAGTTAGGTTAACAGTACAAGACAAATTTCCACCAAGAAAGCAATACTTATTTAATTACTGATCGATGGATTTCACTTTTCCCTAAACTTCACCTTAGCCATTATTTTCCATTCACAAAATAAAGTTTGTGTGTGAGTAACCCCATTTCTGTGTAACTCGTGAAGGTGAAACCTGGTCGCTCGTTCACAAGTCATTTATCTTGTAAAAGTAGCAAATAAAGACTACTTGAGAAAATGTTGAGGATACAACCGACAGTAAATACAGGCGCTTTCCTGCACAACGCTGCAGTCAAGATACGGTCATTATCTTTAATAACGTGGTGTGCCTCTAAGCTTCGTGAATCAACGTTTACACCGATGACCTCACTGAGAAATGCAGTATGGAGGACCATCCAAAAGGTCATAGACAACCGTTCGCAAAGTAGATACACAAAGGCAATCGTAAATACAATAATCATTAAAGCATCTACATCTCTTCGCAATGCTATTTCCCGATTTGCCAATGCTCTCTCAATCTCAAAGCTTTCGCTTGTTGTCTCGATCATCTGCAGTGACCTTCCGCGAAGATTACTGTTAAGGTACGATCATGTATACAATGATTGCCATGTTTTTTTTGTTCCCATTTGTTCTGTAATGTTAAGATACAAATTCTCTTTTAAATGATATTTTCATTTTTGATTGGAGGAAGATGGTGGCTTCAGCATGAGGGCAACTAGACACGTAATCAATATATTATTCATTGTATAGAAAATATGAATTATTAACGTTTGTCACGAAGTCTTTATAAATGATTGAGACAAAGAAAGATGAAACAAGGAGTAATTCTTTCGCCTTTGTATGTTTTGCGTAGTGTTTTTAGTTATTATTGTGGAATTGCAGAAAATTTAAATTATACAATTAAAGAAAAACAAATTTTTCTGATTTTTTTTAATATTCAGGAATAATAATGCTTTTTTGCAAACTTGTGCTACTGAACAACTGAATGCTGCAATGAACAACTGAATGCTGAATACTGAAACAAAGCAATGAAAAATGCTGCAATGATTGATGCAAATGTCTTCTACAACACTTTGTAACCACACATACACGAATAGAACAGTGAACTGTGTACACACATACAGAAGAGTGAAAAACCTGTGCAATAAGTCTTCCTACTATGCATTGTATCATGTTGCCAGGCATTGCCTTACTAAATTCCAGAAATACAAGACACTGTAGCTACAATACTATAGTACGATTTATTTAGTCGTGCACTTGGCATAAATCAGCTGTTGCAGTTTCATTCACTAGGGAACTTAAATGAAGCTACCGTGACTTCACTTTGGGGACCTTCAAGCTCCCGGTTGGATGAAACCGTGTACAGCTTATTTACGTCAAGGACACGGTTAAATAAATCCTAGTATACTTTACAGAGTGTCTCTCTAATTACATGAAACGCGACTACCGTCGTAAATGAATACACGAAATTTTCTAAAGATTACCTCAACACATATCTGGGTCCCCCGACTCGGGCGGTAGCGTTATAGTATATTAACGAAATTTTTTAAATATTTAAGATTTGAGAAATTATAATGATATGGACAGAAGTAACATACGTATTTGACATTAGTGTTGGTGTAATTTGTAACTCCAATCGTAAGTTTCACAATTGGTTTCTAGCACTTTCCCAATTATTTCGGATACATATATGTCTATTACTATTTTATATACTAACAGGTAAATACCCTGCGGCATTGTACGAGTAGCTTGTGGCCGTGGTTTTACGGCGGGGAGCGAGAGTGATATTACCGCTCTCAAGTCGAGGACAGTCCGGTTCGGTGAATATCGCAAGGCGAATTGGCGAGAGCAGAGAACATCAATCGGTTCAAACCACAGCCACCGCCTCAAATCACCGCAAGCGCCCGCCTGTCAAAAGATCATTGCCTGCTTTGAGAACAATCGTTGCCCGCCGCAACGACGCATCATTCCCTTCATACGTAGATTCCTCCTTCCCATGTAGTCAGTTGACAAAAATCAGCTGGTACGGTGCCATCCAATATGGAGCTTGGATGACATCTACAATAGTGACGTTTAAGCTCCTGATTGGATGACACCGTAGCAGCTGATAAATGTCAACGGATTCTGTAAATAAATCCAAGCACTAATGTCCGAGGCAAAACAAATGGCACGCAGGGAAGGGCTGGCGCGCGTCGCTCGGCCAGTGTCAGCAATCGAAATAGTGAACAAAATTTGATGAATTCAACCCATCGGGCAATGCTACTTTTCTTTCAATATAATAGTACAAACAGGGATTTTATCAAAAACGCTACACGCCTGACTGGAAACTAATAATTTCAGGTTGTTGTTGTTGTTATTATCATTATTATTATTATTATTATTATTATTATTATTATTATAATTATTATTATTATTTACAGCTTCTGCTCTACTGAGCTCCGTAAAATGGTAATTTCAAAACAGTTACTTCTCAGTGTTATAATATAATTAACTATTATTTAATTTAAAAGAAATAAATTAAAATAATAACATGAAAGAAATGGACACTACAACATGTATTCAAGTTAGTAGCAGTTCCACCTGCTTTTGATGGTAATCAATCACGGAGAAATCATCAAAAATACTATATTGATTTCAAGAATACTAGGATTCAACCATTCGGTTATACAATATTTTACGAAACTACAATTCAACTCGTGTTCATTTACAAACCCATTCAACTGAGATATTGTGAAAAGGAATCTGAAATGTGTGTCCAGAATTAAAGTAAAAATAAAAAAAATATATGTTTGTCAAGACCTCACTGTTATTCGAGAATGTAGATTCCCATTCTGATGGTAGATACAGCGCACGTGCATAATGGTCATAAAAACTCCAAACAAACGTGTAGTAAAAGAAGGGTAATAAAAGGAAGAAGTCACGAAAACATCAAATGTTACAGAGAACCGAACACAATTTAACTTGAGTCCCAACAGTCTAAGACCAATGGCTATGTTGACACAATACTTGCAATATAAATGGAATGAAATTAATATGAGGACCGTGATGTAAGAAAGTTATGTATATACTCTCTCTTCACGATTGTCAAAAAGAAACATCTTTAGAATGAAAGTAGAAACAAGCAGTATAAAGAAACTGCCAGTAAATAAAACAAAAAATAAACTGAATAGATGCTAGGTGTATTTCCTTTGTGTAGGTACGTTGTTAAGGTGCATTAATACAGTGTAATGAATAGCAATTGCCATTATGATTAGACAATTATGATAAGATAAAGTTGTATAACTGGTGTACAACTACCCGGAAACTCGCTAATGTCCCAATCGTCGATGCGATTAATAATAAATAAAAGTAGTGGGAATGTGTGGCATTTTATTATTACTAAGCAACTCATGTTTTTTTTAAGTGATAGACATAATTTAAATATCTAAATTTGAGGGACAAATTACTTTCAGAAAATTTCTGAACTTAATACTGGTATTGCAGGGAAGGTTCGAAAATTAATTTGAACGTTTAAAATGTTCACAAATTCATAGGTTTTAATGTGAATTGGAACTACTACTATTTATATAAATGTACTTTCTTCTATTCCAGCGAAAAAAGTAGAGAGAAAAATTGCAGCCATTTTCCAGAACATTTTGAAAATATCATCGGAGTTTTACGGCCCAAACATTAAAATATTTTAATGATCTTTACAACGGCACAACTTCATCTTATTCATGACATATTTACCTAATTTCATCTTAAAATTTTCTAATGTGATAAGAGGTGTGCGTGACACAACCATCCATAAAGATACCTCGATTTTGAAATACAATAACAATGAAATACAATTTTGTGCGTATCTCCTCACCTTCTGATCCTATCTCCTTAACCATACTAATGTCTTAGCCATTTACAAAAGAGCAGTAATATACATTAATCCTGATGTGTGCGGATTGACAGTTCAAAAGAACCTTACACACGCATTTAGGCGCCGAACATTTGAGATCGTATTGTTGAGGCTATTCCAGTACTTTTCAATAAATTAAATCTATTATGAATTTGAAAGTAACGGTTATCACATCATGTCATTCAGAATGACTAACATTATTAGCAAATTTTAATCGCTAATTTCTTAATGTCGAGCTGTGATTATTGGGTAACTTCACGGGAAATAATAAAATTTGATTAAATGCGTGGATACACAAAGATCGAACGTGCTAAGGTTAAAAGACAATGTTGTAAATATTTTATCAAGCGCACCACCACGTAGGTATGAAAATTAATTCACATGATGAATGAAACCTCCGCTCTCGCGTAAGACGCGGCTCTTTCGTGAAGTGGACCGGAAAGTGGCGCCGCAGTGCGGCATATCTCGGAACTCAGTGGAGGCAAGAGAGAGAGTGCTGATCAACAAGTCACGCTCGTGCGCACGTGCGTTGTGTGTAAGCCTCCGTGTGCGATCGCCGACTATCCCACGACTGGGGGATGATATCATTCACAACGAGCCTGATCGTTTGCAACGTCAAGGAGTCGGCAACTGCCCACTTGGAGACTCAGCGATTAGAGAAGATCTCTGGCAGTTATCTGAACATGCACATATTCAGAGGTTCGACGCCAGCTGGAAACTGTGGGAGCAAAAAAGAAAAATAATTATGATAATTCTAATAATAACAATTACAAAAACATTTTACACTCTCTTCTCAAGTTTTTTTTGTTGTTCTTTTTCTCTCTTTTTTTCTTCGAAGTGTTTAGGGATTTAATGAACCTTACTTATTTCAACGAATATCGAGTACGCGGGACGTTTCGTTTTTCGAATACACGGGAGTAAATTTCTGGTTTTGTCAAAAACGCTGGTTGCTGTCTTTTTATTACTAAGACAACTAATCTTGGTTAAGAGTGGGGTTAGGGATTGCAAACTTGCGCGTATATGCCGCGTTTCGATACCTTTATTCTTCGAAAATAAAAAGCCAGTTTTATCACTAAATATAAATATATATTATATCCATGTTGAAAAAGGAAAATATTGGGCTCTCATTCAATTTTTTTGTCCCGAATTAAATCACACTTTTCAGCAGAGATTTACCTTTAACTTGAAATAAACGCTCCTCCAAATTTCTCACTGTTTGGACTCAACAAATTTTTAACGTGTGATGAATCGCCTCGTATAGAAATAAAGTTATCGTGTACGCGAATAAGAAAATAATGAATATCAATTTGTTTTTTCCGGACTGCGCGAAAGGCGAAGGAAGATTTTCAATGTGAACTTTGTGAATGTTTTGATATTCCCCAATCTTTTGAACCAATCAACGGATTTTGATGCCCCAAAAAATACTTGATCTAATTCCACCAGAGGAGTTGTATAGCCTATATAAAAAATGAAAATGGTGGTCATGAACAAGAATCGTGTCGATGATGCATTCTTTGAGCAAAGTATATTTTCGTCTAATATGAAAAAAAAAATTATAAAAGAACATACTGAAGCAGATGTTCTTTAATAAAGCACATTAAAACATACATTCAATGAACATGAAAGCACCGTAGTAGATTAGAGTTTTTGATTTATAGAAATTATTAATGTGAAACTTCAATCCCACTTTTTGATTTGCTAATGAGACTTTGGTGCAGATCAGTTAATTGCAAATATCAATGCGACGTAAATGTGATTGTTATCAATAGTCATCGCCCAAAGCCAACTGATCGTACGCATGAATGCGTGTTTTAAATTAAATGGAACATTACAGAAATGGCTTAAAATTAGTTTTGTATTAGACTCAGATTTTAACAGATTTTAATTTATTCTGTCGGATGAATTGCGAATCTATTCGAATTATTTCACTCAGTATTATATTTCCCAGGACTTCTACGAATACATTTCAGTGATGTCTCTAGCAACAATGCGTAGGAAAACGTTTGTGTACCCGCACAAAATTATTTAGAATGAACTTCCTTATTTATTTGTATTGATTGTAACGTGCATTTGCCAAAGTTAAAAAATAATATATAAATTACTATATATTTCAGAAATAGCAGATAATTAGCGTATCACCTTCAAATGAATGGGCTTCATAAAAATAAGAATTTCACCAGATCTGTGCGTTTCTCGCGCTACAGCGTTCGGGATCCAACATTCCTTTAGAATAGAAATTTACTTGAGCTATTTGTTACAGCAATATATTTTTGAACACGGTGAATAAGTTGATAAGTCACGAATAATTAAATTGGACTGGAGAGCAAAAAAAAAACAAACAACAACATATTTCAACTGAAGCATATCAGGTATTAATAATATTCAAACGGAGGTGATATTCAAATTAAACTATTTTTTGCAGGTTTCGTTTGAAATCATTAATCCCTGATTTACAGTTTCAGCTGAAAATTATTTTTTTGGCTCTCCTATAAAATTAAAGTATTTATTACTTATCAGCTTATTCACCGGGGTGATGATTGTTTCTTAATTGAAGGTCGTATTCGCTACGTTAATGAGTGTTAATGCATTGTATGCGGCCTTCATTATTTATTTCCGAGCGCGCCGCAAAAGCTCTGCGGGCGGAGGGCCGTCACGTGGGACGCAGATTGGCACTTGTCTCATCGCCGCAATCGCCCCCTCCCCCTCTCCGGGTCTCCCGACCCC
Source organism: Gryllus bimaculatus (assembly GCA_017312745.1). Lineage (NCBI taxonomy): Eukaryota > Metazoa > Arthropoda > Insecta > Orthoptera > Gryllidae > Gryllus > Gryllus bimaculatus. The sequence goes on from BOPP01000083.1 coordinate 123,746, forward strand.
TCTGGCGAGAGGCGTTTCGGAGCGGAGCCGTCGCCCTGTGTATTGCAGGCGCGGATCCACGGGGAGGGAGATTCCCCCTAAAATACTTCAGTAACTATTCATTTTAACTTGTTACGAGACTTTCAAGGGAAAATATTTTCAGGTAAGCATTAAAACGAATAAAATAGAATTACAGCATGAAGTGTTTGAAGCCTGAAACACATTACAAAATTTGTAATATGACATATTCAACATTTTGAATTTTCCCTACCAAAATTCGCTCCTTGATCCGTCTTTTCATGTATATGCAGTGATTTCTTGGCATTCGTTGTTGCCCCAACACATAGGGTGGTGTTTTCGTTAATTAACACGTATAAATTAATCACATTTATTTCACAAACGTTGGCTAACTTGTGCTTGAGTCTTTTTAATATTTATTATTCTTGTCATTTCCTCAACTGGAGGATGTTTGCATCATATCAATGCAGTATTGTAGCTAGAATGCAAAAAAAGAAAACTTCACAAATTCTTTTCTAAGAAAAATTATTTACATTCAAAATCGTGTGATTAAAATTTAGTCTATTATGAGAAAAGAAAGTAAACAAGTCTTTGAAATTTGGTGTTTATGGTCTGTCCATTTACACGTGTTTGATGACTTCCTTCACTAGCACTCGTAACATTCTCATCGGCTTTTAGACTTTTGTGAATCAATTCTTGCAATAGTTTTAGTGACGATATCAGAATATTGTAAATCACTCGAGAAAACAACTCCTGATATCCAACTGTACTCACTGAACGGACACTGAGGCATTAATAAGTTGGCGGTCTAGCCACGGCTGACTCTAGTAGTACTGAAATTCGCCGTGGCCTAGCCCACATGACAGGGAGAGATGGTTCAGGGCATCAAATAATGTCACTGCAGTCCTTCTGACCGGGAGGTCCTAGGTTCCAGTCATGACGGTGGCAGGACTTTTGACACACGCTTGTCAGCAAGATCGAATCAGTCGCTGTCTGGAGGAGAATTCTAGCGGCCGGCTGCTATGATCGGTAGTTTACCATGGGATCTCCGATGAATACCAGGCAAAAGTCAGGGCAGTACCCTAACAAACGGGCCGCGGACCACGCGCGATCTTTCCTACCTCTTTCTTGTCCTATCCCCACCCTTTCAGACACTAACACGTATATGTACTATACTACCATATATGCCGGGAGAGCGGTCGGAAAATTAGAACATGTCCCGGCTGGGGCGGTGTCCAGCATGTGGGAGATATCTGGTTGGAGAAAACCCCACTAGCCGACGGTTTGTCGGCGCCGGATCTCGCTATAAAGTGGGGGAAGATCACCTCCTCTTCCCGAGAGAAAAAAACCCGCAAATTGTCGCGCGGCGCGGCGGGTCATGCGTTCATTTCCATTAAAATCTCGAAATCTATTTAGGTATTATTGCACTTCTCTTTACTACATTTTATTACTCCGTCCATACATATGTAAACGAGAAAGTAAAGAAAAAACGACAAACTAATACCACTACTTGGTTGATGAGAGATTACATTGTTTCATAAAAACACTTGTTTCGCTAATGTTCTAATCAGCATTAAGATTAACATATTACTTGGAAGAGGAATTACTTTTTAAGTAATACTTATCTACAAAATTGTGGAAATTGATCAACTATTATTCAGATATCTTGACATCTGCAAATTCTCACTTGTATTCTATGCATGTTAATTCTGTGCGACTTCCTCATTCACAATTTAACATGTTGGAGACTTCACATTTTTAAAATGTGAACACGTAAGCACGACGTAAACAAATATCCACTAATTGCTAACGAAAAGCTAACGAGCTACTTGTTGCCTTTGAGTGCGAATTATACTGAACCGTCCTTTTGCAAATATACGTTTCATAGATTCAATTCAATAAATTTATTTGAGTTTAGTGTGCGAAAGTTGTACTCTCACATTTCAAGTCAGCAGCATCTATGAAGAAAACAATTTACACGACACGATTTTATTCGAGAAAGAATACTAAATCGATCTTACACTATACAATAATTTTCAGATATTGTGACTAAATGGCAGGCAGACGAAAACAAAGAATGCAGTGAATGATGATAAACGAATGACGCTATTGTGAAAGCTCTTGTGAGCAATTGTGAAGTGACAGGGAGAGAATATTGGGGTAACTGTATGAAAAATTACCGTTAACCGTTACCGTTAGCATACGTTCTGTACTTCACAAATGGCAATTCATAATTCGATCAAAGTTCAACTGATAAGTTTAAAGTTCACAATCGTTTCATAAAATAACATTTTCTATTAAGAAAGAATAATTAACATAAAAAATGTAATATTAGGCCAGAAATTCGTAAAAAGAACGTAGAAAACTATCTCCTTCTCAGCCTCCGGGGGGAATGATTTATGAGGGGACAAATACGATATTGTTGTCAAAGACAATACAGATCGTTATCTGAATCTGCATACAGTTAAAAGTCCCAGGTGTTTCAAAACTAGCTAAGTAACGTGTACAGATGCCTCTACCGTCTTAATAAGAATTCTGATGGACGCTCCTCTGATCGGTCGTTTTCCTGGATTCCTCCTAACAATAGCAGACGATTGCCATAGCCGCACCTTAAACAACGATCACGGGCAGCGCGCGTTCCTTCCTGCCGTCCCCTACTCCACTGCTAACATTAAGGTGAGACGATAAAAGATTTCCCTATATCCCTAGAAACGTCGACAGTATTGGAGGCGGGTTAATGTCAGCCCTAGTCTCGAAGTGCGTCCTGACGCAAAAGGAAGAGGCCAAAGGCAGCGGACGCGATGATGTTAACTAGGGCGACCGGGGATGTGGCTGGTGGCGCAGTCTGACGGTCAGACGGCGAAGGCCAGGATGCAACGACGGGTGCAGGAGTTAATAAACTCAAGAGCACGTTATACAAAGAGGAAAAGATTGATGAAAGGACGGAAGGTTGGAACGATGGAAGGAAGACGGACTAATAAACAGTACAAATACTAAAGGGAAGATAAATCGAGAAATGGAAACTGAGTCAGTGAACAACACTAAAGGAGAGAAATATTTGGGAGTGAATTATCAAATAAAATTGCGATAATAAGACATAATCAACAATCAAGATGAAAGAAAACTATTGTGACCTACGTGCAAACAGATAAGTTCAGAGGATCTCTTATTGTATTTACATTACAGTGTTATCCCTGCTTAGTTTCTGTTCAGAGAAGCCTTAAGAATATTATTTCCCAATCCAGATTGGAAATACTACATTATGGACATTAACGATGCACGAATTAAAACGCGAAAAAGTATTTTTATCGAAAACGAAAAGTTTTCCCATCAGAAAATTTCTCTCTGATCCTTCAGTAATATTGAAACATTTTCATTCGGTATAGAAGTTCTCATTGACTGTACATTTGCGTAACCCAGCAGAAGGTGCGAATGCATTGCTTAGAGATTACAGGAAACGATTACTGTCATAAACACGTTTATCGTTCACCAAAGTACATGATTGTTCTAAATGATTTAATTATCCATGATTATTTATTGTGCGCTTGAGAATTGATTCAGTAACACGAATGTATTTAAAACTCGTGTGATACAGTAAGGACTATTTAGTACACTGATTTTCTTACACGAAAGAAAAGAATTCTTTAGGGTATACAATATCGTTATCGCGATAAAAATGCTTTCAATTTTTTCTGTTCAGACTATTCTTCATAAAGTGACTAAAATATTTGTTTTAAAATTACATTATACATCTGACATTACACATACAGTGAACTTTCTTCTGAGCAGAACTTTGTTTTCGTCCCGGAAGCTGCAAGCTTTGAGGATGATCGCTACACGATCAAAGCGATCATTAGCAAAATAAATTTTTGATACCAGACAACACCTTTATTTTACCATATTAAATTATTAGAAGGTATCTAACTCACCAGCGATGTAATTAATAAGGACATATTCTCAATAAACCCTTCCATCATAATTTATTTCCATAAAGGGAATTGACATGATGTATTTTTGTCTTAGTGGTTCAGCAGGAAACTTAGTAACTTAATGTATGTGTAAAGCAATATGAAATTTTAATGAGACCTTTTACATATCTCTTCAAGCAATATGCCAGATTTGCATCATTAATACTTAGAGATTCCGATTAACTGAAGAACTCTTCACTTCAATGTAACTGATATATCTTACTTTCTCTTTCCCAGCGCAATTGACTGCCGTTCAAATTACATACGTGCACTTTGCTTCCTTGTAACTAGAAGAAATGAACCAAGAGAACGATCTTTTAACATTTTATACTTCTGTATATCGATGTTAGGAAATATAAAATATTACTTCCACCATTACATTATTCGCGCAATCGCGAAACTATAACAAAACATTTTATTGTTCTCAGCATATCCGTTTTATTAATCTTTGTTTAAAGCAAATCTCCCGATGGCTTTTAAAGTCGAATATTCAAAGCATACAGTGTTTCACCATGTGATAATGACAAACATAATTTGCTAACGGCCAAAAGAACAGTTTTGAATGCGGTCAATGAGCATGCATGGTTGATTATGGTGAAGAAAAAGAAGAGGAAAAGTGATAAGGAGTTGTGCGAGAAGGTAGAGGAGGAGGACGAAAACGGAGAATGCGGAGGAGACTGACGACGAGGGGAAAGGAGAAGAAGAGAGGAGAAAGGACAAGGAAGAGAAGTGGAAGTAGGACGAAGATGAAGAGGAAAAGGAAGCAGAAGGGGAGGATCATCATCAGATCAATGGTCCCGGGCCTGTCAGAGCCTTTGCGGAGCAGGTCCGGCCAGACCTCCGCAGGTGGCCGCGAATAAGCTTTACATTCCCCGGCGCTTGGCAGCTCCCGGATGAATTGAATTGAATTTGCCTTATTTTACGTGGCGAGACTCAAGCCATCAGGCCCGTCTGACCATGCAAATTTCGCTACGCTCCTTTCAGCAAGTAGCAGAGGAAGGAGGTATTTCTTGGGCGAGAAACAGGCGATTGGAATTTAGCTCAGAGGCGTCATTTAGGCTTGAGGATCTTTTACATGCAAGGAAATCTACTAACATGGGACAGCCGGCTTTACCTCCCCTCCGAAGGAAAATGTTGCCCTTAAAAATCCACGCTTCGAACGGGTTTGAACCCGCCAACTTGGGTATACCAGTATTTACTAGGCGGTCCGGGTGACGCCGCGTCCATGGCGAAGGTGCCGACGTTTCAGTCGCCATTCTGTGACCATCCTCAGGACGTAATGCATTACTGACTCCGGCCGCGGAAGCCTACGCTCTCAATTGGGTATACCAGTACCGTACTTGGGAGTACCGTATATCAGTCCAATACGCTAACTGTTACACCATCGCCGCCGATGCGTCTGCGCCTGCTGGCGGTGGCGAAGCCGAGCGGTTGGCCCAAACACATAGACACAGCATCCACCGTGCATACATAAACACATGCGAGTCTAGAAATACAAATACATCCACAATTGCATACCAACATACGCGCACCTAATAGCGTCTGTAACGGAAGTTCCCGAATTGTGTGCTATATTGATAGCAGTATTAGAGTATCCTCGTAACAGAATGATGTTAGAAATGGAAGATGATACAGATAAAGCGAAGAGGCGAAAAAATCATGGAAGTGTAGAAAATATGGTGGTTTAGAACCTTAAAAATTGGATGAATGTGAATGCATTACGTTTAAAAGTAGTAAAGAAAGAGAGTAAAAAACTCAGAGCAACCAATCTGGGCGCCAGAATTTTTGTTCCTATAATAATCGCGTTTGATCAACTTTCCTTGGGCAACCGAGTTCTTCGCGGCAGTAGCCAGCCAGCGCTTTCCTCCTGCATGTAAATAAGTTCATTTCGTTCGCTTGGCAATTTGCTCTTCCTTTTTTAATGTAATAAATGGAGCGGAGTAGCTCCAGGCGATTGTTAGGTGCGTGTTTTTATTACCAAGTCCAATAATTCTGGACAGCGTTCAACGTGAAAAGCTCATATAAAAATAAAGTATTGGCCTTATATTCTTTTCTGAATTTTGTTTTAAGAACAGTTCTAATCTCTAAGGATATTATTATCATTTTTTAAATGGTTATTCATTTGAATCTGTTGAAAATACATATAAAGTAGATTACGTTTCTAACTCATTGAAAAGGTTTGGGTCGAATTATGAAAATTAGATATTTTAATGTCGAAGTTGATGCGTAGACGTGAAAGTCGATATTTAATTATTTGGACCTTGCAAGATCCTGAGTAATACTCGTCACTTGGTTGATAATATTTTCAAAACTGATTTTTCAAAATACAAGTAAACATGCGCTTTCTGTACGCTTCACATAAAACGTTCGTTCATTTAAAAAATCGACCAAATAATAATCATATCTTTAGTTAATCTTTATATTGACAAGATTAATGTCACTACATGACAGAAGTTTAGGAATTTATGCAGACAAAACATTTTCACCATTTGCATTATTTTTGTATATTTTTTATGTCCCATCTTTTTTTGTTACCGTAATTTCCGGTTGATGTGAATTCGCATCGCGGGTATTAAAAAAATATGTGGTGCTGGGGAGTTGATAGGTTCCGGGTTGCTAGTTTCCGTATTTTCTAGTCATATTCAAGCAAAAAACTGTAAACCATAACCCTAGTATATTGCTTGTAATACAGTGGAGATATAAACTAGATGGACTGCAGCTGAAGAACACTATAATTAAACAACGAACGTTTTGTGCTAGGGGAAAGCTATTATTATTTTTATTAGGACAACATTGATTATTCTCACTTCGAACAATCGAATTCCATATATTTTGAATTTTGTATATTTCTCTTTAATTTCCCTCTTCACAGACATGTTCAGCTACCTCTATAAAGCGAGTATAACGAAACAATAACCTTGATTTTGGGAATTTCTGTTGATTTGGGGAATTTTCATTGAGTGTATAATCTCCGCAGAGTTCTTAGCTCCCTCTGAAGCTTATTGTATAGATTGGCGTACTAGGATACACGACACAAACTCAAATTTCCTTATATTTGAAGTAACACTCCGTGCCTTTTCCACGGGTTGTGAAAGGGCACCACCAATATTACTAATATTGTAGAACAGAGCACTGAGTGAAATTAAATGATCAAGCAGGCATAAGCCCCTCCATCTATTGCAATACGTTTGGTGCAAGAGTTGCAACTACAAATTATACATTGTAATTTGCTCGTTTCTGCGTACATATTTATTGATCACTTAGCCACTTTTAAAATTCTAATAAACAAAAATAATTCTGGTCTTCTAAATCCCTTTAGTTTAGATGCCAGCGCCTACAGTTATTTCAGGACAGCTTTCGTTTTTGCAGGGGTTCCGCAAAATGATTTCTTCCACCTGGGAAATGAGCTGCAGCGTCTTAAAGTGTTAGTTCAGTGCTTGCTGTTAGAGGTCAGGATCATTTGCCGAATTATTTACATTGCAAAATATATACTACTAAAAGTAATCACTTTTGAAAATAATGTCGAATAATAAAACCTAACAAACAATTAATGAAAATATGTCTCCGTGTGATTTAATATCAAACGAATGTACATAGACAGGTAACAATCACCGAATTTCAAAGAACCCGCGCTGTTCATTTACAACGTCAACTTCCAAAAGACTTTAATCACTTTATTTACTTTGGTAATACTCAGGAAAGTTAGACAAATGCTCGAGGGAAACACATGAGATGTCATAAATACGTAAGTTACAAAACACGAAAGGTTGATCACAATTATATTTGAAAATGTCATGTATTTTATCATTAAAGAGCATATCTTTGGAACAAAGATAAATTTCCCCTCTAATAAGTTAAGATCATTCATGATGCTAGAATTCAAATGTAAGAGATTAAAACCCCTCAAAACAGTAGTTTTTGGCTCCTACTATCTGTTTCCTATGCATTGGAGAACTCTACTTGTTCAAACGCCATATTAGACTGCCACAAGTAGTTGTCATATTTGTGTAAAACACTTAAATCCCTTGATCTTACAAGCTTGTTTCCGGAAAGACTTTCGATTGTCAGCCCTTACCCTTTATAGGTTATAACAAATTATTTTGTGAACGATTTTCTTTCCTTCTACATTCTTAGAAAATTTCATTTTGTGATGCATTCTCATGGAACATATACCGAAATGTGAGTGTCTTTATGCTAGTAGCCTGCAGCAACAAAAATGCTGCTGAACAAAAACACACAAAGAAGGTTTCCAAAAAGTAACATACACATTGATCAAGAACAACAAATAAAATACTTCCTTATAACATTGCAGTAAATTATTTTAAACAGGAAAGTATTCATGAATTCTACAATGATATTTAAAGTAGTTTATATATATATATATATATCTATATATATATATATATATATATATATATATAATATATATATATATAAGAGAGAAGAGAGAGAGAGAGAGCGAGAGAGAGAGAGAGAAGGGGAGAATTCATTTGAGTGCGCGACGCTCTTCTCTCCGTGACCCTGGGCCTTTGCCACGAGGCGCTGAGTGGCATAGCACTGCGCCAACCCCAGATAACACTGGACCCTCACTTCCCACGAGGCCTCCCCTGCCCCCGCACCACCCCCTCCCAAGCCCGCTGCCCGCCCACGCCCTCCTCCCCGCCCCGCTCCCGCCCCGTTCCCACCCCTGACGCCAGCCCCGCCCCCACCGCCGACCGCGCACGCGCTCCGCCACTAACCACGACACGTCCTCCACCTCTCCCTTTGCCACGGCTTCCACCTGCGGCTCCTCCACCGCTAGATTCCCTAACCTATCGCTCTCCCTGCCCACACTCCCCGCCTCCTCGCCACACCTCCTTCCTCGTCGCCTCCACGGAATATTCCACTACGCTTACGTATGAGAGGAGGGAAAATGCGATTGGAAAGAGGGGAGGGAAAGAATGAGACAGAGATACGAAGGGACCGAAGAAGCAAGGAAATGAATCTGACTGCGATAACAAAATACTTCATTGGGAGAGAGAGAGACAGAGAAGGATAGAGTCGGCGAAGAGGGTGAGGGAACAACAACATTGAAACGTTGCTTGTGACGATGATCTTGAGATAAACGTCACGCAAGGCAAAGGCATGTTGCAGTGGACAGTCAATTGGGACGTAACATCACTACGGTTCAGGAGATCAATGTACGTACGATGTGGCTATCGTAATTTGGGTCTTCTAACATACGAACGATTGTTGCCATGAATAGTGGAAATGAGTGGAGAGCGTGTTATGTCGAAAGATCCTTTATCCAATTGAACTATTGCTGCTGTACTTAACCAGTAGCATTTTACAATAGTAGAAGTCTTCAATGACACATTTGCGAAGCTTTCAAATAAAACAAAGACTTTTTTGTGAATGAATTTGGGGTAGTTATTACACTTCATCTTCAAATATATAATCACTGTATGCTTTCTTATATAAAAACTCTTGAATAGATTCAACAGAATAATATTAAAGCATCTTTTACACTTGATCATAAATTGACGTTAGATATAGAAAGGACTGGTATGTTACTTCTTGAATAACACTTTAAGAACTACTAAACTTTAAGTTTGGTAGTTTATGATTATTGGTTTGGAGAATAATTTATGAAGGATATTCATTTCTTTGACAGTGATGTGAAGAGGAGATTAAAAGGACTGAAGAATCACACCCACTGAAATCATTCTTGTTGTAGGTTGAGAATTGCCTTTAGAAGAAAAGACAAGCCTAATAATTTACAATAAATTCAGACAAGTTACAATAATTGATTATAATTATTATGAAATTAATACGAAATGAATGGAATATTCTATATAATAGAGCACTCGTCATTGTTAGCTATTCTAAAGTATTTGGGGAACCTTGGAAATCCTCTAATACTTTAGATACTCCAGAGTTAAAGACTAACTTTATAACTTGTATTGTATCATTGTGAGGTAAATTTTGTTTTTTTTCCTTCAAATTCCCACATGAATGAAATGCTGGAACTAGCAGTTTGAAATTCTAAACAAATATTTATAACCACTTAAATTTCAAAAAAAAAAAAATAATAAACTCTTGAGTGGTGAAAAAACAAAAGTTTGATTTATGATTTGTTTTGATATTTGAAAAAGCAGTTTGTACCGATGTTCAAATCATTTAACTTAATAGCCGACTCGGCCGCTTTCTTCGTTAAGACAGGCGTGGAGTGGCGACCTTTCTCTAGTGGGTCGCAGGTTTGAATGACTGTTGTGTCATGGTAAGCTTTCGTATCAACCATGCACCGCCTTTCGAGACATGTCAATTCCGTCCTGGCCAGGTGGCGTAGAAGCGAGCGACGAATTCAAGTGCTTGTTGCACCTTCGTAGTATTACGTCTTAATCCAGGGTGTTGTGGCATGGTGGGCACATCCATTCACCATCTATCTCCAGCTGACAGTTCGACATCCTTACAAGACATACCCAGACCCGTAACCGGCTGGCGTAGTCGAGATGGCCTTAGGGTATACCTCGGCAGCACCCACAGCCTTGACAAGAAACTTGTGGTGCTGCAACTATTAGTATTAGTTGAAACTGTTACGTAATATCGTAAAACTAGTTGAACACTCAAACATTATTTGGTTGGACTGAGACGTGGACCTAGGTACCGCAGGCGGAGTCAAGCCAGGGAGCTAACATTTATGAAGCAAAAGTCAAATTACTGGAATAAAGGGTTTGCTTTTAAATTTCAGAGGAGAAAAAAAGAGGATTTCAGACATTTTTATAATCGTAATTTTTTTTCATGTATTACCATTTTTGAGAACATTGCAAAAATGTCTTTGGGCATCATGAAAAGTACCCTAAAGATTAAAATATCCGTTTCGCATTCAAGGAATCTTGACATCTGTCAGATCCACTTCGTAGTATCAAATTAGATAAAAAAACCTTTATACGGATACTTTATCAACGAATGGTCATTTGGACGGATGCACGAATGGACGGACAGGCAGGCGAACAGACATTTGTGCCACAAAACATTTTTCAGCATGAATCAGCTACAAATTGTGACCACAGAACGTGTTAGAGGAAGACACTACTTAACGTTGCAAAACACTTACTACTTAAAGTTGCAAGAATTATCAAATTTTACAGTATCAGGGTTATCACTTTGTAACGACCAGTTTCTCTGTCGAAAAAAAGGCTCATTACGCTGCACCGTTACAATACTTTCTCTAAACCATTTAGTAATATACGAGAAAGTTGAACGCAAATCGCGTATGAAGTGCCTCCGATAGCGGAAGAGGGGGAGGGTCCCGACCCGGCATCAATGCAAGTGGATAAAAGAAACGGGGGCGTGCTACTGTCACCGGAATTGGGGCGGAGGGCGAGGTGTCAGGAAGGGCGGGTCACCCTTTGGTTCGTGACAATTGATCCCAAAAATATGAACATGTTTTTAGCTTAGGGGCCTATCTTGAATTTACCGGAATTATATTGCCTCTTCGCTAAATCTCAATTCGTGAGTGAGAGGCCCGCTATTAGAAGACCTGTTTCGACCTTCGACAGGACTCGACCTGCCCGGGAAGGGGAGGACTCCGATACGCTTGGGGCGAAGCGAGCAATCAGTGTACATGACCTCTAGAACTGGAAACTAAGTAGGTACTTAGGGGCCGTCCATAAACTACGTGAGGAGATTTTGACGATATTTCGACTCCCTCTCCCACCTTGGTGAGATGTCGAGAGATTTGGCTCCCCCTGCCCCCTTCTAATCTCAGGTGAGATGTTTAAAATTCCGCATTGTTAATGTAAATATGTTAGTTTGTGAGTGATTGCATTGGTATTTATTAAAAAAACACGAATTGCTTAATTATATTGATTTAAGACTTGATATGGCTAGTATTTAGAAAATTGAGTGACTGAATTACAATGAATACTATTGCACTTCTAAAAACAGTGCAATAATTCATTGTAATTCACTCCACGGGAACCCATGTGCGGTCACAAGAATGACTGCTGAAACCAACATGTTCATATGATTTTTAGCGAAAAATAAATGTGATATTTGCGGAGACCTCCTCACCCCCTCGAAAGTTAGGTGAGATTCGCCTTGACCCCCTCCCCCAAAGTAATTTACGGAAGGCCCCTTAGTGCAGTCGGTGTCGAAACCCGACAACCCCTTCGGAGCCCTAAAGCAACTCTTCCAACCGTGTCCACCGCAAGCAGCATCGTGTCGAAATAGTCGCAAGCAAGCTCTCGACTTGGGCCGTCGGGTGCCCGGGGACCCAGAATGCGCTGGACGCGGTCGCGAGAAATGTCGAGAGGCTAGTACCTCCGTGGCCCTGGCCCGAGTTTTGGCCCCGCGGCCCTCGCCGCTCCCTAACTCTCCCCGCCCCCCCCCACCCCTGAGGGGGCGTGGGAACGAGTGATCACGCGGGGTGCCCCTCGCCCAGCGGGGATTCGAACGGCGGACCTCGAAAAGGAAGTGGACGCGGAAAAAGTGGGAAGACCTTCGGTGACCCCCGGCAGAGCGCGCGTGGGGAAATCGCCTGCGGTATTTGATTCTTTTTATGAAATTTCTTCCTGGCTGTAGTTTCTTCAGAGTAAAGAACAATTTCTGGCCTGCACATGAAAGCTCTTTAGGGAATGTATATTGTTAAACATACACATACACAGCCATCTATGGCTTTTCCTAAAAAAAACATGGTGAGCTTTTGATATTTCTCTTATTCTTCCAAATCCGGCATGCATTGTTGACTAACGTCGAACTGATAAGTGGCATTTAATTTTCCTACGACAATGTGAAATGATGAATGCCGGTAGTCTTTCTTTCAGATAGGATGGGAAATTGCTTCTTCCGTTTTCCAATTGTCTCTCCATCTCTTCGTGGTTCTTCCTGTAACTCGTAATTTATGAATTGATTTGCAGTGAAGTTCTGCTTTGGTAGTTTTCTCTTCTACGTCTATTCTACATGCCGGACCCCATTACTTTTGTTTCAAGATATTTTGTAAATAATGTTAAATACTGACAAATACTACAATGACTTATTGCTAAACTGAGTGGAATTAAACCTTTCTACTGCACATTAATTCAAATGTTGATGGTCAATCTTTGATCCCTCCTTAACCATCGTCTGCCACCATCCTCAATTTCGTCTGCTATTCAACGAGGTTTCGCTACTCGTTTGGTAACAGCTGATACTCTTCTAGCAAGATGGAACGACACCCACCGGGCGCTAATGGCGAAGCAACGGTTGACCGTTGCTTGCCAGCAATTTCTCTCGGACTCGCTGAAATCCATCAATTTGTTGACGGAAGGAAAACAAACGGACAGTTGACGGAAAATTCTTCCTGTATCCTCGTGGGAAAGCCCATCCAGAAGCCTTTTTAATATGCGGTGCATCTAGTGATGCTAGTGTGGAATACTTCGTGGTTTGCTATTGCCTTCGAGGCCACAATTACAGGGTAATAAGCGAGATTCTAACAGAAGAACGTAGGAGAACATAGCTGTAGAGGATAATAAAAATTGTGCATGAATGTGTGTACATTAGGGTATAGTTTTGGGCATTTGCGAAATATTATTGTCAGAATTAGTAATGTTCAAAAAACAGAAATCGCAGATTTTTGGAATAAGTTTCTATTGTATTAGAACTTTCAGAACGTGAATGTATAATCACAATTCCCACTGCTATTTACTCATTATTATAAGCTAATATAAAGTTCAAAAATGGTTGGTAAATTTCAAAATATCACACTGATAGGAACTGTCACCATTTGTTGCAGTCTTGAGATAGCAACTCATTTCGTTTTTGTTTTCTCGCCTTCCTAAGAAGAAAAGATTTTTATTGTCGGGCCCAAGTAACGAAATATTCGATAAAATTTTTTCTCTACATACTATGTGTAGACAGAATCCATGTTTTGTGAGTTCTTGATACCGAAAAATCGATTGACAAAAAAAGGTTTGCTCGCCTATCTGTGTGTTCGCCTGTGTCAGTGTGTTCGTCTGTGTACCGGTCTATCTGTTGTCAACGCAAGTGCCAAAATCGATTATATGCTTTTCTTCAAACCTCAACATTTTCAAATTTTTTTCAAAAACTGATCCAATATTTTTCTTTAATTTTTTACTAAGAATAGACAAATGTATTCTTAATCAAATATAATGGTCTCATTTTCGTTGTTAATATTTTTTTTATTTCATAAGTTAGAAAAAATGCGAGAAAGTATGTGTTGTTTTTTGTGCCACAAGTTTAACATTTTATTTTACATGCTGATCAACCAGAATCATTTTACAGAACATAGAATAAGAGCGCACAATTAATAGATAGTAGGACTTGGGTAGGTGGGCAGTTCATTAATCTGCAATGTTTGGTATTCATTAAATATTTCTGATAACCTCAAAATATAGTTTTTAAATATTTTCTTTCTGCAATTCATCACAAAGTTGTGTGCAATTCACCTAGGGGCTTTTATTTCTCGACGTAAACATACGAGTAGTTTGCTCTGTTTGTAGTTGTGTTTTTCTACACCTCTCCAGACTGTTCAAGCATACTAAGTGAATGACTTAATGTAATATAACAACACTAGTAGTGACGGTTAAGTCCATAGAGGTCACTTCTAGCACAAAAATTGAAAAAAATGCTAATCGCCAACTTGCTTTGCGTTTCATGTAACGAAATTAAAACTGCAGTCCAAGAATTGTGAGAAAACTACGGAAAATATTCCTGCGGTCACTACTAGTGCTTTTACCCTAAATACCAGAATGCCCCACTGCGAGTGTCTTGCCCCTGCTTGGCCCCCGCCAGGGCCTTTGGGCTAGTCTTGCGCGCGGCGCCGCGGCGCGGCGCAGCGCTGCGCAGCGCGGCCTTCACTTGCTCCGGCGCGGCGCTCGCGGCCTCATCCTATTAATGAAAGCGAGAGTGGAGACGCGCAGGCTACGCTCGCTCCCCCTCCTTCTCCTCCCCCCCTTCTCCGCCTGAGCCCGTTGCGCCGTCACACTCGGTGGACTTCGCGCCCCGCCCTGCCCCGCCCCCTCCGCGCCCCGAACCGGACCCAAAGCGCGCATTCCCGCTCCTAGGGATGTTGCCAAACTCGATTCTGGTCGATATTCTCTGCTATAGATACCAATAACTGATCTACAGGAGGTTTGTGCACGCCACAGAGAAAAGCACTATCGATCTTCTGCGCAAGCGCGGATGCACGAAAGTGGTGCGGAACGTGAACTCCGCATGCGCAGAAGATCGATAACGCTTTAACGTTCGAGGGTGCACAAACCCCCTTGTGTTTTACTGTCAGCACCGTAACTAGATTGATTGATTATATCGTGTTTCTGGGTGCGTTAACTGCTAAGGTCATTAGTCTCGTAAGTGTAGTGCATGTTTCTCGTGATGGTCTCCCGACTTGTGTGGTAGTGGATGATAGAACAAGGAAGAAGGAAAGATAGCGTCTGTACTACACTTCCCGGACTAATTATCTTCGCGCGTCAGGAATCTCTAATCAATCAATCAAAAACAAAACGTTAAGAGTCTCGTTTTGTTTGCTCTATACCATCCTAAAGCACGGAATATTGATTAATTTCTTAACAAAAAACGGAATAAGTGTTGAGCTGTTTTCATACTTTAACATTAACATTTAATCACTATCTAGCTCTTTATCTGGGGACTCCCCAAAAATGACCTCTTTTGTTACTGCCACTTGCTTTGTTTCCTGTTACTGGACATTAGGACCTCAACCTGAATTTTGGGTTGCGTTAAAGAAGATACTGGTAATTTATTATTATTATTATTATTATTATTATTATTATTATTATTATTATTATTATTCGCGTATGGGACACTTCTGACCTGCATTCTATCCTGGAGAAATCAACGTTTGGAATTACGGGGTTCAGCCTTGGGGATCATCCCTTACTTAAGACAAGGTTGTTAGCCTTGAATATCAATTATAGGGGATAGGATGATGTTGTTGTTTATGTTATTATTATTATTAATATTATTATAGGGTGGTGATGAGGGGTGAAAGGACTAGGATAATGGTAGGAGGTGTTAGGTGGGGTAATGGGAGGTGTTCGTGGAATTTTGGGACCATTTCAGCATTCACCTTCTGACCGTGGCAAAACACGAAAACCCCGGTCAGGATGAACAGCCCGGGGATCGAACACCGGTTAATTCATTATTTTTCAATCACCATTCAACCCCAGTATCATCATTGGCAGGGGTAATCCAGATAATATGGATTCTGTAAGTAAACAGTTCAATTAACTCGTCAAATACCTTTTGTATTGTAATCTGATATTCTGAGGCACGAGTTTTCCGAAATAAAGGTCAAGCAGAGTGGCTCTACGAAACAATTCACACGTGTCCAAATCAATAATCTTCGTTTATTAAATTGGTACTGCAAAAGAAAACTGTATTCAATTAAATATTTATAACAAGCAATAATAATTTTCGGCAACTAATTTTACAAGAATTATCTCTGCATTTCAATTTTATTTCCAAAATCGACATTTGAAGAATACTGAGTAAAAATTAAAATGAATTATCATATTCAATTACATACAAATTAAATTCATTTACAATTTCAGGTGTCTAACTATGGTTATAAGAACATACGAATCGATCGTGACTTCATAACTAAATGGCTTTCTCATGAATACCAATTCCATTGTGAAAATCTCGGAGACAATTCGAAACATGAGAATTAGGAGTGTCCCTGACGAGTGGTTAGGTAAGACCTTGACAGAAATATAGTCACCGAAACTTCACCATTCATTTTGACGCGAGCATCACTTTCTCTGAACACCGTTTAGATGCAACAGCGCTGTGGAAACATGCGGGCCATGTTTACCAACATTAACCGTAATACACCTTCTTTTGTTCTCCTTTGAATAATGTAATCTGTAATCATAAAATGGATTCAGAACAGACGGAGCTATTCTTTCCTTTCCCTCTCACATTTAAGGGGACCACGCACGATTGGGATACGTAACATTTTTCTGGTCCGTGTTGAACCTCATCCCGAAGCCACCCACGGACGCAGAGTGTCATCACTCCGGTTTTTTCTCTATTCACACCAATCTGAATGACTGATTGATTGATTGATTGATTAGTGATTCCGCGCGGGTCAACAGCTAAGGTCATTAGTCCGTAAGTGTAGTGCATTTTCTTTCTGTGGGAGGTGGCGGGTATCTCTCCCCTTGGAAGGTGGGATCCGGCGCCGGTCTACCGTCTTCTAGCGGATTTTCCCCAAGCAGGTATCTCCCACCAGTAGGGGAAAGCCACAGCCGGAAAAAAAGCTCTAAGCTCCCCTCCCGATAAGGTACTGTAATTCAAGTGTGAGTGGAAGTAACACGTGACGATAGAACAAGGAAGTAAGAGGAAGGAAAGATCCGCGGTCCTTTGGTTAGCCTCATGCACCAGTGTTTGCCTGGTATTGATCGGAGAAGCTACGGGAAACTATCGATCAGAGCAGCCGGCCGTCAGAATTCTCCTCCGGATAGCGGCTGAACTCGATCTTGCTATAAAGCTAGTGTCGAAAATCCTGCTCCCGTCGGGCCTCGATCCTAGGACTTCCCGGTCAGAGACACTGTAGTGACATCAGTTGATACGTTGAGGCATCTCTCCCGGTAGGCGGTTTTGTGACACTGCTTTAACAATGCTTTAAACATTGAAGGTAAAGCATGTGCGATCGTAAACGTCTCTTGCCGCCCCCAGCCGGACGCTGCTTGTCACATTCCTTGAAGTAGTCATTACGGGCCATCTAAATCAAACATCGCCAGCACGTTGGAAACCGAGAGTTCAAAGTCCTGGCGAGGTCGCATTTTGAAGGTAGTAAGGTCGTCAAGACCAGATCACAAAAAATACCCCATAGGAAATGAAAATAAATATTTTAGAATTCCTTACATCAAAGTGAAATATTATTAAATTTCATCTCTAACCTTCAAATAGATAATAAATGAATTTTATTTTATAATTGGCTGTATGTTGCCCGATGGCAAAACACGTACATAGAAATATAATTTTAATAAAAAAATATTGAACAATCTTCCTCTTGGATTACTTACTACTGTAAGCGCAAATGAATAATACATTTTACATTCCTTGCGTCAGTTCATGCCCAAATGTATTTATGCACACGTATAACTGCATGACCACATCTTAATTTTTTCAGTTGAATTTTGTGGAAATGGCATTGTAGTTTCCCACTTTTCTTTCCACGTTAATTTTTGACACTGTTTTGCTTGAAGATCTTTTTAACTCCGCGAGGAGAACGATTTGGCGAGGGGGCGGGGCGAGGCGGCGTGGAGAGCAGAGGGCGGCGCGCAAATGAGCGGAACGGACCCGGCGCTGCGAGTGGGAGAACCGGCCCCGCGCCGGGCGGGCGCCTTCGCTCCCGGATGGGCCACGCGGGCGCGGAGGTGCGCGACCCCGCCGCTGACTCACGGGCCGAGTGGGCGGGGCGGGCCGCGCCGGAGCGAGGAGACCCGGGACAGGGCGGGGCGGAGCGTGGCGTGGCGAGGAGGAGAGTGGCCAGCCGGGGAAGAGCGTGTCCGTATGGAGTGGAGAGGGGCAGGGCGGGGCGGAGCGTGGCGTGGCGAGGAGGAGAGTGGCCAGCCGGGGAAGAGTTTGGCCATGTGGAGTGGAGGAGGGCAGGACGAGGAGGAGCGTGGTGTGGCGGTTAGTTTCGTGACGTGGCGGGGAGTTGCATGGCGTGGCGAGGAAGAGAGTGTGTCGGAGGGAGCTAGGTGTGGTGGTGCAGTGTGGGGCGTGGTGGTAGTGCTCGGTGGGGGGTGCGTCTGGGTGCGTGTGGGCAGAGTGCGAAGGAGAGACGGAGGGGAACAAAGGCAGTGGAGACGCGAGGTTGAGTAACCGGAAAGAGGCCGTGCGCGGTGCCCGGGGGTGAAAGGTATGTTTTATCTATACGGGGCCATCTATGCCTCGGCAATTCGCCATGTAATGGCAGGGGAAATCACGGAAAAACCGGGTTCGAGAATCAAGAGCAGCTAGAGGAGGCACGCCCAGAGTCTGCACGCGTTAGCGCAGGATAGCGTGGGCGCTTGAGAGACTTCCGAGGGTTTCTTGAGTGAAGCTCTGTACGCTGTAGAGGAGAATCCTTCGGAATGTTGAGTGCGACGGGGAGTCCTGAGGGACAGCGACGTTGCAACCAGAGGCAACGCTCGGCAGATGGTGGCGATGCCGCTACCAGAAACATCAGACGGCCCAGAGAGTATATGGTGAGCTTTTTGTTTGGTCACTCTCAGAGAGATGGGAGTGCCAAGAGCGAGTGCGGAAAGTGAAAATATGGACGCAATTATTGGACTTATAAGACGTATAAATTACCAGCAATTCGTTCTAGTAATTGGCGGTGAGATAGGCATAGGGCCGGCAGGGCGCCGCGCGAGGTGTGGCGTCAAAGGGAAAATCTAGGCCGCTGTAATGAGGGGGGGGGAGTGTTGTAGAATATTAGAGAGGAAAAGTATCCGCGAGAAGTGAC